>CM038673.1:588667237-589020987 GCA_021605145.1 Aegilops bicornis | reverse complement strand
CCGATACAAACCCCCAATACGGACCATACTTGAGTGTTCAGGCAAACTCAGAATTAGGGACTACTATATCTCTACTCCTAATGTCTCAGTACGTACCTCGTTTCGTTCGTTCGTTTCCCACCTCACCTAAATCGATCCCACTGATTTTTTACTCCCCCGCCTCCCGCTTCCGATTTTTATACCGGTTTTCATCCTCACGATTTCCTTCGCCCGCAGCTTATACATCACCTCGCTACCGCTTTTTTCCCATATACGCAAAAACCCCACCCCCACGCGCATCCACGAAGTTATCACTTTTCCTATCTCAGATCTCAGATCGGATCAATAGTAGCGGCGGCGACATCTCAGGAAAGTCCTCTCATCTCGCTCCCCTGATCTCTCTTCTCTGGAATCACCTCCAGATCATCCATTGTCTATCTTTCTTCCCACCTCCGCACTGAACAAGTAGATGCAGGTAGGGTTTAAATTGGGGACAAAACTATAATGTAGCAAGCTAGGGCTCGATTCCGCGAGCAGAGAAGAGAAAAGAAAGAAACTGGGAGAGTAGAGGAAGGAGAATAACTCACATCGATTGAATCGGGAGATTGGCAAGGAAAAGCCGTCAGTGGCCGCCGCCGGGGATCGTCGGGGAGATCGCTGGGTGAAGTCGCCGGAGAGTGAGAAACCAAAGCGTCGCCTTCTTACTCCTGGCACTGAAGGCCCAACCCAGTCCAGCATAAATAAACATGTGACTAGGGATAAAAGGCCCACCATCCCGGTCCTCCAATGATTCCCTGTTCACATGCAGGTAGGGACGGGAAGCTCCTGTCTGACGCTCGTTAGCGTCAAGCAGAGGTGCGTTCGCTGAAGGTAGACGCTGATGGGCCGGCCCATTTGAAGGTCTGAAGCTCGAGCGCCTAAGAAAAAACGGCAAAAATATCCCGCAACAGCAGGAGATCGAACCCATTACATTCCGCTCCGGAACTCTAGAATCTAACCAGTTTTTTTTTTGCATGATAATACGTGTCTCATTCATATCATAAAGAACAAAGTACAAGTCACGTAAGAACTGACATGACAAAACCGAAAGATGGGAGAACATCTCTCAGCTTGACACTAACGCGTCACACCGCCTCCGCACCACCACAAAGAACCACCGAAAAAAGAATGACGGATCACCTCCTCACCTGAAGCTCGACGCGGCTCCATCAGCCGATATTCAGCCTTATGACCTCCAAGGTGGCTCACCAAAAGTGAAGCCATTGCCGTTGAACGAATCGAGCCGGCAACACCGGACCGCGCCAATAACTCCGGTCGGCACCCCACCACGACTAAGACGCCGAAGGAGGAAACCATACCTGCCATCCACGAACCACGAACCCGTAACACGCGTTTGTCTTCCGGATGTAAATGCCGATGAGACTACAATCTGCATCCGCTCTTGGACTACCTCCCAAGCTCCACGCCGACGCTGGAGCAAACGTCGTCGTAACGACGGAGCCCGAGGACACAGGTCCACCACGAGGATGCCGTCGCCGCCACGCCATCCTTACTTGAACAGACGGTGATTTCGGATCCATCCCCAACCATAGGACCCGATGGCCTCGTCGTGAAATGATCCGAAGAATATTTATTCGGTCGTAAATGCATTGCCCGAAGCAAAGACGATGAACAACCTAAAACCTAGACTACGGATGAGTAAAAGCGATCCACACGCGTGGATCCGGCGACCCTACTTGCAAACAACCAAAGTCGCCGTGGAGGGGAGCCACGGAGAACGGCAAGAAGATCGGTTTCGGCGGCGGCTAGGGTTGCAGCCAGTGCTGAGAGGAAAAACAGGAGGCAGCGCGAAGTTTTAAAGTACCAAACAACTTCTGAAATTTTTCGAACAATTCAAGAAAATCAAGAACAAAAATAAAAAATTCTGAACAAATTTTGACAAACGTGACATTACGGAAAAGTTGAACACAAAATTCGAAAAAACTTTTCAAACATGAACAATTACGGTAAAGTTGAACACAAAATTCTAAATTCGAAAAAGAATAGTTTTTTTAAATATACATTGAACATTTTTGTAACACATGCTGAATAATTTTTAAATACATACTGAACATTTTTCTGATATATCTCGAACAAATTTAAAATATATATTGAACATTTCTATAATGTACGCTGAACAATTTTAAAATACACAATGAACTTTTTGTGATATATCCCGAACAAATTTAAAATATACACTGAACCGTTTTATAATGTACACTGAACAAATTTTGAATTGTGAACAAAATTTAAAAACCGTGTGTTTCTCTGAAATTATGAAGAAAATAAGGATTTTTAAACTTTTTTGAAAACTAAGGATGAAAAAATACGAAAAAAAGAGAAAGAGAAAGAAACAGAAACCGAAACAGAATTTAAAAAACAGAAACAAAAAAATAATAAAGAAACAGGAAAAATCAGAAAACCGGCAAAAGAGTATAAAAAAGAAAGAAACCGGTTTAGGGAACATTTTAGAAGGTTCCCAAAACCGGTTTGCCTGGCAACGCTTGAATTCATGAGGTGGGCCAGCTCCTCCCGCGCGCTTCAGCGAAGCCACGTTTCCTGGATGCTAACGGGCGTCGTATAGGTATCACCGTAGGGACGGGAGCTCCTAGTATATCTAAATAGCTGACCCCATTAATCTATTTCTCTCAATATGCAAACATGACACCTCATCAAGCAACATGCATTAGAAAATGTTAGAATTGATTAATCATGTGTTAATTATGGGATTAATCCCTGCTTGTACTAACCGCAGGCAGTTGTAAAACTGCGGCGGTGGTTCCTGCCCCGAACAGGCACCTCCTCTGAACAGACACCTTTTCCCTTGTATAAATAGCAGATGCCCACTAGTAAAGAATATAGTTGATTCATTTTTCCTCTCAACACGTTATCAGCCCTTTGCTCTCCGACGAGAGAAATAGGCCATCCCAGGCAGCGGTTATGTACGCCTGAAACGCCTGCCCGCGGAACCCGGTGCCTCCCCGACTACGGCCCTCGAACAACAACGGCGAGCGGCCTTGGCTTGCCCCGGCGGCGTGGCTTCCGAGCGGCCGGCGTCACTACACGATCAGGCTAATTAGCGCTAATCGCTGTGACCTGTGACGAGTCAACCGGCAACCGCCGTTCTGCATAGAGAAGGGAATTTGTCAATAGATTGCTTATTTGATCTTCTCTGCTTGTGATTAATCAAAGATTCAATTATTGATTGCTTTTCCTAACGTCCTTGCACTTACGAGAATTGCTTCATCAGAGCATGTGGGCATGGAATCAGGACAATGTTCGCAACCTTCCATCGGAAAGACATCAACGAAGGAAAAGACGAACGGAAAAGGCACCCTTGATCAATGGATTGAAAATCCAAACAAGAACTGTAAGCGTGCAGGTAGTCTTCTACAATTCGGGATGTTCTTACCTCTTAATGGATCGACGCTGTCGATTTTGAACGGCACGAGCGGCCTACGGCCGGCAAGAAGCACGTCGGCCCTCTCCGTCCGCGCTACGGCTGCAGACTGCGTGAGCGCGACTGGCCGTGACGGCGCGGCCGCTTCTCAGCGGATGACGAGGCCCCCGGCCGTTCCTCCACAGCAACGCCCACCTGCATCTGACGCAGCGCCCAAGGCCTCACTTGCAGAAGGCATGATGGCGGTCTCTGGCCGGCGCTGGCTGAAGCGCGCGCGCCGCGGTCGCTCCTCCCTCCGGCCATGGCGCAGCCTTCCAGGCCGTCGTTGAGGGTCCCCTTCCCCCGCGCGGCGCTCGCGCCCGTTGTACCCAACGGAAGCAGAGGCACCTCCGGCCGGCGAGCCTGTCTCGAATGGCTGCTGTGGCATAGAAAAATTCCCCATTGGGATTTCATATCCGCACATGAAAACAAGAGGATAAGGAACCTTATTCCTTCGACATTGTGCACCAAGGTCCTTGCAGTTGCATGAATTTGCAAAACAGGTCGAACAGTGGTCCAGACCGATTGTGCACCGTATCTGGGATTTTGCACATTGGATTCTGTTAACAGTACTATTTACTCTCACCTTTCTGTAATCGTAAAGGCGTTTTTTAACACTACACTGGTAAGCGAAAAAACGTCTTATATCAGAGACCGGAAAGCAATATTACCTGTATTAGGCCCTGTTAATTACTGCATTTTCTGTTGAGTTTCAACATTCCAGAAAATATGTGGTTATTATATGTGGCATGTTCAGTGTGTTTGCTTTTTAGCAATCCCTATAACATGTCCTATTATTACAACGATATTGTTTTGCGATTGAGATTAAATTTTCTCGCACAACAATATTGATTTGCGATTGAGAATATTTTTCTCTCGCAAAATAATTTCATAGCGATTGAGATTAATTTTCTCTCGCAAAATATTAATACACCCTGCTGAATTATCTTGCAACTTGATACAATATCATCTCATTTAATTTGAGGCCTATACAATTCAAGTTTTTCACTTGAACATCAAGTTTGCAACATCATTACTATTCATTATAATAATGGTGTATTTCTGTTGAGTACGATGTATTCCAGAATGTATGTATCTCCATGTACGCTACTTGTCGAGATTAATACGTCTATTTACAATTGAGATTTTGACATTCTTCATGAACATGTCACAGCGGTCGAGATTGATTTCTCCCGCACAACAAAACTTGTAGATTTTTTACAATAACATCTCCCTCATTATATTAGGAAAACACAAGGTAATGAGTTGGATCTACTACCCATGTGCAGAGTAACTCTATCAGTGTGAGATCTGCATGATCTTCAATGTGTTATGTTCCCACAATTGAGGTTGAGCATTTTCAAGTTATACACTTGAGTCAATTTTTTGTATTCTTATTACAAAACCATGATGATTTTTAATTTACTTCTTGTAAATTAATAATCTCTGGCTTGCCCCTATAAGTAATCGATGGCTAACAATTTGAGGCACTTGCCCTCAATGGCCATAACTTACTTAAGCAGGTCATGGACATGAAGATCAGTCTTGCATCCCATGGGATAGCGCGTGCAATCCAAGCCATTGCCACCGGGACGCAAAGGACCTCAAGGGTAATGGTTTGAAACTCACTTCAAACCCTCAACCTAACACCATCAAGCTGTCACGAGACCCTATGAGCATGGAGAGCATGATGGTTGAATATGCATCAACCGACATGTTTGGAGACTATACATTTAGTCCCTTAGTCTCCTTAGTGATCTATTTATTTATGTCCATTTATGATGTTCTAATAAGAACATGATTATTGTTGTCATTACATATTGTATATCACAATATATCGCACTTTGATACAAATTCATTTGTATGTATTCTATATATCCGACATTAATTTTCTTGAGAATCTTCATGTCTATATATAGATTTCTACGGGAGTCAATCCGATGAAAATTGATATGTGCCTTGTGGACATTTGCACCACAAACTCTATACTCAAGGAAGTCCAATGTTTCCACTCTCATTGAGAGAAAGGAGATATTTTAAAATCGCTAGATGCGATGAGGTATTTGTTGGCTCAACTCGAGTCATATTTACTATCCCCGTGGGTACTCAAGTAACGTCGGGATGTTTCATTGCTTCCGAAGTTTAACTCGTACCCTATTAAGCTATAGAGATATTCGTCAAAATGGTTTCCATAGCGAAACCTATGCCGACAACAAAGAGAAATATCTTCTCTTTATCATATGCAACGCATATGGCAAGCACATTCTCTATGTATCATCTGGGTTGTACTACACATACTAAAAAACACGTAGCACATGTTGCATGCGAGATAGTTTTCTAGAGTGTCTTTTGCATGACAAACTTGGCATTCCAGCTTTGGTCATCATTGACATTGGGTTGAAACCGAAACTATCAACAATTCCAATTGTTTATGATTATTATGATGCTAAATTCTAACAATATTTGGATTTTGTGTGCACTACATGTGACACAGGGAGGCAAATTTTAAGGCTCGCACACCTTAAAGTGTATGCCTAACCACTCAGACTCCTTGAATGCATCAAGTCGAGGTAAATGGCTCTTCCCAACCATTGAGTAGACTATTCAGGTATTCCATGGTTTTAAAAGACATATCTACATGATGGTCTTAAGTGTGTGCTTTATTCACACGAAACCATTGGCTCATTATCCTGACAACGATTTCAACCAAATCGAATGGATAACATTGCAGAATTCTCCTTGGGTGCCTTCTCTATGGCCCTCGGATTAAAGTTTAGCAATTTGTCCTAATGTCTAGACTCAAAATGGTTTGGTAGAATCCTATCCAAAGAGTTAAGCTCATTGCATTATCTTTACTTTGTAATTGCAACTTACCAACTTTACGTTGGAGTCATGCAGTTTTACACGCTCATGACAGAACTGCATAATATTATTCCCTCTATCTTTGATATGTGGATATCCACCAAGTATTTCCTATCTGCGGTAATTCGGTTTGCATACCGATATCACTACCAAAGATACATCATTGGCCCCTCAACATATAGTTGGGATCTATGTGAGGTATAATCAGATTCACACGTCAATACCTCAAGCCCCTCACATGGGGAGTTATTCAAGGCCAGTATGCTGATTCAATGAGGAACATTTCTAGGCATTAGGTGGAGATTTCAAGTACCATAAAGAATGCCAGGAAATTAGTGGAATGTTCAACACATTTCTGCCTCAAATCCACGTACTCAAAGATCTGAACCATGCGTAACATTTGCAACACATTGCAAATAACCTGCCAGATTCATTTGTCGACTATAAAGGTGTCACACAATCCTACAATCCTGCAAAATATGCTTGAAAGAGTGAAGGTACCAATAAGAATCACTCCACTCCCCGTTCGAAGCAATAGGGGGAGATGTATGGCAATAGTACATCAAGATTTAGCTTCTTGCAAGCAAGGATATCAAGGCACATGAATCAAGAATGCAAGTCAACTTCACGCCGACAGACACCTAATGGGTAGTATACACCCGGTGGACGGAAACCTCCACCAACCCAGGTCATAGTGCACACAATGACCGGGGCATCTAATACCCGACTCAATCGCATTGGGAAATCGCGGAAAACCATGGGTAACGATATTTCCATCAACTATATATTGATATATAGATTCTGGAGAAACATACAACCGGAAGTCTACAATTGTCGACATACATTTCTCAACTAGATTGAAAAACCTTTCAAGTGATTCAGATCCAAAAACCATGGCCATGGCAAAATGTGAACAACACTCGGACTGAACTCAAGCAAAGGGTATAATCTAGGTAGAAATAATCTTGCTCAATAATGGGAAGGTATGTTGGAGAACGTTGCAGAAAATTAAAATTTTCCTACGGTTTCACCAAGATCTATCTATGAGTTCATCTAAGCAACGAGTCAAGAGAGAGAGTTTGCATCTACATACCACTTGTAGATCGATGCAGGAAGGCGTTAGGGAGTGGTGATGATGGAGTCGTTCAACGTGATTCCGATCACCGATGACCAAGCTACCGAAAGGACAAGCACCTCCGTTGCTCAACACACGTGCACGACGGACGATGGCGTCTCCTCCGTCTTGATCCAGCAAGGATGAAGGAGAGGTTGAGGAAGACAACTCCAATGGCAGCACGACGGGCGTGGTGCAATTGGTGCAGGTTCTCCGGCTGTGGCCGCCAAGCTCACACGGAGAAAGAGAGGAGTTGGGGAGGGAGGCTGCGCCTTCAATTGTGTGTTGCAGCCCTCCCCTTACCCCTCTATATATAGGAGAGAGGGGGCAAGGGGGCCGGCCCTCTAGGGAAAACCCTAGGGGGGGCGGCGCCCAAGGGAGGAGGAAAAGGGGTGGCTTGCCCCCCCAAGCTAGGGGCTCTTTCGCCCTTCTTTAGGGCTTTCCCTCCCAAGCCCTAGCCAAGATGGGCCTAGCGGGAGGTGCGCCCAGCCCACCAGGCTGGCTCCTCTCCACTTAGCCCATGTGGCCCCGGAGGGTGGCCCCTCCGGTGGACCTCCGAAACCTCCTGCGGGCCCCGTGATTTTACCCAAGATGCCCTCAAACTTTCCTGAGTCCGCTTAACCACTTTCCATACATAAATCTTTACCTCCGGTCCATTCCGGAACTCCTCGTGACGTCCGGATCTCATCCGGACTCGAACAACATTCGGTAATCACATACTTGTCTTCCTAATAACCTAAGCGCCACCGAACCTTAAGTGTGTAGACCCTACGGGTTCGGGAGACATGCAGACATGACCAGGACGACCTCGTGTCAATAACCAACAGCGGATCTGGATACCCATGTTGGCTCCCACATGCTCCTCGATGTTGTCATCGAATGAACCCACGATGTCAAGGGTTCAAGCAACCCCGTATTCTATTCCCTTTGTCGGACGGTATGTTACTTCGCTCGAGACTCGATCGTCGGTATCCCAATACCTCGTTCGGCCTCGTTACCGGCAAGTCACTTTACTCAGACGTAATGCATGATCCCGTGACTGCAGACACTTGGTCACTTTGAGCTCATTATGATGATGCACTACCGAGTGGGCCCGGTGATACCTCTCCGTAACATACCGGGTGACAAATCCCAGTCTCGATCCGTGTCAACCCAATGTACACTTTCGGAGATACCTCGTAATGCACCTTTATAGTCACCCAGTTACGCCAGACGTTTGGTACACCCAAAGCACTCCTACGGTATCCGGAGTTACACGATCTCATGGTCTAAGGAAGAGATACTTGACATTGGAAAAGCTCTAGCAAAACGAACTACACGATCTTGTGCTATGCTTAGGATTGGGTCTTGTCCATCACGCCATTCTCCCAATGACGTGATCCCGTTGTCAATGACATCTCGATGTCCATAGTCGTGAAACCATGACTATCTGTCAATTGACCAATCGAGCTAGTCAACTAGAGGCTTACTAGGGACGTATTGTAGTCTATGTATTCACACGTGTATTACGATTTTCGGATAATACAGTTATAGCATGAATAAAAGACAATTATCATGAACAAGGAAATATAATAATAATGCTTTTATTATTGCCTCTAGGGCATATTTCCAACAAGGTATTCATAAGCAATACCTACACCAGTTTTCTTCTGAAAATAGAATTGAGAACAACAAGGTGATGAAACATAGAGCAAGTATTGTAGCACAAGGGTTCACGCAGATACCCAACTATTCTCCAGAGGTGGAATCTCTTTCTGATAACTTATATCATTGGCAGCATAAAATCATCTATCTTTGCAGTTGATAGATGTAGTGATTACATATACATGTGGATCACTAGATTCAGACATATATGATTGATTCCCGATGGAATCTCAATTCTGAATCAAAATACAAAATGCAACATACATTGTGTAGAATCAGTAAGTCACCATACGACTTATTGTTGTCGGTACATATGGTACAACCGTAGTGGGTTCCTTATGCACAAGGATTACTCCTACAATGATGATTATCCATATTTGTGTGTCTGCAATGATGACACATGTAATCATCTAAATGACGGAGTTTAAAATGAAGGATTTGGGTAAACCAAAATACCGCTCGTTACTACAACTTTCGATCAGATGCCCACTATGTCAGATCGTGGACAAGCTTAGTGTTCCTACTAGGTGTGGTAGCCCTCTCATGAAGAGCCTTCAAACAGACATCATGGCTACATCCACCAACCATTATCTCAAAGATAATGTTGCTTGTGTTGCCCGGATGCAAACAGGTTACATAATAAGCAATATCACTATATTGCATATCTTGTAAGTCAAATCATGTGCTGATTTGTTCACCAAGTCTCTACCAACTTCTACATTCCGGAAATATGTTCATGGAATTGGTATATGATGGCTTCGGAATTTGCAAGAATCAGGGGGAGTATCTTCTAATTGTTCTGTTAAAAGCATCATATTATACTCTTTTTCCCTTCATGAGTTTACTTTATTGGTTCTCATGAAGGTTTTTAATAAGGTAATATCAACACAAGACCATATGTCATATTTTCTGTTTTCCCCACCGGGGTTTTTAAGAAAGTATATACGACATATTTATTGTCCTTTAATTCTATGGGTTTTTCTCATATTGAGTTAAATGCAGGACAATAATCATTATATGTTAAAGATTTTCTCCTTATTTTTCCCTCTTGGGTTTGAAGGAGTTTTTGGCAACATATCAAACACCTCTATCCTCATTTTTCCCACAGGGTTTTGGAGGAAACTTTATCAAGATGATGTCTGCTCACAAGATCAAGCATTGATTAGGGAGTGTTAGAATTAATTAACCATGTGTTAATTATGGGATTAATCCTCGCTTGTACTAACCGCGACGGTTGTAAAATCGCTGGCGTCGGTTCCCCGAACAGGCACCTCCTTCCGAACAGACACCTTTTCCAATGGTGTCCTTTCCCTTGTATAAATAGCAGATGCTCTCTAGTAAAGAAGATAGTTGATTCATTTTTCCTCTCAACAGAAAAGACCCACTTCAACATTCAATGAGTCATAGGAAAAGGTTCACTTCAACGTGCAAACATGCATGATATATTTAATAAATATTTTACAAAAATACAATAATCAAACACAAATAACCTTATTTTTTTAGTTTTAGCTCACATATTATTTCTCTGAATATTCTTATTTCCATAAAATTATTAATATCTTAGAAATATATTGCAAAATATTCCCGCAACAACGTGTGGGGCATCGTCTAGTTTTAAAAAACTGGGACAACCATATTAAAAAAATGATTTATTTTTTTGGGACAAATCTACAGAAACAAAAGACCTTTTCACTTCAAATCGAGTCAAACTGCTTCAATTACATTATGTGGGGTGGGTCTAACAGGTTTTCTGTTACTCAATTTGTGTGGATGATGAAATCCCAGAAAGATAAATAAGCATCAGGACCATACCTATAAAATTATCACTAAACATGCAGAGCGTGTCTAACAGATCAGGACATGCAGATTGGTTTGAAACAAATACCATCACAAGCGTCCCTTCTTCTATACATGAGTGATTCTCCGTCCCAAAATTCTTGTCTTACATTAGTCTAGATACGGATGTATCTAAGACAAAAATTTTGGGACGAAGGGAGTACATACAAACATACATACATATATATACATAGTTGGCCTGCAAAGAGTGCTGCTATGCAGACGATACATGTTGGACGATACTTGGACGATAGTGCAAAATCAACCCATCCATGCAAAAAACCAGGTGCAACACAGCCACTCGATTAAACATATCGTGCGTGAATCGTTCAGCAGTATCGTTTGTGAAGTAGTTTCGGCCTGCAAAAGAACTGATGTGCTAGCCCATTGCACAACAGCACAACAGTAGCATGTTCCTCATCCTACAACATTAGCAGAACTCTAACCCGTCACACAACAGCACAACTGATTTGAGCACATATGCAAGAGTTGTGCTACGTTTGATGAGATATCCATATCCTGATTTGAGCACAAAATGTTGCTCCGATTTTCACTGCACTGTGCCGAATGTTACCTCCTCGCCTTCTTTCTAGGTCTTCCATGTCCTGTGAACAGTAATACCACATGAACGGTCATTGGTAACGCACAAGCTTTCAACATTTGTTGCAGTAAATGCAAGCAGCCCTTGGTAATATAATGTCGCCGAACCAGTGTTTACGTGCGATAAAGAAATTGAATTGAACACATGTTTTGCAGGAACTGCTTACCGGTTCTAAGAGAAAAGCATTTAGCTAAAATCGAATCTATACTACTATCTAAAACATGAGGTCGTGGGATCCATAACGATCTGGACCATTCATCTTTAACTCAAATCGAATATGTATCTCTAAAGTGGTTCAGGAATTTGTGGCACTAATCATGGTTGGTAGCACAGCTTTTCTTTTGACGAACAATGTCTGCTAAGACGAGGAGAACACAATTTGTACCTAGATGGATTTGTGGACAAGCAAGCAACTGGTACTGTGTGATTAGCCAAGCATGCTGTCCTCCCATATAAGGTTATTATCTTAGTTTTTTTTCTCAGTTTTCCATCTATTTGGTATGGTACTAATCATCATGAGAAGTTGTATAACCAAGTTTTAGATGGCTTGAGCTTGAACTTTTAAGACGGATTACATTTATTCAACAAACAAACTATCGTTATTTGGCTACTGCAGTTTCGCAATCACTATGTTTACATAGTACCAGGGCAGTGGATACAACTTTTTCGGTTTAGAGTGCAAAAAGATCGATGCCCACTTATCTGGACAGAAGCATGATTTTTTAACGACATTCATTACCTGGGACAACAAAATATGATGTTCATACAGGGAGTTAAGGAGGTTTTGCAACACTTAATGTTTTTACCATACAAAAGCATTAACACTCAACTATGACATTGTTTTAAGACTAGCTTTCTAAAATTCGGAGGTGGCTTCACTTTCGTGCTATATATATTGTGTAAAGCATGCATTGAGCGTCGGTGGTTGCTAATAACTACTTAGTAGCAAGCCTTTGTGATGTCACTGCCACCAAGTAATAGCTGAGGGATAAAAAGTTGATGAAATTAATGCAAATTATTTAAGTAACCTTTACGACCCGAATCATTTGACTGAGGCTTATCCAAAGCAGTGATTTGAGCAACTGAGCCACCCTACATAGTTACAAGTTTACACAATTTAGCAAAGGTACATACAAAGTAAAAGATCTTGAACAACACATGATTGCTAGAGAACATCAAAGTAAAAAGGGGCATAATTACACGACTATTACTATCAAATCATCATATGATAGTTAGAGGTTATTAGTAAAAATGTTCAGAGTTCTACAGCTGGCATGCCACTCAACTATAGTGTGGCAGCATTGTAATCATCAGGAGCAAAGGTGAAATATGACAGAACATTTCATATCTAGAAACAATGTATGGTTACTGTAACATGATATGATTAGAATGCTACATGATGGTTTGTTTAGAAGAGAATTAATCCCAGAATGTAGCATGTATCATGGGGTCAAAACTGGAACCCTGTCATAATTGATTTTCATTATTAAGTTAACTGTTTCTCATTGTGTTTTCTTCCAAGGTGCGAAATTCAACCTACCTTTTTGTGACAAGTCGGACCGGCAGGGGGTGTTGTCTCTTCAGTTGGTATCACCTTCATACTCAATGTTTCGTGCTGCATTGTCTTCCTCTTGGAGTACCGCCTCTTCAATGACGCACCATTAGACATTCCATACACTTTGCCGCTCCGTAGTCTTCTTGAACACTGAACACTTCCATGCTCTGGACTCGCCCCTTGGTTTAGTGCTTCTGACACATGTTCTGTTCCGGGACAAACTGAGCTGTTGCCCAACTTGGAAGATCCACGTTCTTCTTCTATTTTATCTATATCATTATTAACTAAAGTAGAGTCCGCGGAGTGAGTAACAATCCTCTGCCCACTTGCATCTGTCTGTATATCTTCATGTGAGTTATCTGCTCTAGATGCTTGACCATTACATGTTTCTCCAGGTCCAGGATCTTCAAAAGATTCATCAGGCGTACCCATCCTATCATTACATAATCCCTCAGATGCAGCCATGTATCTCACTGAGTTATCATAACCACCACTATTGCCAGAAGGTTCCTGAATTCTTGGTTTTACATAGTTTGGAAGCCCAGGTCCATCTGTATTACCAGTAGACTCTTTAGATGTTCTGAAATCAAACCCTGTCAAAGTATGTTCCATTGAATTGGCAAAGCTGCTGCGCAAGAACTTCTCTACACAATATTCAGTTGATTTTGCTGGAGATAGTGTGTGTACATTCGCCTGTTTCATGTTAGAATGAGCATATTTCTCCCATTGAATAGGAAAACCAAGCCTGAACTGTTCCGAAACCTGCATAAATTTAATGTGGTTAGACGATAAAAGCTTGACCATATGTTAAGGTACCATCCAAAAATGAAATTCACAGGGATAAACAAGAGGGACAAGGGGAACTATTTAAGTATGAAAAACTACGAAGAATCATTTTGGTAACAAAAAATCTAGAACAAACTGACGTATGAAGAAAGAAAGCAAACCTCACGAGAAAATCCATTCCAATGCATCTGTTCGATATTTAATGGACCCCTAGTTAATACAATTTTGTTATCTGCAGTCTCAAGAGTACCATCAGCATGCCGCACCGTAATGGAACCAGAACTGAATACTCGACCTGCTCGATTCCTGTTAGCAAAATGAGTATGTTAATGTTTTGAGGTGTCGAGAAAAACTGCTCGTTAACAAGCTAACAGATGGTGTAACACTGTAGAAATTTTGAATGCTACCAGTTCTGGTGCATACAGCAAATAATACAACGAGGCAAAATTTCCTATTCATGGAGATACAGTCACATAAACCAGCATATAAGTTAAAGTGATGTTTTAACCCACGATCAGAAATACAATCAAGGTTTATGGTTTTGTCTGCACTAGAAATATGAATTTTTAACACAAAACAATGAGAAGCGATGTTCTAAAAAAAACATAATCATGTTCACAGTTTATCCTCCCATTGATGTAACACTATGTAACATATCATCAGCACAACTTAATGGAGTTACATCAGTGGTAAGGTGTTTATTTTCAAAATAGGGAAATGAGCTACTTAAACCAGGTACTTGAGAATCTTATGTTTCCCATCAACTATTTTCCATCATGTACTCCCATATATTTTTACATATGTCGGTTTCAGAAAACCTTTAAGAACTACTTATGGTAAAGATCAAGTTGGAGATGGCTCCAACAAGGTCTATGATGTATATACCTTTTCTTCAGTCTACTCATGGTGGAACCAGTTTCCAGTACCAGTACGAATTTATGTCCACTAAGATCATAGAGAAATTTAAAATTACACATAGTGCTGATGATATTGTTCATAATTTATGTGCATAATGATGTATTGTTCCTACTTAAACTGTGTTAGGTTTTTTTTTTTAAGTAAAATGTACACTGTACACTGACGCCCAAATTTGCAGGATTGCAGGATGCAGCAATAGATTTTGGGTCAAGATAACAATGTCAATATTACTGAAACCTGAGCGCAGCAACAAACTTGAGGCATAGGAAATCCAAGCAGACTGAGATGTAAGTACAATTTTTGGGTAAACATCCACCTACATGCCTAGCACCGCGATAGCAACCAAATTACAGCGAGGGAAGCAACCTCCGAAAAAACCGGCGGGGGGAGGGGAGGAAAGATAGGGGGGAAATGCCTCACTTCTCGACGTTGTCGATGTACCCGGCAACACGGATCTTGCCGCTTTGACCCCTCACCAGCCACCAGTCAAGGAGCGCAACCTAACCGAAAGAGGAAAAGAAGCAGGGGAAGACGTCAGGCCCAGTGCTTAGCAGGACAGAAGCGAAGTGAAAAGAAGAGGGGAAGTGCGAGCGTACGCATCTCTGCACGGTGGCACAGTAGGTGGGAGCACGCACGGAGGCCGGCGGTGGGGCAGGAGCCGCCGTCCCGTGGGTGGGGGCACTCACGGAGACCGGCGCTGGGGCACGAGCCGCCGTCCCGTGGGTGGAGGCACTCACGGAGGCCGGCGCTGGGGCACGAGCCGCCGTCCCGTGGGTGGCGGCACTCACGGAGGCCGGCGCTGGGGCACGAGCCGCCGTCCCGGGGGGGGAGGGACTGGTTCGGGTTTGGACGCCATGCTCCGTGTCCTCATTTGAGAGATTTTTGGCAAGGGAAATGCTTATCGGTAGTGGGGGGCAAGTGGAGAGGACCAGGACTGGAAGGTCGACGGCGGCGGCGGCGGCGGTGCTTGGCGGCGGGGGGAGACTCGAGACGCCAGAGAAACCAAGAGGTGGCGGAGTGAAGGGCACGAGGAGCTTATTTCGGTGTCCTTTGCTTCAGTCTAAAAGCATTTGCACCCGACTGTCCTCACCGGGAATGCACTGGGCTACTCCTACAGTACAGCTGCAGATATCATCGATCATCATCAAACACAATAAGAGTCGCTATAATGGCGATCGCTGGGCGTGTCCAACTGCCAATTTTACTGTGCGGATAGAAAAATACCATGCCCAGATAGCACCTTCCCAGTTGAAAATATCTACGTATCCTTCCAGTAGAAGCAATCTATTTCCCTTCCATCAGCTCCCCTCACAGCTCGTTTCCTTTCCCATGCATCCCCTTTCCTCCAACGCGACCAGCCGGTCTTGCATCTCCGCCGCCCACCTCTAGCAAGATATCCTCCTCCCCATCCACGAGCATCTGCAAGAGGCATAGCAGGGCACGCGCTACAGGTGAGGCGCTGGCTCCGTGAGATCGGCTAACCGCCTGTGGTGTTGTTGTATATGAAGTATGGAGATGTCGTGGGTGTAGAGTATGGCTGCCGGAGAAGCCGCGAAGGTCGATTGGAGGAGAAGGAGCACGGGGCTACGGTGATCTACTGTGGGGGTGGCACTAGGATCCGCGAGGGGAGAAGGAGGGGACACCTGGGAAGGTACAGCATGAAGCATGGCATGACGGCTTCCAAGGTGGCCCAAGCCATGGAGCTCTCCAAGAAGCTTCTCTCTTTCGCCGGTGCCATGGCCGTTCATAGGGATCATGTGCTCTATATCGGCTCCTTCGACTCCCTCAAGGTTTCTGCTCGATTTTCTGCCCCTACCCCTCTAGAGATTATTGGCCTGTTTGGTTGCTTCCCTGGAGCAAAGCTGCCTGGCCTGGTGCTTGCCTGAGAACTGCCTGCGGTTTGTTTGGTTCGTGTCCTGAAGATCGAATGCTAGTCTGGCCTAGAAAAGTGCAGCTCGTCGTTAGCCTGGGCAGTAAACCTGAGCGCGTGCTTAGCCTGCTCCAGGCCACCTGAATCGGACGCCTGGATGTGCCTGGGACTTGCCTGGGCTGGTAATCTTGTTGTCCAATTTAAAATAGAAGAAGGTACAGGTGAACAGTCGACTGGTTTAATATATTAAACACTTCCCAGGCATGGCCACGAACCAAACAATGTTGGCCTGGTCAGGCAGGAAACAACGACATCTCAGACTCAGTCCAGGCACATGATTTTTTCAGGCATGATTTCCAGGACGTGAACCAAACAGCCTCTATATGTGTAGTTCATTTTGTTTTATTCTATTGTGTGGTAATCAATTTCTCGAAACTACTTGTTGTGTTGCTGAAACTGCAAGCAAATTTTTTTGTCCCCTGCGTCTTGCTCAAAATTGATTGTGGGCTGTCAAGTATAGGAATTCAAGGGCCGCGCATATGGGCTGAATCTTAATGAGAATATGGTGCTCCCGGGATTCATGGACTCCCATGTCCACCTGGTGGCCTGCAGGTAGTTCTGCACTTTTCTTTTCCTGCAGGGCTTCATTGTTTCTACAAGTGCATGCTGACTGTTTGCTAAAATTTTAATTTACAGGAATAAACATACGTATATGATGATCCTTTTGATGATTGTCCTCATCTTGCTGAACTTATCCCTGAGAATTCTCCATTAGGAAAGCCACATGATGAGATAAGAGTTATGCCATTGTTTTTCATTTCAGCAAAATTTGAGTATGAATGCACATGTTTTAGTGTCATCCTTCACCATATAAAATATGGTGATGTTCTCGATGTCATCTTTTGCCTTCTCGATATGAATATGTCATGGTCTTTTTCCTGAAATTACAGTTCCAATATTATTAGAGTTGTGTAAATTTAATCTCACAAAGATATCTTTTGGGGACTTTTTAGAAGTAGTAACTATTTTGAAGTTGGTAATGTAGACCCTTTTCGTGTCATTACATGCTATGAATGATAGTATGGATATAGTATCTTGACTGCTTATCTTAAAAAAGATTCCTTTAAGGCTTTAGAATGCTGCACCAGTTATTCAACTTTAACTTCACCTTATTTCCTTGGATTGTATGTGTTGTCAAAAGGCAAACTATTTCTGATATAGGCAATGATGATGAAGTTCCAGTATCAAGAAGAAAGCGACCTGTCCGAGAGAGGTTAGGAAATAATGTGTCTGATTCTGATTCGTATGGAAGTCAACAGAGTAATAAAAGGTATATATGTTTCATCTATATTACTCATGGAAAATTCTGGGATGAAGTATGTACCATTTTCTTAAATATTTCATTAATGCATGGGTATAAACTGAACATTGTGTATTGTGACCTATGGAGAAAAAAAACACCAAATGCAAATAGATGAGAAATCTTACCTTATTCCTTTGGCAATTTTTGTAACAAATTACTCGTCCAGGTTATCTGTTCAAGAACAGACATATGGATTATTCAAGAACAGACATAGGTATGTTGAATGAGTTTTCCCGTTGGGCAATTCAAAGGATGGAAGGGCCATATGCAAATAGCACCAAAGCAACTTTGAATGACAAAATTTTGAAATAGCATCTCCAGGTATGGTTAGTTCATGCATTATTATTGTACCTCAATCTTTGTATCATCAGAACTTTTCTCTCAATCACCAAGCCAGTTGGATAGTGGTGATCACCTCACACTCCAGCTACCTATTAGCCTAAGACAGATACTCTAAAAGGTATGAAATTTTCCCTTTTTTTACTGTGCATTAATCTATTTCAGTTTGAACGTAGTTGTTACTTCAATATCAGGTGTCAACATTTATCACACTCACTCCTTGTAAGTAATGCATATCCAGATGATCGGCTGGAGTATGCATATCTCCCAAGTAAGTCCTTTTCGGACCCTTCCACCTCGCTGGCCTCACCATTGGAGACTCGACACAAGAACTGGCGCCGCCACTGTGTGTCTGCTGGTGACGCTCACACAAGAATCCAGAGGCAGAACCTTGGTCCTCTCCCCGTGAACACCAACTCTATGATGATGCAGCCGCACCCTGTGGGCGGCGTGACTGACGCCACCGTCCATGCCATGTTCTGGCTGATCCCCCAAGGCTCCTTGCCGACGTCCAACAGGCACCGCGCAACCAATGGTCCTGCCACCATGACGACGCCTACCTGTGTGTTGGTCTAGCTTTTTGACCTGCCTGCAACGGACAAGGTCATACGGGCATCTGCTTTTGATGTGATATGTGCTCTCTTTTCACAAGTGTAGCGACATGATCATCGTGTTGTAGAAACTATGCTATATTTGTTCTTCGTAGATGTTTCCCTACTTGTGTACTAATTAATGGATCTAAGATAGTTAGAAGTCACTCACTATAGTTGATCTGAACTACTTTGTGTCAGCGGTCGTTGATTATAAGTATTTGTATGATAGTTATATACTATCATATCTGAACTAAGCACACATAGTACAAATAGGAGAGTGGAAAGGGCGTGTCCTATCTGGCACCGTTGAGCTTCTGCTCCGGCGGCGCGCCATGGGCGCGCCCCAAACACTAGTCTCATTCCATAGTCACCTGAGCTGAGCAAAAACGAGGCTCTCACATTCGGCAGAGCATATGGGCTGTTAGGTCTATTTTGCCTCTCGATCGTGATCGTCAAATATAGGGCAGAGGGGATGTGAGCTGTCGAATATTTCGTGAATCGACTTGGGCTGTCCATATTTTTACAAATGGCAGTAGTATGCAATTTGATGATCCGCTAGGGCTATAATTGGGATTTCATGTACATACGTATAAAAAGGCAACAACTCTCACGATAGAAAACCTAGCAGATGCCTAGACCCGTTCAATTCCCTCTCACTCTCTTGATCTCCACTCCAAACCCTAGACTTTGTGTCCGCACTCACGCCCTCCCCTTCCTAGATGTCACTCTCTTCCTTTCCTACCCTCGCGTTGTCTCCCTGGGCTTGGTCGCCTGTCACGGTCATCGCCTCCAGAAGCACATGGTCGGCGCCGATCCTTGCCTACCTAGGTCGTGCCACTCTTCTGCGCTCGACAAGGAAGGCCCTGTCTGACCCGCTCCTCGGCACTCAACGGGAGAGAGCCTGGGTGGTCGAGCCCTACCTCCTTCACCCAGGTCACTAGGGAGGAGAACTGTTGGAGGCAGGGGCCTGGTAGATCTGGTCGCGATTGACTCTGACGTTATTGGAGGCAGGTGTCCTTCTCTATCTTTTAACCTTTATCATACCCTAGATGACTCGTTCTTCCCATGGCGGAAAGACCAGTTGCATCCAAGCAAGTTATGAGCAACATGTGTTTATGAATGATCCGCAAAGGATGTTACATGGCTATGAATAAGCACAAATACAACTACGCTAACAAGCATATGCATAACCACATTAGCAAACATACCCATAACCACATCAACATGTATGTAGAATCATAACAGTGGCACACATACATACGCATAAGTATACAGTTGTAGGTATAGTATCTTAGCATGGATAGTCTAACAAACAAGGAAAACTACTCCTGGATCATGGCAAGTGTTTGTTCGTGTTGGCTCCACTTAGTTAAGACCGCTGTGCCGAAAAGGTCGAACACAATGTCCCTGAAACTATCCTTAGTCAGAACATTAAAGGTGAGGAAGTACCTGATCTTCAGTTGGTGAGCCACCATGAAGTCGGTCCACCCTACGTCAATGGTGAACATCTCACTAAGCTCCCGAAGCTTCACCTTCCAACTATAATTGGTGGTCATGCGGAGAATGATTTTTGGTGGGATGGTGCCTATGTGCTCGCGGAATGCCCGGGGGATTGGAAGTAACTCCAAGTCGGTCACAAAATCACCTTGCAAAAGTGATTGGGACGCCATGCTCCATGTTCTGATTTCAGATATTTTTGGCAATGGAAATGCTTACTCGCAAGGGGCAAGTGGAGAGGACCAGAAATGGAACGTTGACCCCAGTGGTGGTAGTGCTTGGCGACAGGGGTAATTCGACACTCTAGAGAAACCAAGAGGCAATGGAGTGAGGGCATGAGAGCTTATTTCGGCGTCCTTGCTTCACGCTAAAGATTTGCACCCGACTCTCTCACCGGAAACGTACCAACCTACGTGTTGGAGATATGCCCTAGAGGCAATCATGTGATGATGATATTTCCCTATGTATTCATGAGTCTTTTGTATTGTCCTTGAACACCATCAATGATATGTATCAATAAGTACATGACTTGTTTGTGGAACTATATATTATATGAAGATCGTTCTAATAGTCCCTAGTTGATAAGGCTATGCTGACGCATATGCTTTGACTAGTATACGATTCGGTTGATGACTATGTTTCACAAGTCATGTGCGTAGAGATGATAAACCGATAGTATGGACTTGGGGATGGAGATCGCCGAGTCGAACAGACCCACTTTGAGACACAACGAGATATTGTCATCTGTTAGTCTCAAGTACAATGTATATGCCATGTCCTAGACCTAAGGTCCTCGCATGTTCTTAGGATGAGGATCGACTCACTTAGGGTCTTTCAAACGCTACTCTGTAACTGGGTAGTCATAGGTAGCTTTCGGTTGAGTCGTGAGACATACCGCGCGACATGGTTGAACAAGATGGGATTTGCCACCCGATAAGGAGAGATATTCTCTAGACCCTCTCGAGTGATCAGGTTCGGAAAACATGGCCATGCGACTTGGGTTAAGAGTTAACCCGGTTCAGGAATCTGTATCACAGTTTTGAGAAGAGAGGTATAGCTACCACAAGGGTGACAAGTACTCTCCTTGAGCTCGACCACATACATCGTGAGGCAAAAGGAATGTACACATTGTCGAGGTTCATCTAACGACTTTACGCACGTATGTGACTTGGCACGTTCTGATAGGAGCCGCTATCAACTATCGACTCGGGTCGTGTCCATGTGTATGTGAACCTATAGGGTCGCACACTTAAGGGACCACTGGTACAACAAGGTGCTATACAAACGGTTTTTAACCCCTTTCCGCGACGGCATTTGGAACCATCGCCAAGTAAGTGTGGGCGATAGGGGGTTCCTTCCCACACGACCCAGAAACCGTCCTGGGACACATGATGGGGCAAAATGAGCTCATGTGCGACCGGGCGAGGCATCGAAACCCATTCATTTCTGTTCATATGTACATCCCACACGGTGAATCCTAGAAAAATATTTCTGTTCGTATGTATATCACACACAGTCAATACAAGGAATATGTTTCCGTTCTTATGTACATCCCACATAGTCAATCCAGGGAAAACGTTTCCGTTCGTATGTACATCCCACACAGTTTTATGTATAGGCTCGTGTGTGAAAGGTGTAACTATCACACACGCTCTGCCTTGGTTAATCGCTTGCTTTTATCAACTACATCACACACGATTTGATGAAGAAAACCGTGGCATTGGGCTATCCATCACAAGCGCTTTCTTTGCCGTAACCGTTTGCAAAGTTCCATGGCCGCTCGTTTCTCTTTTTACATCGCACACAGCTGTTTTCTTTCTAACTGTGTACATTATTTTATTAGCTCCTGTACATTTTTATTTTTTCCTGTAATTTATTATTCGAATTGGAAATTTTGAAATATGAAACGTGCAATTCAAATTCTCAGCACAATGGTTCAACAACGAATTCATAAATAAAATTGCCAGTACCATATGTTCAGTAATTATAGGATTAGACATCAATTAACTATGATGAACCATAATATTTAAAGGTGGTAAAGGTGAAGAGACAAGTGTAAATCATTTTGACTGCCGATGGTGTTGAAGAAGCGGAATGCCCATAATGTGCCTTCCTGCATGCCATAGGCACGGACCACTTTTGTCCAACTCCCTGTGACGATCGCCCGCCCATCCTTCACCGCCTTTAGGAAGACTTCTAGAGCATTACATGGTAGCATGAATTATATACTTTAACCTTAGTTACCTCTACTCCGGTCATGTAATTTGCAAGGTAATCATCAGTAAATAGCTTCGGAAACCACTGAAAAAAGAAAAATATCAGATATTGAGGTCTAATAGAGTAACTTGTTGTGGGCAGGGGAAAAGGCAACACATTACTTACCATCCTAAAGTTCACAGTTGTCTTGGACAAAGTGTAAATAAAGAGCTTATCCCAATCACCCGTTTCTTTTGCCTAACAATCTTTCTTAGTTTCCTCACTTGACGCTTGTTCATGAATATCTTATTGCCCCATACACAAAAGGGATCGAAGCGTGGATCGGTACCGCTCATATATGTACCTACAAGCAACCAGTAAATGTTAGAAACTAAACTGAGATTGCACAAATGATGTAAAATACAACTACCTATGTTCCTAAGTACAAGTATTTTTTTAGAGATTTCAATATGGACTACATATGGATGCATATAGAATTATAGATATAGTTTAGATTAGAATCTAGATTCACTCATTTTGCTCCTTATGTAGTCTATATTGGAATCTCTAAAAATACTTATATTTAGGAATAGATGGTGTATAAGACATGAGATGCAGCTAACCTCGACGGCAAACAACAACATCGCCCATTGTAGCCCTGTGTATGTACATGGAAAGCCAATGTTAACTACAACAGGGTTAACATCCACCAAAAATAGCAAATGGTAATAAAATAACAGCATCTGTAATGATATCTTCATTGCGAAAGAGTAGCACGGTAGCAAAGGGATAGATTAAAAAATAGATACAACTGTTACTTGCAACAAGTTTAATAGCATCCTAATTCATGTTCTGTAAGTTTGTAGCCATTGAAATACAACTCTTTAAAAATGGATTCAACTGTTAATTGCAACAGGCTTAATGGCCATTGAAACCGGTATCGATAAAAATGCAATTGGCGTAGTTAAACATCACAAAGGCGTGTCTTTGCCGGAGCGATAATGGCCCAGTTGTCTATAAAAAGGTAAGGAAAATAACTAAAACGTGTTAGGCATGTTTACTACAACATGCTTAATACATCGACCATACAAAACATAGCCATTAATTGCAACTAGTATTGGTAAGATTGAACTGGTGAGTGCATACTTGGTAAGTCCTGAGAGGTAGTTGTTTGGGGCACTTCATCTTGGCCGTAGCTCACTTAAAAGTCACAATGATGGAGGCGAAATTGTTCCTCCCGGGTCAAGCATGGATCGCCATTACACCATGTGTACCTACAGTAACCAAGAAATGGTAGAAGTTAAACTGCAATTGCACAAATGATGTGAAATACTGTAAGACATGGGATGTAGCTAACCTCGACGGCAAACAACAACATCAACCGTTATGACCCTGCGTAAGTACATGGATAGGCATGTTAAGTACAACAGGGTTAGCATCCACCAAAATAGCAAATGGGCAACATCTCTAGTATATCTTCATTGCGGAGAGTAGCATGGTAGCAAAAGGACAAATTAAAAAATGGATACAACTGTTAATTGCAACAGGCTTAACAACATCCTAAGTCATGTTTTGTAAGTTTGTACCATTGAAATACAACTGTTTAAAAATGGATTCAACTGTTAATTGCAACAAGCTAATAGAAATTGAAACCGGTACTAATAAAAATGCAATTGACATAGTTAAACATCACAAAGCAGGTGCTGCCAGAGCAGAGAATGGCCCAGATGTCTATAAAAAGGTAGGGAAAGTAGCTAAAATGTGTTAGGCATGTTTACTAGAACATGCTTAATACATTGACCGTACAGAACATAGCCATTAATTGCAACTGGTATTGGTAAGATTGAACTAGTGAGTGCATACTTGGTAAGTCCTGAGAGGTAGTTGCTGGGGCACTTCATCTTGGCCAGGGCCCACCCAAAGTCAGCGACGACGGAGGTGAGCTGTTCCTCTGGGTCGAAGCGTGGATCAGTGCCACTGACATGTGTACCTACATGCAACCAGTAAATGGTAGAAGTTAAACCGCAATTGCACAAATGATGTGATGTCACGGCCTAGCTTTAGCTTTGCTTGTGGGCTAGTCTTGGTTGTTGCATCATGTTTAAATTTTGCTTAAACTTGTAATGGGGATTGTTTAAACCCTAGCACCAAATGAATTCAAATAGGCTCAAATAAAATCACTTCCAATGAACCCAAAATTCCCTTCGAAAATGTTCATGATTTCTGATAAAGGTGAAAACCTCTGCCAAAAATGATGAACATATTTCTAGGTTATTCCTGGATTTTTGAATTAAATCATAAAGTATTTGCATTTGGGCATTTAAATGCTAATAAATAGTTTAAATGCTCAAATAATCATAAACTAAAATGTTTGCTGTTGGTTATATTTCAAACAGTGGCATTGATCGATTTCATGATTTTTGGGTTTGGTCTAGTATTTTAATAAAGTCACAAAGTTGCGTAAAAATAGAAAATGAAATAAAAAGAGAGGGAGAGAATTACCCTGGCTAACTTACCTCCGCTGCCCAAAGACTGCAGCTGGCTGGCCCAGCTGGTGGCCCAGCCCACCAAGCCACCCCCCTGTCGTCTTCCTCCTTGCCAGGAGGACAGGCGCGTGGCCGACGCACGCCGGCGCACGCCCGGCCACCTCCTGCTTGCCGCTTCGCCTGGCTTCTTCGGGAGACGCCACGCGGCCCCCTCACACCCCTCTCACTCTCCCTGTGCTCCTCCCCTCCTTTCTCTCTTTTCGCGAACGCCGAGCGGATCCTGTCGCCGCCTGTTAAATACCGGGCCAGCCCTGACCACCGCCTCGCCCGTCGATGCTCCCAGAGGCTCCGCCGGAACCTTTTCTCCCTCCTCTCCGAGCTACACGAGCTAGGACGGCCCCAAGACGACGCTTGAGGCCTTCTTCCCCGACCATGGCCGCCAGATGCCGCCGTCCGATTCGCCGTCTCCGCCGCCTCCCCGAGCACACCGACCTGCTCCTCGACCTCACCGTGAGCCCCTGCCCTTTTCCCCTCTCTCCCCGTGTTCATCCACGCCTTCTAACCACTGTGTGGTTGCCGGAGCCGACAGCCTACGCCACGGTCATGTCGCCGCCGCGACTACGGCCGTGTAAGCACGCGCCGGAGCTCACCGTTGCACTCACCGCACTCGGGCGAGTCGAACACGACCGGCCACAGCTACTCCCATGCCCCGCACCGCCCACACCGTTGTTGCCCGAACTCCGGCCGCCGCCTAGCTTCCGGCCGTCGACTCAAAGTCAGTCCCCGCTGCCATTGCCACCGCTAGATGCGCAAGAGCGCCAGCAAGCCGTAGCAACAAACCGCGCACAAAATGGAGCCCCGTAGCGTTTTTCCGAAACGCTCCGCCGTCGTTTTGGTCGTCGCCGGCCGAACTCCGGCGAGGTCGACGTGGCCTGTCATTAGCCACTAATGACGCCACTAACTAAACCCATAGGTCACTGACGGATGGGCTCCACACCCTTAATTAATCTTAGTTTATTTTCTGTTATGTTTAACTAACCACAGAGGTCCCACCTGTCAGCGAGCTAAACAGCCCTGTGACACTGACGTGTGGCCCACACACATCAGGTTTGACCTGGACCGCCCTGTTGACTTGCTGATGTCATCCTGACGCAGTGATGATGCAATAAACCCTTTTCTGGATTTTAAATAAACCATTTTTGATTTATTTATTTCAGAAAATATCCAAAACTTCTAAAAATCATATAAAATCCACCGTAACTGCAAAGGAGATAAATTATATATGAAAAATGATCAGAAAAATCCAATCTATCCATCTGTACTGGTTCCATGCATGTTAAAGTAACCTAACCTTGCTGTTTAGATGAAACAAGCTAATGCACCAATATGACATCTTATTTTGGGTTTGCATTTGAATCTTTGGTTCAAATGAGCTCAAACCAACCTGTTCTAAGTTGCATTAGCCAAAACACACTCATTTTGCCATGTCATGATCATGCATCATATTGTGCATTGCATTGATTGTATTTCTTCTTCTCTGTTGCAGATTCTCATCCCCTCTCGGTAGACGATGTTCGACGTTGTGATCGCTGACACCGATGAAGACTCAATGCTATCTTCGTAGTGCCAGCAAGCAAAACCCCTTTGTTCATTCCGATACAATCCCACTCTCTCGCTCCTCGCTCTCTTTTATCGCATTAGGACAACAACGTAATCATCTGTTATTTGCTCATGTAGTTGAACCCTTATCCTCTCGTGATGACCGTCATTGCCACAAAGAATAGATGAAACCCACTAGCATGAGTAGGAGTTGTTTGAGCCCTGATGTGCCTACTCATTCATGCTTGTTTGTCGTGGCCTGCTATTGCTTAGAGTTAATCAGTCCGATTCATCGGGGATGAATCGGAGGTGTGTGAACATGTCCTACTGTTGAGAGCTAAGTGTGTAAACACGATTTGGTAAAGGTAGCGGTGAGAGGCCATGTAGGAGTACATGGTGGGTTGTCTCATTGCAGCCGCCCTCGTGAACCCGAGTTCTGTGGTTTGTGATCCATGAAACAGCTTACTACCACGCATTGGGCCCGAAACCAATGGACCCTCTCGACTTATTAACCGCCTCTTGCCCTCTATCCAGAGTTGCAACTAGTTTCCGTGTTTGTAGGATATGTGTTGGAGGCCGTATGTGGCGCTGACCCTAGGGGTGGGCTATGATGCGGTAGATACACCGTGGGTCTTGCAATTTAGCGCTGCTTGGTGTCTCGGGAACCCCTGCACACATCGTTTGGGGGCTGTGAGCGAAACTTCCTACCGGATCTCCTCATGATGGAACCCGAATAGGCGATAAACCTCGACTAGAGACTTGTGTGGTTAGTCGTCGTGGCCGACTCCCTCACCAAAGCTTCCGCTTGAAGGTTTCCCGAGATACCACGACGTGTACATGGTGGTAAGTGGCGAGAGCGTGTGTGAAGAAGTACACCCCTGCAGGGTTATAAATGATCTATTCGAATAGCCGCGTCCACGGTAAAGGACTTCTAGGTTGCCTATAACAGTTCATAGACAAGTGAAAGTGGATACTCTAAAATGCGCAAGATAAGCGTGAGTGCTATGGATGGCGTTCTCGTAGGGAGACGGGAGCGGATCCATAGTGGTGTATTGATATGGTGAATATGTGGACTCGTAAAGCGCCACCTCAAAAGAGATACTTGCAAATGTAGTTCAGATAGCCACCGAGTCAAAGCTGGCTTGCTGCAGCCAAACTCCATCACCCCCTTTGTTGATACCGATGCATATGTAGTTAGTTACGATGTAAGTCTTGTCGGGTACATTTGTACTCACGCTTGCTTAATTTATGTTTTGCGAGAGACTTCGGGCCTCGCTTAGTAGTTCCGCTGTGGACTTCGACGTTTAGCTTGTTACCTCGGCTACGCATCTTGTGCCCTCGGCAGATCTCGGTAGATAGTCGCTTCTAAGCCTTTTTCATTTGTAGATGTACGTACTTTCGGACATGTTAAGCTTCCGCTTGTGCTTTGTCTTGTATGCTCTGAATGTTGGGTCATGAGACCCATGTTTGTAATATCTCGCTCGTCGGAGCCTATTGAATAAATACTTGAGTTGTAGAGTCATGTTGTGATGCCATGTTGTATTTGCACATATCGAGCATGTTGTGTGTATGTTATTGAAATGCTTGGTATGTGTGGGATCTGACTATCTAGTTGTTTATCCTTGGTAGCCTCTCTTAGGAAATGTCCCCTAGTGCTTCCAATCGAGCCTTGGTAGCTTGCTACCGCTCGAACACTTAGGCTGGCCGGCATGTGTCCTTCTTCGCCTCGTGGTCCGTTCTTCGGGAAATGTCACGCGGTGTTTACCGGAGTCCTGTTAGCCCGCCATGACCTCGGTTTACGGAGTCCTGCTAGCCAGTTACTTACAGCCCGGACTCACTTTCGATGACCGACACGTTCGTTCTTTGGGTCATGTATGCCTGTCCCTGTAAGTTAGTGCCACTTTGGGTTCACGACTAGCCATGTCAGCCCGGGCTCCCTGTCATATGGATGCTAGCGACACTATCATATACGCGTGCCAAAAGGCGCAAATGGTCCCGGGCCTGGTAAGGCGTCACCCGTGGGAATACCGTGCGTGAGGCCGCAAATTGATATGAGGTGTTACATGCTAGATCGGTGTGGCATCGAGTCGGGTCCCGCTGCCTTTGGTATCAAAGCCTCGATCGCCTCAGAGATTACCAAGCCAAACCGGTCGAAGTTGTGTCTAGAAATGCTTTAGTTATGTAAGGGAATTGATTGTGGAAGGGAACGTAAGGCTCTGTTTACTCCTTATACCTCATGGCCTTCTGATCTGAGTCATCCTCTTCTCTTCTACGGGGATTAAGTACTAGGCCTTCTCATCTATCTATCAGGATGACGTGTTACTAATCCATAGACTTTTAAGATTGTTGGTTTTACGCCCCAGTTCAGTTTCTACTACTTCCATGTGTTCATAGTTGGTCTCTAACCTTGATTTTGTGCTTCCGAAAGTGGTTATGCCACCATTTTTGCGAGATGTCTCAAATCATTTTAAGCATTTACGTATGTCAGTCTCGAAGTCATCCCATATTTCTAAATAGTCCGATGCATTTGCAAATATCTTTTACCGCTCAAGACCCTTTTGTGCTGCATCAACCACACTAACTAGTGTGTTGAGGTACTTCATTGTCTCAGCATTTATGTTGGAGCTATTATTATGACCCTAGGTGTCTAGAGTATCACCTAGTAATTTAGCCATGCTTCGTGTTCCCAGTGTGATGATTCTAGCCATCATTTCCGAGAGCATCCCGTGATGCTACTTAGGAGTAGGTATTCTATTCCAGGGTTCTTGAACCCGAGATTCACCCTACTTACTTCCTGTTGATAGTGTTCGCTAGTTCCTTTAGGATATTGGTAGCTTTGCGATAGTCCTCGAGGTCCGTGGTATTTCCTTCTTCCAAATACTAGGTATTTCCTTCTTCCAAATACTATGAACCGCTTATGGCAGAAGTTCCTCGCTGAACCGGAGGATCACAATCAGAGTACTCTTGAGGAGTTCTCCATTCATAATTGTGAATCTGCCAGTTCTCCCCTTTCCGCATGGGTTATCCGGAAGAAATGTTGAGCTTCGCTCGACATACTAATCTATGCATCCACAACTTAGAAAAACATATGTTCCTTTGAGTTGTCCCTCTTTAGTTGTTTTCTGACCTTCGTCTATCAATTGATAGTCAAGAGTATGTGTGCCTTCGTTCATCGAGGTCTATTACTCTTGTGGTCCGTCAAGCCATTCTATTCCGGAATGACTAGGAGAAACAAGCTCTAGTACCTCATCCATATCTAGGATTGGGTCAAAGCAGTGGTATTCCTCAGATCAAAATGCCAATCCAGCTTTTGATTCTGTTCTACCCTAAAGTATTGCCCTCTTTATGTCAGGAACGTTATGAGAACTGCACCATTTCTCATGAATCCTTGACGTAGTGATACTTCTCGCTATCATTATTCATTTCTCGGCCCGTGTTGTTGTAACCTAATGCCGATGTGCTTAAGCGAACGGTGATGTGTGAAATCGATACTCCTAGCAACCTCGTTGCTTGGTAGTTAATGGACAATAATTTCATTCTTAGCGTGTTGGTTATTGAATCATCATCCTAAGATTGATCGTGCTACCTAGTCCTTATTTCCGGTGCACTCTTCGATCAATGAGTTAGGGTTATTCAATCCCTTGCTTATTGTTCATATCGTCTTGCTCTAAAAAGCAAGATTGTTCTCGAGCTTTGTAACATATCGGTGGTTCGTGATGTTCCGAATATCTTCTCGGAAGTATTACCAGGTTGTCACCTGACCGCTATGTTGAGTTCGGTGATCATGCCGGTTTTCTCCAAACCACCCATTCTCCAAGAATCTGTGTTGGATACCCTGAGCCAGTTGGTTGAGCCAAACAACAACTTGGAGAGTTGGAAGATAAAAGCTTGTCCGACTTATTTCATTTTAAGGGATATTATTTTTGTGTGTGTGTTGAAGAAATATGATACCTTCACCAATTGTTCCTCGTGATCAGTTGTTGGATCTGTTGTCTTGCCAAAACTTTGACTTGAGTATGGGCTATCATCAAGTCAAATCCGAACCAACGATGTTCGTAATGTTGTCTTACTCATGGTTGATCCCTCGAGCATACACCATTACATCGTTTGGTCTGACCAATGCTATCACCGTGTTCACATGATGGTGGAAGTCTAGTGATATGGGAATTCCGATGAGTTGTTGTTGAGCCCATCAGCAGCATTTAGTCTTCTCTAGGATTCATGTTGAACATCAAGTTAATGTTGGAAACTTTTGTAAGCAAAGCCTTCGTGTTCCGTTCATGAAGCCTATGCTTGGATGGAAGAAGTGACTTCCTCGAATTCATGGGCATTTGGTGCAAGTTGCCGCCGTGAGTTTGAGAAAGATTGTTTTTGCTTTCTCCAGAATCATCCCAAGTCATTCATGCATGTGTCAAGTCTTCCATGGTTTGATAGGCTCGCTACCTCCACTCCATGTGTAATCCCTAGCACACCAAGCCACTGGTTGATTTGTTCGAGGAAAAGAAGTTCTTAAGTGCTAATCCTTAAGGACCCAAAAGGTGAGTGCGCAGGACTTCGCTCTCCGCAATGATGGTTCCCAATCGGAACTCGGTAGTGTTGCCTTGTAAGACTACTATGTGGTCATTCTTGTCTTGGACAACGTGTTCACATGTATGTAGCAGAACCAACTCATGTTTTGGAGCTTGCTATCGTAGTTCATCTCCCAAGAATCTCGCAACTTTACCTCGTCGATTTGTGTTGCAACTCTTCTTTTCAGACATGTGAGTCTGAAGTATCCTGTTTCTAACCAGATGTGAATCTCAGGCAGATATGATGGTTGGAACACTTCCAACATTTGCATTTTGTTCACAGCTTGCACCCCATTGTGCCAAATTTCCATGGGATGCCCTTCTCATCAGTTGCGGTCCAGGATCATCTTCAAAAAGTGGACTTGTCATGGGTTCCATCCATTTCCGGTGACAAGCAAAAGTCATCCATTGCATTGTCTTCAACAAGGTAATCCACATCATCCATACTAGTCCGGGTATGTCCTTCATCCGGACTCCTTCAAATGATCGATTGTGATTTGCCTTAAGCTGGTATAAAGAGTTCCAACGATCTTTGAATCAAAGGTAATTCTTCTTGCCACTTAAGGGAATATTCCTGCGAGTCACGTGCCTCAAGATGTCTCGTTATAGTATCATGGCAACTCAACTCTTCGCTACGTTGACAACCAATCACCACCCTCTTAAGGCGGGATTGTTGTCTACCTAGTGCACCCTCGTCATCTGTTCCACTCCATCCCTCTAGATGTGTGCTTCGTGTCTCAGCTCGAAAGATGTTTCTATGTCTCACTCCGTGAGTTAATCCTGAGTTGTTCGATCTTCGAGAAGATCGATCCCTCTAGAGTTTTTCCTTTCCTCCCGTTGTCATGTTGGTTGAAGTTCCTAGAGCAAGACTTCGAGACAATGATGGTGATCGAATCAACGTTCTTATAAAGTGCACCCTGGATCGTGAAGATTGTGTTAGATTGCGTTCCCCCTTCATCTTACCCTACGCTTGAATCTCGGGACGAGATTCTTGTTTAGTGGGGGTGAGCTGTCACAGCCTAGCTTTAGCTTTGCTTGTGGGCTAGTCTTGGTTGTTGCATCATGTTTAAATTTTGCTTAAACTTGTAATGGGGATTGTTTAAACCCTAGCACCAAATGAATTCAAATAGGCTCAAATAAAATCACTTTCAATGAACCCAAAATTCCCTTTGAAAATGTTCATGATTTCTGATAAAGGTGAAAACCTCTGCCAAAAATAATGAACATATTTCTAGGTTATTCCTGGATTTTTGAATTAAAACATAAAGTATTTGCATTTGGCCAAAAATAAAACCTCTGCCACCGAGTCAAAGCTGGCTTTGTCGCAACAAACTCCACCACCCCTTTGTTGATACCGATGCATATGGAGTTAGTTCGATGTAAGTCTTCTTTGGGTACATTTGTACTCACGTTTGCTTAATTTATGTTTTGCGTAGAGACTTCAGCCTCGCTTAGTAGTTCCGCGTGGACTTGACGCTTAGCTTGTTACCTCAGCTACGCATCTTGTGCCCCTCGGCGGATCTGGTAGATAGTCGTGCTTCTAAGCCTTTTTCATTTGTAGATGTCTCAGACGTTGAGACATGTTAAGCTTCCGCTTGTGCTTTGTCTTGTATACTCAATGTTGGGTCATGAGACCCATGTTTGTAATATCTCGCCTCCTGAGCCTATTGAATAAATACTTGAGTTGTAGAGTCATGTTGTGATGCCATGTTGTATTTGCACATATCGAGCATGTTGTGTGTATGTTATTGAAATGCTTGGTATGTGGGATCCGACTATCTAGTTGTTTATCCTTGGTAGCCTCCTCATCGAAATGTCCCCTAGTGCTTCCACCGAGCCTTGGTAGCTTGCTACCGCTCCTAACACTTAGGCTGGCGGCATGTGTCCTTCTTCGCTCTCGTCTGTTCCTTCGGGAAATGTCACGCTGGTGTTTACCGAGTCCCGTTAGCCCGCTACAGCCCAGTTCTAATCGAGTCCTGCTAGCCTAGTTGCTACAGCCCCGACTCACTCGCCGATAGCCGACATCGCTCGTTTGGGTCATGTATGCCTGTCCTCGTAAGTTAGTGCCACTTTGGGTTCACGATTAGCCATGTCACCTGCTCCCTGTCATATGGATGCTAGCGACACTATCATATACGTGTGCCAAAAGGCGCAAACGGTCCCGGGCCTGGTAAGGCGTCACCCGTGGGAATACCGTGCGTGAGGCCGCAAAATGATATGAGGTGTTACATGCTAGATCGGTGTGGCATCGAGTCGGGGTCCTGACATGTGAAATACTATAATACATGGGATGCAGCTAACCTCGACGGCAAACAACAGCATCGGCCGTTATGACCCTGCGTAAGTACATGGACGGGCATGTTAAGTACAACAAGGTTAGCATCCACTAAAAATAGCAAATGGGCAGCATCTCTAGTGATATCCTAAATCATGTATTGTAAGTTTGTTGCTGGTATTGGTGAAACTGGACACGGTAATATTTGAACATCACACAGTGTGCAGTACTGAAATAAACAAGGCACGAACATGCTTAATACATCAACCGTACAAATCATAGCCGTTGCAAGTGGTATTGGTAAGATTTAGCTGGTCATATCTTACCTGTTAAGTCCTGGGGGGTAGTCGCTGGGGCACTTCATCTGGGCCAGAGCCTGCACCATGTCGACGGCGGTGGAGGAGGTGTTCCTCCGGGCCAACACGCACAACGGCCATCGCACCATGGACCGCCATCAGCTCCTGGCGGTGGGGATTTGGGAGCATGAGGATGTTTCGCAGGCGCCATTTAAGCAATCAGGCCGAGGTCGTGATAGAGATCGATGGCTTACCTGACTGGATCCGAGCAGAACGTAGATGTGGTTGAAGTTGTGGTTGCGGCAACGGCGGTTTGAGATGCCGTAGGGGAGGCACGGGGGATCTTGAGGAAATTTGCTGGGTGGGGATGTGGTTGGAGGAATAAATTCTGAAATCGCGCGCCTACTGAAAAATTTGGTGTGAAACTTGAAAGTTGGGCGGGGGGAAACACACAATGCAGACGAAGTGCGTAAAATACTCATGTGCGAGAAAACAGAAAATTGGCAGATCTTGTCTCCAAAAAAATGTACACGTGTTGTTGATTTTTTCGGTCAATGGTATGCCTGGTTTATTAGGAAACATCGCACATGTAACTGACTTATGGATAATTAACGCAAAAAACGCAGATGGATACGGCATAGAATCTGTGTGTTTTGTGATCTTATAATGATTAACGAAAAAAAACACACGGGCACACATGCTAATCAATACTCAAAGCCCTCAAAGGATGCTCTTACCGACATTGTATGTTAATACTACAAACTTAAAGTAATACTGGTAATTTGCTCTAATACTACAAACTTAAAATACTTCTCACATGCTGCCATCGGGGCATGCTGGCCAGACGTCGGCGTTCTCCTTCCCGGCCTTGTAGGTGGCAGCCCACCGTGCTTCGATCTCTGCCAAGCTCTCCTCACCATGGCGTGCGACCTCTTCTTTCTTGCGGCGGCGGGACTCTCTTTTCTTGACTGCTTTCCGCCTTTTCCGCTCCTTCCGTGCGGCTTTGGCCGCCTCTAGATCCACCACCCATTCGGCCATGGCAGCCTCAAAGTACGCCCATGTAACTGTGTGGCCGCCGGCGGCGATGAACTCGGCATGGCGAGATGCCATCGCTTCCTTACCATGTGTGCGGTCGCGGGCGGCGAGTAACACGGCGCGGCGGGATGCCATCGCTTCCTTACCAGTTACTATGTGTCGCGGTGCCATGGACGATGCTTGGAGAGAGCTCTGGGACGGAGGGGCCGGGCAGCCGTACAGTGCGGTGGTATTCAAGAGCTCAACGACAAACGTCAACAGAAATTTGGCTTCCCTTACAATTTTGCTCGTTCATTATCGCACACGGTTAATCTCCGTCGCTCAAAACAAGCAGGTGTGAGCCTATTGTGTGTTGCATCACGACATAAGGAAAACATTCTCCAATTTTTACCAGGGCACGGTGAGGCCATACCATGGCACCACACCAGGCATCATGTTTTCCAACCATGTATTTCATTTTTTAATAGTTTTTAACCCAGTAAACACGCGTTTATGGTTGACCATTGCCACACCTTTCCTTGAAATATCTGCCCATTCCTTGTAAAAGGCATGAGAATGTACTAAATAACACGAGCATGGTTTTCCAGACCGTTCTTGTGCACCTTTTCATGCACCGATTGTTTGAATTTGAATTATGTGCATTAATGCCTAGAAAATGCACATAATCCCATAAATATGGTAAATGAGCCCGAAAAAACGTCAAATTTGAACACGCTGCATTTGAGGCAGTATGTTGATCGTTGGAAAAAACCCAAATGACAAACTAGGACAGAAATTTGGATTCCCCTTCATTCTTGGTGATTTCCCTCTCGAAAGCATGGAACTTCCTCGGTGATGGTTCGATCTATGAAGGGCGTGCATGACGACATAAGCCAAACCTTCTCAAACTTTTACTAGGGCATGGTGAGGTCATACCATGGCACCATGCCAGGTGTCATGTTTTTCAAGCATTTATTTCATTTTTCCTATAGTTGAAAACCCAACAAACAAACATTTGTGGTTGACTATTGCCACACATTTCATCGAAATATCTGTCCATTCCTTGTTAAAGGCATGAGAATTTTCTAAATGGCACGAGCATGGTTTTCCATGTCGTTCTTGTGCACCCATTCATGCACCGATTGTTTGAACTTGAATTATGTGCATTAATGCCTAGGAAATGCACATAATCCCCTAAATATGTCAAATGAACCCGGAAAAGTGCCAAATTTGAACACGGTGATTTGCAGGGTGTATGTTCATCGTAGAAAAAAACTCATGGACAAAGGACAAAGGAAATTTGGATCCCCCTTCAATCTTGGTGATTTCCCGCTTGAAACCATGAAACTTCCTCGGTGATGGTTCGATTTATGAAAGGCGTGCATGACGACATAAGAAAAACATTCTCAAATTTTTACCAGGGCACGATGAGGCCATACCATGGCATCACACGAGGCGTCATGTTTTCCAAGCATGTATTTCATTTTTGTATAGTTGTTAACCCAGTAAACGACGAGTTTATGGTTGACTATTACCACACATTTCCTTGAAATATCTGTCCATTCCTTGTAAATGACATGAGAATGTACTAAATAGCACGAGCATGGTTTTCCAGACCGTTCTTGTGCACCTTTTCATGCACCGATTGTTCGAATTTGATTTATGTGCATAATTAATGCCTAGAAAATGCACATAATCCCCTAAATATAGTAAATGAGCCCGGAAAAATGTTAAATTTGAACATGTTGCATTTGAGACGGTATTTTGATCGTTGAAAAAAAATTGAATGACAAACTAGGATGGAAATTTGGATTCCCCTTCAGTCTTGCTGATTTCCCTCTCAAAAGCATTGAACTTCCTTGGTGATGGTTCGATTCATGAAGGGCGTGCATGATGACATAAATCAAACCTTCTCAGCTTTTAACCAGGGCACGGTGAGGCCATACCATGGCACCATGCCAGGCGTCATGTTTATCAAGCACGTATTTCATTGTTCTATAGTTGATAACCCAGTAAATGACGTGTTTGTGGTTGACTATTGCCACGCATTTCCTTGAAATATCTGCCCATTCCTTGTAAAAGGCTTGAGAAATTACTAAATACCACGAGTATGGTTTTTCCGCATCGTTCTTGTGCACCTTTTCAAGCACCAATTGTTTGAGTTCGAATTATGTGCATTAATGCCTACAAAATGCACATAATCCTCTAAATATTGTAAATGAACCCGGAAAAGTGTCAAATTTGAACACGGTGATTAGCGGGGTTTATGTTCATCGTAGAAAAAGTCATGGATGAAGGACAAAGGAAATTTGGATTCCCATTCAATCTCGGTGATTTACTATCGCATTACCCATTCATTTCCGTCAGCCTCTCATTTAACCATGTGCTGCTCACTCACACATGCAAAAGGAAAAGAAAACCCTCGCCCATTTCGTCCCCACCCACTTGCCGCAGACTCCTCCGCAACTCTGCACCTCATCAACTCTATCATGGCAGCCCACCCTAAGCTCGACGGCCTGTTGTCGGGCGAGGGTCGCGCCTCCAAACGACACGGGATTTCGCCCCTACCGCTTTCCACCGCCTATCTCGCACCGACATTCCTAGACTCGGGTCGACCGGGTTTTCATGGATTGTGGCGAGGATTTTCTCACGGAGAAGGTAATCAACTTAGTGAAATATTCACTCATCTCTTATCGCAGTCCGTCCGTCGCTGTTAATGAACCGGTGGAAATCGCCATGGAATCATTTTTGTCCTAACTGATTCATGGGTGTTCATTCATGTGTCCACAGTGCGAGCACAAATCGGGCAAGTGTGGTCGTGGGCTACCGTAAACGAAGTTCTATCTCACCATTCCGGATGACTTGAGGAGCGCCGATATGTTCAAGCTCAACCTACCACGGTCGGCATGGCCTAAATTTGTGAACGTATACCGTCTGTTTCTACATTATCTATATATTTGCATCAAATCTTTGTTACGTTATCTATTTTTAATTCTATATTTTTGTACTTTGCTTTCATCTATATATTGATCTGTTCTATCAGTTACTCCCATACTTGCATCTTGCTCTGTTATTTCAATATATCTAATTTACGATCTTAATTTTCATTTCAAGCAGTACATCTCTTGCTTTGCAAGAACAGGAGTAGAAGGAAATCTTAAGCTTTACTTTGTTGATGACTCCCAGGATGTCATATTGACAACGCATCATGGATTTGCAATGACGGTTAGCGTAAAAATTGATAAAGATGGTCACTCATATTTTAATGCGGACCTTTGGAGAAAAATATCTAAGTGTTATGAACTGAAAGGTGGCAATAAAATTCTAGTGCCTGCACCACAGCCTGGTCTAATTAACATGGATGTTTACTTCCCCAACATCATTAGCCGATCAAAGTCTGATCGAGGTTAGTGTCCTTTCAACTTTCTCCATGCCGTCATATTACTTAGCAAAATCGGGTATTTGTTCGACTAATTGATCACTATTTAAGCAACCAATTGTGATTTCATATTCGACTCCGTTCGTAGGCAGCAACCAATTCTGCTTACCAATTTATGTGCACTATATATTCCTCGGTCATGTTTTGAATAAATAATACATTTCCACCTTTTAAGCAGGATATGTTGGATGCATAGTGAACGATCTGTATGTTACTAAGCGTACCAAATTTTACTGGAAGGACTTGAAGCATGTCATAAACTTTGTTGATAATCTGACAGAGATAGCAATACCATTTAACGCCGGATTTTGGATGGGATTAATTAGACCAATGGTGCACACATTGAACAAGACCAATTGTGTGCACAAAACGCTAGTAAAAAGTCTTATTTTAATGTTGATGCTCATAAACTATATATATCTTCAACGACATGTTACAACTGGTTTTTATTCTACATGTCAACATAAATTGCCCACTGTAGCAGTTCCTGGATCGATTTCCCGGTATGGTCGAATTACACTTGTGCCTGCTAATAATGCCAAAGTGATTGCAAGGTACTGCATTTCCCGTAGAAATGGAACCATTCAAATTAACAAGTTCTCGCTTGTCGTGGCAATGCATCCATATTGGAAAATTGGAGACACTGTTCTACTCATGCTCTACCAAGGCACAGGAGGGCTCTTCCTTTTCATTGACGAGATGCCGAGTCGCCGTGATCAAGCTGCTTCCAGCGGATAGTTGTGGTTGTTGGCCCTCAGCCTCTTAAAATGTGCTAGCTGTTACTATGTTAAGTATGTAGATATGGACCATATGGTTGTTGGCCCTTAGCCTCTTAAAATATGATAGTTGTTACTATGTTAAGTATGTAGATATGGATCATATGGTTGTCAAAACCGTGTTACGAAGATCCTCCTTTTGTCGAATAGTGTAACCACTATATATATGTTACTCAAATGTTGTTACCCAAGTTCTTAAATTTTTATGGAAAGTATTAGTATCGTACACAGTTCATTGAAACGTGTGCCCGATGTCCAGAAGGCATTTGCATATTAACTGTCCATATTGCAAATTCACACACATGTTAACATAAGGAAACGTATGTGTAACTTACTAATCATCGCACACGAGTACTCGCAGATGCATCATGTGCGATACTCCTAGCCACCGCAAGCAACTAGTTTGCATTTTTCAAAGTTTTTTGTACACACAGAATCGCACACGAACTAACTGTATTAACTGGCCCGTGTTGTAATGTCTCATCGCAGTCAGTTCATCCGAATTAATTTGTTTGCCACGTATCACACACATCTTGTTTACACGAATCGTTTGTGTTCTTTTGGCTCATCGCAAACAGTTCATCCATGTAAACTGTATGCCTCATATCACACACATCTTGTTAAGTTGAACCATTTCTGTTGTGTTCCCTAATCAAAAACAGTTCATCCGAGTGAACCGTATGTCGTATATCGCACACACATTGATATGGCTTCCCGTTTCTGTTGTTCTACCTCATCGCAAACAGTTCGAATGGATTAACCGTGTGGCCTGCATCGCACACACATTGATATGGCTGCCCGTTTCTGTTGTTCTGCCTCATCCAAACAGTTTGAATGGATTAACCATGTGCCCCGTGACGCATTACGCAGTTGTAAATCTAATCCGTGTTTGATGGCTCCGCCATAGCACACGTTTTGCATCTTTTTTTACGGTTTTTTACACCGTCGTTTGCGATTAATGCATCGCACACAGTTTCGGCAAAGGGTCTTTGATCGTAGTGTCGCGTTAGCAGTATCCTGCAGTAGTGGACTACAACCCATTCATATTGGATCCAAGTGGAAAATGGGTTTAGACACCTAGTGGGCCTCAAGTGTTGAGCCCACTTCGAAGGTTTATATAAAGGACAACGGGCGCACCTCTTAGGGTTGATTTTTTTGCTCCCTCCATAGTTGTTGCCACTACCAACACACCATGCTGCATGAATGGACCTAGCAATCCGCCACCCAACGTTGCTCCCCGTACGTGTGGATACCTTGGAGGCATCGCATCTGTGGTGCTTGGACGAACCGTTCGAGGGAACCACAAGGAGCCGTTTGAGGGATCCACGAGGAGCTCCGCGCGGGACTTCACTGTTCATAGGAGATCGCCATTCGCAAGACATCGTGGTTCATGGGAGACCGGTCGAACGACTACACGCATCGCTAACTCTACTTCCGCTGCGGTGACTGTGCATGTAGTGATAAACCTGATCCCGTGATCTATTTCCAGCAGCATGATCTTGGGTGCGCGATAGAAAATTTTATTTGGCGCTAGCGCAGCGTACCGCATGATCCAACACTATAGTACAACTATAGATATCATCCCATCCCATAGTCACCGAGCTGAGTAAAACAAGGCTCTCGCATTCAGCAGAGCATATGGGTCGTTAGATCTGTTTTTCATGCCGATCCTAATCATCTGTTATAGGACCGCGTGGATGTGATCCGTCGAATGTTTCGTGAATCAACCTAGGTCGTCAATTTTTTTTTACAAATGGTAGTGGTGGACAATTTGGCGGCCTGGACAGGGGTATAATCAGGATTTCATGTAGAGACATATAAAAGGCAACAGTTCTAATGACAGAAACGTAGTAGCCGCCTCGCCCTGTTTTAGTTCCCTCTCACTCTCGACTTCCAAACCGTAGACCTCATGTGCGCAGTCGCACCCTCCCTTCATAGATGTCACTCTATTCCTCCCCATCCCTTGCCCGTCGCCTAGTCGGCCACTTTGCCGTCGATCATCGCCTCCGGGAAGCATGCATCCGTTGATCGCTCCTTGCCTACCTAGGTCATGCCACTCTTTAGCGCTCAACAAGGGAAGGCCTCGACCGACCCACTCCTCGACGCTCAATAGGAGAGGTCCCGTTGGCTGAGCTCTCGCCTCCTTCACCAAGGTACTTAGGGAGGAGGAGCGGTTGGAGGCATGGACCTCGTAGATCAAGCCATGATTGACTTTGACGTTGTCTGGCCCGCCGCTCGAAGTGAGCCACATCTGATTCATTACTCAAGGCGAGCCTTCCCCCTGATCTCGCATTGTTGCTGCAGACCCTCCCTAACGATCTTTCCCCCTCCCCCTCTAAGTGACTGGTAGGAAGGGTCTGAGCCACCACCGCACCGCACAAGCTGGTGGTACATGGTCCTTAGTTGATAAGGTTAGGCAGACACATATTCTTTGACTACTATACGACTCGGCTGATGACTATGTTTCACAAGTCATGGGCATAGATATGTGCCACACGCCAACAGTTGTCGCCACTTCCCATGCCTAAAGTTGCTCATTCGGATCTAGCAACCCAGTGAGTGACACTGCTCCCCACTGGTGTAGATAGTTTGAAGGCGTCGCATTGATACATCCATTTTGCATCATGCTTTTATATCGATATTTATTGCATTATGGGCTGTTATTACATATTATGTCACAATACTTATGCCTTTTCTCTCTTATTTTACAAGGTTTACAATAAGAGGGAGAATGCCAGCAGCTGGAATTCTGGGCCGGAAAAGGAGCAAATATTAGAAACCTATTCTGCACAACTCCAAAAGTCCTCAAACTCCAGGAAAGTCAGTTTTGGAATATATTAAAAATATTGGGCGAAGAAAGCACCAGAGGGGGGCCACCCACTGTCCACGAGGGTTGGAGGGCGCGCCCCCTGCCTCATGGGCCACCTGGAAGCCCCCCGATGCCCATGTTCTAGTATAAGGTGTCTTTTTCCCTGGAAAAATTGAGAAGGAAGCTTTCGGGACGAAGCGCCGCCTTCCCGAGGCGGAACAAATCTAGGGCTCCGGCATAGCTGTTCTGCCCGGGAATCATCCCTCAGGGAGGGGGAAATCGTCACCATCGCCATCACCATCGATCCTCTCAGAGGGAGGGGGGTCAATCTCCATCAACATCTTCACCAAAGCACCATCTCCTCTCAAACCCTAGTTCATCTCTTTTATCCGATCTTTGTCTCAAAACCTCAGTTGGTACCGTGGGTTGCTAGTAGTGTTGATTACTCCTTGTAGTTGATGCTAGTTGGTTTATTCGGTGGAAGCTTATATGTTCAGATCCTTTATGCACATTAATACCCCTCTGTTTTTGAACATGAATATGATTTGTGAGTAGTTACGTTTGTTCCCGAGGACATGGGAGAAGTCTTGTTATAAGTAGTCATGTGAATTTGGTATTCGTTCAATATTTTGATGAGATGTATGTTGTCTTTCCTCTAGTGGTGTTATGTGAACGTCGACTACATGACACTTCACCATTGTTTGGGCCTAGGGAAGGCATTGGGAAGTAATAAGTAGATGATGGGTTGCTAGAGTGATGTAGCTTAAACCCTAGTTTATGCGTTGCTTCGTAAGGGGCTGATTTGGATCCATATGTTTCATGCTATGGTTAGGTTTACCTTAATTCTTCTTTCGTAGTTGCGGATGCTTGCGTGGGGGTTAATCATAAGGGGGGGGGGTCTTGTCCAAGGAAGGGTAGTACCCAAGCACTGGTCCACCCACATATCAAATTATCAAAGTAACGAACGCGAATCATATGAGCATGATGAAACTAGCTTGACGATAATTCCCATGTGTCCTCGGGAGCGAATTCCTTTATATAAGAGTTTGTCCAGGCTTGTCCTTTGCTACAAAATGATTGGGCCACCTTGCTGCACCTTGTTTACTTTTGTTACTTGTTACCCGTTACGAATTATCTTATCACAAAAGTATCTGTTATCGATAATTTCAGTGCTTGCAGAGAATACCTTACTGAGAACTGCTTGTCATTTCCTTCTACTCCTCGTTGGGTTCGACACTCTTACTTATCGAAAGGACTACGATAGATCCCCTATACTTGTGGGTCATCAAGACTCTTTTCCGGTGTCGTTGCCGGGGAGTGAAGCGCCTCTAGTAGGTGGAATTTGGTAAGGAAAAATTTATAAAGTGTGCTAAAATTTACTGTCACTTGTTACTATGGAAAATGATCCTTTGAGGGGCTTGTTCGGGGTATCTTCACCCTGACCAGTAGAGCAAAGAGTTGCTGCTCAACCCATCGAACCTACTGAAAATGTTTACTTAGAAATTCCTTCGGGTATGATAGAGAAACTGCTAGCCAACCCTTTTACAGGAGATGGAACATTACATCCCGATATGAACCTAATCTATGTGGATGAAGTTTGTGGATTATTTAAGCTTGCAGGTATGCCCGAGGATGTTATCAAGAAGAAGGTCTTCCCTTTAGCTTTGAAGGGAAAGGCATTGACATGGTTTAGGCTATGTGATGATATTGGATCATGGAACTACAACCGATTGAAATTGGAATTTCATCAGAAGTTTTATCTATGCATCTGGTTCATCGTGATCGTAATTATATATACAATTTTTGGCCCGTGAAGGAGAAAGTATCGCTCAATCTTGGGGGAGGCTTAAGTCAATGTTATATTCATGCCCCAATCATGAGCTCTTAAGAGAAATTATTATTCAAAAATTTTATGCTCGGCTTTCTCTCAATAATCGCTCCATGCTCGATACTTCTTGTGCTGGTTCTTTTATGATGAAGACTATTGAATTCAAATGGGATTTATTGGAAAGAATTAAACGCAACTCTGAAGATTGGGAACTCGATGAAGGTAAGAATTCAGGTATAACACTTAAGTTTGATTGTGTTAAATCTTTTATGGATACCGATGCTTTTCGTGAATTTAGCACTAAATATGGACTTGACTCTGAGATAGTAGATTCTTTCTGTGAATCATTTGCTACTCATGTTGATCTCCCTAAGGAGAAGTGGTTTAAATATCATCCTCCCATTGAAGTAAAAGTAGTTGAACCTATTAAAGTTGAAGAAAAGACCATCACTTATAATGTTGATCCTATTGTTCCTACCGCTTATATTGAGAAACCACCTTTCCCTGTCAGAATAAAGGATAATGCTAAAGCTTCAACTGTGGTTCGTAAGAGTAATGCTAGAACACCTACACCCCCTGAGCAAATTAAAGTTGAACCTGGTATTGCTATGGTTAAAGATCTCTTGGTCAATAATATTGATCGGCTTGTTATTTACTTCTGTAATGAAGCAGCTAGAATCGCTAGACCCGATAGTAAAATAAACATAGAACTGCTTGTAGGCATGCCTGTTGTTTTTGTTAAAATAGGAGATCATTGCTATCATGTCTTATGTGATATGGGTGCTAGTCTGAGTGCAATACCTCATTCCTTATAATGAAAAAATTATGCATGATATTGCACTCTTTGAGATAGAAGATATTGATGTTACAATTAAGCTTGCCAATAGAGATTCTATTTCACCAATTGGGATTGTTAGGGATGTTGAAGTCTTGTGTGGGAAAGTTAAATATCCTACTAATTTTTTTGTTCTTGGTTCCCCACAAGATGACTTTTGTCCCATTATATTTGGTAGACCCTTCTTGAATACATTAATGCTAAGATAGATCATGCGAAAAGGATATTGTTCTTTGTTGGTTTAGGGATATGTCTCATGATTTTAATTTTGCTAAATTTTGTAGACAACCCCATGATAAAGAATTTCCTAGTAAAGATGAAATTATTGGTCTTGCTTCTATTAGGCGTGCCTCCTAATGATCCTTTAGAACAATATTTGCTAGACCATGAAAATGATATGTTTATGAATGAAAGAAGGGAAATCGATGAAGTATTCTTTAAACAGGGACCTATTTTGAAACACAACTTGCCTGTTAAAATTTTAGGGGATCCTCCTCCACCCAAGGGTGATCCCGTGTTTGAGCTTATTACCTGATACTCTTAAATATGCTTATCTTGATGAAAAGAGGATATATCTTGTTATTATTAGTGCTAACCTTTCGAAAGCGGGAAGAAGAGAAATTATTGAAAACTCAAGAAGCACCGTGCTTCTATTGGATATACTCTTGATGATCTTAAGGGCATTAGTCCCACTCTATGCCAAAGCACAAAATAAAATTGGAGAAAGACGCTTAAACCGTTGTTGATCACCAACGACGGTTAAATCCTAAGATGAAAGAATTGGTAAGAAATAAAATACTAAAGCTTCTGGAGGCGGGTATAATTTATCCTGTTGCTGATAGTCAGTGGGTAAGTCCTGTCCATTGTGTCCCTAAGAAGGGAGGTATTACTGTTGTTCCTAACGATAAAGATGAATTGATCCCACAAAGAATTGTTACAAGTTATAGAATGGTAATTGACTTCCGCAAATTAAATAAAGCTACTAGAAAGGATCATTACCCTTTACCTTTTATTGATCAAATGCTAGAAAGATTATCCAAACATACACATTTTTGCTTTCTAGACGGTTATTCTTGTTTCTCTCAAATACCTGTGTCAAAAGAGGATCAGGAAAAGACCACTTTTACTTGCCCTTTCGGTACATTTGCTTATAGACGTATGCCTTTTGGTTTATATAATGCACCTGCCACCTTTCAAAGATGTATGACTGCTATATTCTCCGACTTTTGTGAAAAGATTGTTGAGGTTTTCATGGATGTTTTCTCCGTGTATGGAACTTCTTTTGATGATTGCTTAAGCAACCTTGATCGAGTTTTGCAGAGATGTGAATAAACTAATCTTGCCTTGAATTGGGAGAAGTGCCACTTTATGGTTAATGAAGGTATTGTCTTGGGGCATAAAATTTCTGAAAGAGGTATTGAAGTTGATAAAGCTAAAGTTGATGCTATTGAAAAGATGTTGTGTCCTAAGGACACTAAAGGTATAAGAAGTTTCCTTGGCCATGCCAGTTTTTATAGGAGGTTCATTAAAGACTTCTCAAAAATTTCTAGGCCTCTGACTAATCTCTTACAAAAAGATGTTCATTTTGTCTTTGATGATGATTGTGTAGAAGCATTTGAAATACTTAAGAAAGCTTTGATTTCTGCACCTATTGTTCAACCACCTGATTGGAATTTACCCTTTGAAATTATGTGTGATGCTAGTGATTATGTTGTAGGTGCCGTTCTAGGACAAAGAGTTGATAGAAATTGAATGTTATACAATATGCTAGTAAAACTCTAGACAAAGGCCCGTGAGAAATTATGCTACTCTTTGGAAAATAATTTTTAGTAGTTGTATTTGCTTGTGATAAGTTCCGACCTTATATTGTTGATTATAAAGTAACTGTTCACACTGATCATGCTGCTATTAAATATCTTATGGAAAAGAAAGATGCTAAACCTAGACTTATTAGATGGGTTCTCTTGCTACAAGAATTTGATTTTCATATTATTGATAGAAAGGGAGCTGAGAACCCGCTGCGTACAACTTATCTAGGTTAGAGAATGTTATTGATGACCTACTACCTATTGATGATAGCTTTCCTGATGAACAATTAGCTGTCATAAATGCTTCTCGTTCTGCTCCATGGTATGTTGATTATGCTAATTACATTGTTGCTAAATTCATACCACCTAGTTTCACATACCATCAAAAGAAAAAGTTTTTCTATGATTTAAGACATTACTTCTGGGATGACCCACACCTTTATAAAGAAGGAGTAGATGGTGTTATTCGACGTTGTGTACCTAAGCATGAACGAGAACAGATCCTACGCAAGTGTCACTCCGAGGCTTATGGAGGACACCACGCTGGAGATAGAACTGCACATTAGGTATTGCAATCCGGTTTTTCTTGGCCTACTCTTTTCAGAGATGCCCGTAAGTTTGTCTTGTCTTGTGATGAATGTCAAAGAATTGGTAATATTAGTAGACGTCAAGAAATGCCTATGAACTATTCACTTGTTATTGAACCATTTGATGTTTGGGGCTTTGATTATATGGGACCATTTCCTTCCTCTAATGGGTATACACATATTTTAGTTGCTGTTGATTACGTTACTAAGTGGGTAGAAGCTATTCAACTAGTAGTGCTGATCATAACACCTCTATTAAGATGCTTAAAGAAGTTATTTTTCCGAGGTTTGGAGTCCCTAGATACTTAATGACTGATGGTGGTTCACATTTTATTCATGGTGCTTTTCGTAAAATGCTCGCTAAGTATGATGTTAATCATATAATTGCATCTCCATACCACCCACTGGCCCAAAGGGTCAAGTAGAACAGAGTAATAGAGAGATTAAATTAATTTTGCAAAAGACTGTTAATAGATCTAGAAAGAATTGGTCCAAGAAACTTGATGATGCATTATGGGCCTATAGAACTGCATATAAAAATCCTATGGGTATGTCTCCGTATAAAATGGTTTATGGAAAAGCATGTCACTTACCTCTCGAACTAGAACATAAGGCATATTGGGCCATTAAAGAGCTCAATTATGATTTCAAACTTGCCGGCGAGAAGTAACTATTTGACATTAGCTCACTTGATGAGTGGAGAACCCAGGCCTATGAGAATGCCCAACTATTTAAAGAAAAAGTTAAAAGATGGCGTGACAAAAGGATACAGAAGTGTCAGTTTAATCTAGGTGATTATGTTTTGTTATACAACTCTCATCTAAGATTTTTTGTAGGATAACTCATCTCTAAATGGGAAGGTCCTTACATTATCGAGGAGGTCTATCGTTCCGGAGCCATAAAAATCAACAACTTTGAAGGCACAAATCCAAAGGTGGTGAACGATCAAAGAATCAAACATTATATCTCAAGTAATCCCATAAATGTTGAAACCAATGTTATTGACACCATAACCCCGGAGGAGTACATAAGGGACACTTTCCAGAACGTTTCAGACTCCGAAAAGGAATAGGTATGTGGTACGGTAAGTAAACCGACTATGTTCTTGAGGGAATAAAATAAAAAGGAAAGAATAAAAAGAAATAAAGAGATCATATTGATCTTATGGAGAGTAATGACTTCACATATAAAGAGTATGATGAATAAAAGTTGTTGGGAGTTAACAAACATAGTTTTGGTCATCGTTGCAATTAATAGGAAGTAAAAAAGAAAGAGAGGTTTTCACATATAAATATACTATCTTGGAAATCTTTTATGATTGTGAGAAATCATAAAAATATGACATGCTAGAAAGTTGATGTTGGACAAGGAAGACAACGTAATGGGTTATGCTTTCTTATATCTGAAATAAATTATATTGTCATGGATCATCCAACATCTTGAGCTTGCCTTTCCCCTCATGCTAGCTAAATTCATTGCACCAAGTAGAGATACTACTTGTGCTTCTAAATATCCTTAAACCCGGTTTGCCATGAGAGTCCACCATATCTACCTATGGATTGAGTAAGATCCTTCAAGTAAATTATCATTGTTGCAAGCAATAAAAATTGCTCTCTAAATATGTGTGATCTATTAATGTGGAGAAAATAAGCTTTTATACGAGCTTGTGATATGGAAGAAATAAAAGCGATGGACTGCATAATAAACGTCCCTATCACAAGTGGCAATATAAAGTGACGTTTTTTTGCATTAAGATTTTGTGCATCCAACCATAAAAGCACATGACAACCTCTGCTTCCCTCTGCGAAGGGCCTATCTTTTATTTTTGTCTTCTACCTTATACAAGAGTCATGGTGATCTTCACTATATATATCCAATTGGATGCGGGTTTTCATAAAGCATTATTGTTGATGTTACCCTTGAGGTAAAATGTTGGGAGGCAAAACTATAAGCCCCTATCTTTCTCTGTGTCCGATTAAAACTTCATACCCATAAGTATTGCGTGAGTGTTAGCAATTGTGAAAGACTAAATGATAGTTGAGTATGTGGACTTGCTGAAAAGCTCTTATATTGACTCTTTCCGATGTTATGATAAATTGCAATTGCTTCAATAACTGAGATTATACTTTGTTAGTTTTCAGTGAAGTTTTTTATTGATACTTTACATTGTGAATAGATTGTTACTTTAGCATAAGAAATCATATGACAATATATATATATATATATATATATATATATATATATATATATATATATATATATATATATATATATATTGCTATTCTACGAATGATCATGATGCCCTCATGTCCGTATTTTATTTTATCGACACCTATATCTCTAAACATGTGGACATATTTTTCGATATCGGCTTCCGCTTGAGGACAAGCAAGGTCTAAGCTTGGGGGAGTTGATACGTCCATTTTGCATCAAGCTTTTATATCGATATTTATTGCATTATGGGCTGTTATTACACATTATGTCACAACACTTATGCCTTTCCTCTCTTATTTTACAAGGTTTACATGAAGAGGAAGAATGCCAGCAGCTGGAATTCTGGGCTGGAAAAGGAGCAAACATTAGAGACCTATTCTACACAACTACAAAAGTCCTGAAACTCCACGAAAGTCAGTTTTGGAATATATTAAAAATATTGGGCGAAGAAAGCACCGAGGGGGGCTACCCACCGCCCACGACTTGGAGGACGCCCCCTGCCTCGTGGACCACCTGGAAGCCCCCCGATGTCCATCTTCTGGTATAAGGTGTCTTTTGCCCTGGAAAAATGAGAAGGAAGCTTTCGGGACGAAGCACCGCCGTCTCGAGGCGGAACCTTGGCGAAACAAATCTAGGGCTCCGGCGGAGCTGTTTTGCCCGGGAAACATCCCTCTGGGAAGGGGAAATCGTCACCATCATCATCACCATCGATCCTCTCATCGGGAGGGGGTCAATCTCCATCAACATATTCACCAGCACCATCTCCTCTAAAACCCTAGTTCATCTCTTGTATCCGATCTTTGTCTCAAAACCTCGTGATTGGTACCTATGGGTTGCTAGTAGTGTTGATTACTCCTTGTCGTTGATGCTAGTTGGTTTATTCGATGGAAGATTATATGTACAGATCCTTTATGCACATTAATACCCCTCTGATTTTGAACATGAATATGATTTGTGAGTAGTTACATTTGTTCCCGAGGACATGGGAGAAGTCTTGTTATAAGTAGTCATGTGAATTTGGTATTCGTTCGATATTTTGATGATATGTATGTTGTCTTTCCTCTAGTGGTGTTATGTGAACGTCGACTACATGACACTTCACCATTGTTTGGGCCTAGGGGAAGGCATTGGGAAGTAATAAGTACATGATGGGTTGCTAGAGTGACAGAAGCTTAAACCCTAGTTTATGCGTTGTTTCGTAAGGGGCTGATTTGGATCCACATGTTCCATGCTATGGTTAGGTTTACCTCAATTCTTCTTTCGTAGTTGCAGATGCTTGCAAGGGGGGTTAATCATAAGTGGGATGCTTGTCCAAGGAAGGGCAGTACCCAAGCACCGGTCCACCCACATATCAAATTAGCAAAGTAATGAACGCGAATCATATGAGCATGATGAAAACTAGCTTGACGATAATTCCCATGTGTCCTCGGGAGCGCTTTCCTTTATATAAGAGTTTGTCCAGGCTTGTCCTTTGCTACAAAAAGGATCGGGCCACCTTGCTGCACCTTGTTCACTTTTGTTACTTGTTACCCGTTACGAATTACCTTATCATAAACCTATCTGTTACCGATAATTTCAAAGGCTTGCGAGAATACCTTCATCGAAAACCCGCTTGTCATTTCCTTCGCTTCCTCGTTGGGTTTGACACTCTTACTTATCGAAAGGACTACGATAGATCCCCTATACTTGTGGGTCATCAAGACTCTTTTCTCGCATCTACGGTCAGACGAACCATTTGAGTGAACCGCGAGGATAAGGAGATGCACTTCGTGAACTCTACTTCCGCTATCATGATTGTGCGTCTAGTGTAAAACCCGATCTCTTGATCTATCCCTACAACATGTTCTTGGTTGTGGGACAAATTATTATTATTTTGCGCTAGCATAGCATACGGCATGCCCCGACATGGGAGCGGGAGCCATCCAACTCGACCTTCCACAATCTTTATTAGACATCCGATCTTCCATGATCATTGTTAGACATCTCAAACTAAAAATGTGTGATGAAAAATTAACTGTTAACACTTTACAAGTCAGAGTAGACACACATCCCAGGGTCCCCAAACGAATGGAATGAGTGGATTCTGCACCTAGCCCTCATCCACATGGTTGGTAGGGGTCAAAGTTTGAAATGCGGGGAAAATCATATTTATGCCGCAAAGTACAAAATTAATCTCCAGATAGTGGGTTAGTGTTGCGAAATGTTGCATGAAAAAAAAAATCGACGCACACGCAAGATCTATCCATGGAAATGCATAGCTACGAGAGGGGGAGAGCATCTACATACCCTTGTAGAGCGCTAAGCGGAAGCATTTATCGACGCGGTTGATGTAGTCGTACACCTTCACAACCCACTCCGATCAAGCACCGAACGTACGACACCTCCATGTTCAGCACACGTTCAGCTCGATTACGTCCTCGCCTTCTTGATCCAGCAAGAGGGGCGAAGTAGTAGATGAGTTTTGGAAGCACGACGGCGTGATGACGGTGGTGGTGAAACTATTTCCGCAGGGCTTCGCCAAGCACAACGGATTTAGAGTGGAGGATGAACTAGAGGGAGTGGGGGCGCTGACACACGGCTTGGTGAATCGTGGTGTGCTATAGGGGCTAGCCCTGCTCCTCTATTTATATGTTGAGCCCAGGGGTCGTTACTTAGAGAAAGAGCCTCCCAAAAGTCGGTTTGGAATGCATGGAAGAGTCCTTCTCGGATTCCAGCACCAGACGCCACGGTCCTCGATGTCTGGCCCACATGCCATGGTCCTCGGCGGCCGGCCTAGGGCTAGACGCAAGGGTCCCTGGCGTCTGGTCCCTGACCTCCGCAAAACTTCCTTTTGCACCAAACTAAAGTCCCGTGGGCCTTACCCCTTGGCCCAACCATATCATCCTGTATATCAATCTTTACCTCTGGACCATTCCAGAGCTCATCGTCATGTCTGTGATCTCATCCGGGACTCCGAACAACATTTGGTCACCAACATACTTAACTCATATAATACTATATCATCAACGAACCCTATGGGTTCGAGAACGATGTAGACATGACTGAGACGCTTCTCCGGTCAATAACCAGTAGCGGTACCTGGATGCCCATATTGGTTCCTACATATTCTACGAAGATCTTTATCAGTCGTACCTTTATGACAACATACGTAGTTCCTTTTGTCCATCGGTATGTTACTTGCCCGAGATTCGATCATCGGTATCTCCATACCTAGTTCAATCTCGTTACCGGTAAGTCTCTTTACTCGTTGCATAATATATCATCTTGTAACTGACTCCTTAGTCACTTTGCTTGCAAGCTTCTTGTGATGTTGTATTACCGAGAGGGCCGTAGACACCTTTACGTCATACACGGAATGACAAATCCCAATCTCGATCCATGCCAACTCAACAGACACCTTCGGAGATACCTATAGAACACCTTTATGATCACCCGATTCTGAAGTGACATTTGATACACACAAGGCATTCCTCCGGAGTCCGGGAGTTGCATGATCTCATGGTCGAAGGAGCATGTATTTGACATTAAGAAAGCAGTAGCAAAAACTGAACGATCGTATGCTATGCTAACGGATGGGTCCTGTCCATCACATCATTCTCCAAATGATGTGATCCCGTTATCAAAGGACAACTCATGTCTATGGTCAGGAAACCTTAACCATCTTTTGATCAACGAGCTAGTCTAGTAGAGGCTTACTAGGGACTTGGTATTTGTTTATGTACTGACACATGTATTTAAGTTTTCGATCAATACAATTATAGCATGAATAATAAACCTTTATCATGATTAAGGAAATATAATAATAACCACTTTATTATTGTCTCTAGGGCATATTTCCAACAGTCTCCCACTTGCACTATAGTCAATAATCTAGATTACATAGTAATGAATCTAACACCCATGGAGTTTTGGTGTTGATCATGTTTTGCTCGTTGAAGAGGTTTAGTCAATGTGTCTGCCACATTCAGATCTGTATGTACTTTGCACATTTCTGTGCCTCCATCATTGACATACTCACGGATGGCGTTGAAGCATCTCTTGATGTGTTTGGTTCTCTTGTGAAACCTAGGCTCCTTGGCTATGGCAATTGCTCCAGTGTTGTCACAAAAGATTGTCATTGGACCTGATGCACTGGGTATTACACCCAGATCGGATATGAACTCCTTCATCCAGACTCCTTCATGCGCTGCTTCTAAAGCATCTATGTACTCCGCTTCACATGTAGATCCCACCACGACGCTCTGCTTAGAACTGCACCAACTGACAGTTCCACCATTCAATATAAACATGTATCCGATTTGTGATTTAGAGTCATCCGGATATGTGTCGAAGCTAGCATCAACGTAACCCTTTATGACGAGCTCTTCGTCACCTCCATAAATGAGAAACATATCCTTGGTCCTTTTCAGGTACTTTAGGATATTCTTGACCACTGTCTAGTGATCCAATCATGGATTACTTTGGTACCTCCCTGCCAAACTTATGGCAAGGCACACATCAGGTCCGGTACACAGCATGGCATACATTATAGAACCTATGGCTGAGGCATAGGGAATGACTTTCATTCTCTCTCTATCTTATGCCGTACTCGAACTTTGAGTCTGACTCAATTTCACACCTTGCAACATAGGCAAGAACCCTTTCCTTGACTGGTCCATTTTGAACTTCTTTAGAACTTTGTCAAGGTATGTGCTTTGTGAAAGTCCTATTAAGCGTCTCGATCTATCCCTATAGATCTTGATGCCCAATATGTAAGAAGCTTCACTGAGGTCTTTTTTTGAAAAATTCTTATTCAAATATCCTTTTATGCTATCTAGAAATTATATATCATTTCCAATCAGCAACATGTAATCCACATATAATCTCAGAAATGCTACAGAGCTCCCACTCACTTTCTTGTAAATACATGCTTCACCATAAGTCTGTATAAAACCAAATGCTTTGATCACCTCATCAAAGAATATATTCCAACTCCGAGATGCTTGCACCAGTCCATAGATGGATCGTTGGAGCTTGCACACTTTCTTAGAACCCTTAGGATAGAAAAAACCTTCTAGTTGCATCATATACAACTCTTCTTTAAGAAACCCGTTAAGGAATGCAGTTTTGACATCCGTTTGCCAGATTTCATGGCCTCAAGCCATTTGTCGAAATCTAGGCTCATCATCGCTTCTTCATAGTTTGTAGGTTCGCCGTTGTCTAACAACATGACTTCCAAGACAGGATTGCCGTACCACTCTAGTGCAGTACATGTTCTGGTCGACCTACGAGGTTTAGTAGTAACTTGATCTGAAGTTTCATGATCATAATTTGTTTCCTCTCTAGTTGGTGTAGGTATCACGGGAATGGTTTTCTCTGATGTGCTACTTTCCAATTCGAGAGAAGGTACAACTACCTCATCAAGTTCTACTTTCCTCCCACACACTTCTTTCGAGATAAACTCCTTCTTTCGAAATGACCCATTCTTAGCAACAAAGATCTTGCCTTCGGATCTGTGGTAGAAGGTATACCCAATAGTTTCTTTAGGGTATCCTATGAAGACACACTTCTCCGCTTTGGGTTCGAGCTTATCAGGCTGAAGCCTTTTGACATAAGCGTCGCATCCCCAAACTTTAAGAAACGACATCTTAGGTTTTTCTTGCCAAACCATAGTTCATATGGTGTCATCTCAAACGGATTTAGACGGTGCCCTATTTAACGTGAATGTGGCTGTCTCTAATGCATACCCCCAAAATGATAAAGGCAAATATGTAAGAGACATCATAGAACGCACCATATGTAATAAAGTACTGATTCTGACGTTCGACACACCATATTACAATCGTTGTGTTCCAGGTGGCGTGAGTTGGGAAACAATTCCACATTGTTTTAAATGAAGGCTCAAATATTCACCTCCGTGATCAGATAGTAGAAATTTTATTTTCTTGTTATGATGATTTTCCACTTCACTCTGAAATTCTTTGAACTTTTCAAATGTTTCAGACTTGTGTTTTATCAAATAGATATATCCATACCTACTCAAATCATCTGTGAAGGTCAAAAAATAATGATACCCGTCGCGTGCTTCAACACTCATCGGACCGCATACATCGATATGTATTATTTCCAATAAGTCATTAGCTCGCTCCGTTGTTCCGGAGAATGGAGTTTTAGTCATCTTACCCATGAGGCATGGTTCACAAGTATCAAATGATTCATGATCAAGTGAGTCCAAAAGTCATCCGCATGGAGTTTCTTCATGCGTTTTACACCAATATGACCTGAACGGTAGTGCCACAAGTATGTTGCACTATAATTATCAACTTTGCATCTTTTGGCATCAATATTATGAATATGTGTATCACTATGATCGAGATTCAACAAGAATAGACCATTCACTAAGGGCGCATGACCATAAAAGATGTTACTCATATAAACAGAGCAACCATTATTCTCTGACTTAAATGGATAACCGTCTCGTAATAAACAAGATCCAGATATAATGTTCATGCCCAACACTGGCACCAAATAATAATTATTGAGGTCTAAAACTAATCCTGAAGGTAGATGTAGATGTAGCGTGCCGACGGCGATCACACCAACCTTGGAACCATTTCTGACGCGCATCGTCACCTCGTCCTTAGCCAATCTTTGTTTATTCCGCAACTCCTGTTTCAAGTTACAAATATGAGCAACCGAACCAGTATAAAATACCCAGGCGCTACTAAAAGCATTAATAAGGAACAAATCAATAACATGTATTTCAAATATACCTTTGTTCACTTTGCTATCCTTCTTATCTGCCAAGTACTTGGGGCAGTTCCGCTTCCAGTGACCATTTCCCTTGCAGTACAAGCACTCAGTTTCAGACTTGCACTGCTGCAGGATGCTGCTAACGCGACACTACGACCAGAGACCCTTTGACGAAACTATGTGCGATGCAATAGTCTCAAACGGTGATGTAAAAAACCATCAAAGAAGATGCGAAACATTTGCGATGACGGATGCATCAAACAAGGTTCAGAATTTAGTTGTGTGTGCGATGGGGGCATACGGTTTAGTTCAATGAACTATTTATGCATTTAGGCGAAAAGAACAGAAAACAGCCAAATGAAGGTTTGTGCGATATACATCATACGGTTCACTTGGATAAACTGTTTGTGATTAGGCAACACAAAAGAAATGGTCAGCCAGATCAAGGTGTGTGCGATATACGGCACACGGTTCACTTTGATGAACTGTTTGTGTTGAGCCCAGAGAACAGAAATGGTTCAATTTAACAAGATGTGTGTGATACGCGGCAAATAGGTCTATAATCAGAAATGTGTGCGAAGACCGATAATAACACAGACGATTGCTGCTAATAAGACATGTGTCTTGTGCGTTGGGATTGCATATATATAGACACACACACACATAAGGAAATGGTTGCATAATCAAATTAAGCATCCAATTACATAGGTGGCTACTACACACATGACATTTCCACACACCAAAGTCAACTATATATTACATGCATGATTAACTAGGATAAACGATCATCTGATCATCATCTACTTCTTGGGGCCCGCTTAAGCCTCTTGCTCTGCTTGTGGCTCGATCCCGACCTCGTCAATCTCGGTAACGAGGCACTTCCTCATGTCAATGATCCGCCTGTACATCTCGTAGCATGTGTACATGCTCTTGTCCGTGAACCTGAGGTGAGGTTCATCCAGTTGCCGCATACAGGCCCCGTGCCAGGATACGGGACGTGTTTTGTTGGCATCCTGCTTCATCTTTTCATAGCATGGGTCAATGATGGCCGAGGCGAGTTCAACCAGGGAGTCCTTCTTCGTGCTGGTCCAGACCCTGTAGTGCTCACGGATTTCGACAAGGCTCTTGCAGGCCAAGCCCGTAGCCCTGAGCGCTTTTACATCGTCGGTGGTTTCCACCGTAGCGAACTTGTAGTCGGTGTTGCTAACAAACCTGGTAAAACGGTCGCAAGGCTCTGTGGCCATGCAGTAGTGGTAGATGAGGACATGATGACGCATGCACAACTGGGCGACGACAACCTTCTGATCTATGTTGGGACGACCACCGATGTACTGGAGGTCGATGCCGACCACCTTGTACTTGTCTCGAGCAAGCAACTGCTCAACGGTGTTTACGTAGTCATCCACCACGGCCAGGTCGATGGTGTACACCACCGCGAGATCCGTCTCCCTCGCATGGGTCTCCACTTTATGCTCGCCGAACTCCATTGGAGCACCGCTAGACATCCCCTCTCTATGTGTCATCGTGGGTGTGCTTGTTGTGTTGTGGGGCGCGATCGAAAGGTTGAAGAGACTAAGGTTATAATGGCGGCTGAATTAAAGGGAAGCCAGCGGCTGGAATATCGGCATGCCCGGATGGCGATTCTAATTTGCAGCCAGAACTCCATCTTGCTGCATGTAATCGCATCGGCGCGATGCGGCAGCGGCGCAAGAATCAAGATGCTTATGGGGCCCCCGACGTGATCGTGCGTAGGCCCAACCCTGGCAGAGCGCGCGCGAAGGGACATGAGCAGAGCGCTCCGCGGTCGCCTCAATGGCGAGCAACCATATATATGCATATAGCAGTTGAACACGCAAGGAAAAGCTGTCCACAAGCCGAGCGCACCGATGCATCGCGAAAGCAGAAGCGCTTAACGGACGCGAAAGCGTAGAGCGCCGTGGTGCCTAACGGCGAAAGCGTAGCTCGAAATGACGCGAGCAGTAGGTCAGTACGATGATATGTGACAAATAAGACAAACTGTGCAAGCGATGTAGAGACATCAAGCACGAATCAGATTAGAGTTGCGTGTGCGATACGTGGCATACAGTTGATCCATCCGAGCTATTTGTGATGGAATAAGCCGCGTGTGTTGTGGGCAAACGCTTGTTGGTATATAACCGTTTGCTATTGATGAATTCATCGCTGACGGGTTACCTAGTGTGGTCCATGTGCGATGTGATATGCTCTGTCTACAGAACAACTATACTCTGTGTACAGAAGAACAACATATATATACTTGTAACAGGACATGATTGCAATACCAAATTAAACATCCAATTACGTTATATAACAAATACCATAAATATTGCAAGGTTCAAATTCAAATATTACAATGCCCAAATTCAAACATTGCAAACCTCGTCATTTCTGCAAAGGGATCTGCCGCTGACAAGTCATGTATGGGTTTGACATAATGACCTCCGATTACTCTGTCATATGCTCTTCCAATACGAAGTTTAGTTTTTTTGGAGCCTCTTCCATTATGTAGTACCTGCTGGCTCTGATCAACAAACCATTCATCTTTCCTAATTAAATGCGTGTTCAACCTCAGTATCCTCAGCACCCTTGCTCTAGCAAGAAAGAACCTCAAGTAGTGTAATCTCCTAAGAAGGTCCCTCGGTAGGAGGTCAAAGTAATATTTGAGAGATGCAGAATCCGGGCATTCGATGTGATTGTCGTTATAAACATTATCCACCTCCGGGCCTATTATTATTTGCAAAAGAAGAGAACGTGTTAGTGCCTACATGCAGTTTTGAACACTACTACACGCCTATTTGGTTTGCAGGATTTGTAAAATACACCAACGTGCCATCTTTGATCTGACATGATTAACATGGGCATTTGATTACAATCTATAAAATGTAGCCTTCTTCACAAGAGGCTGGATTGGATGGAAAATTCCCTTAGAAAACTAGTACAGAGATGAATCCAAAGGAGAAATGCTTATGGATTGTAACCATATGAATCAAGCAACCAATATGGGGTGGGGGTGTATGTCCCGATATCCTCCAAAATTCCTTCAGAAATTGTAGTACATTGTCATTGTAAACTTGGGAAAAGGTGCAAAAAATTGAACTCCCTTATGGTTAACATTTAATAGGAAAGGAACATCACCTCAATATACAGCTTCTTCAGGCACGGAAAGCATCTCAGGAAACTGACAACTTGGTCTAGGTTGGGTCCGACAGATTCTAGTGCCAAGACCTTCATCGCCCGTAATCCGGTGAAGCTCATTTGGATGATGCATTTTAACATACATCTTCAAAACCAGAAATAATGTTGATATCAAGAAGGAGAGGTATAAGGCGACTGTTGTACCTAAAAGCAGTAGTATTTGACAGATGAGTAGTCCACCACTGTCAATTTCGGTGTAGAAATGACATTGATTCTTGTTGGACCTTGTTGATCAACTACAAGTAATCTCTCAAGTGAAGATGTGTCCTTAATGACACCATATTGTGGTCCACCTTTTGTGATCTCTCATTGCAGCACCAACAACACACATAAATAGTCCGGAGAGTCCTGGAGGTGATGTGGAAGGTACTCGACCAATTCATCGCCTGAAGACGAAGGAACTCGAGTGCAAGACAAATTGCCAGGCAGAAGGCGCTCCATGCCATCCTTTGGGATGCAGACGGCCACGAGCTCAAGGTGCTTCAGTCGTGGTAGAAAAAGAGTGGGCGCGTCACTAAGGGGGGATGGCAGTTCATGAACTTGGCGAGGCGCAGTGTGGGCGCGAAGTAGAGCGTGGACGTTGGCAGCGAGCTCATATGCCCATCACTGAAACTGAGCTCCTCGAGCTGATATAGGGTGGGGGATCTGATGTCTACTGTGCAACTTTATTCTTGTAGACATGTGTTGGGCCTCCAAGCGCAGAGTTACTCAGAGACAATAGCAATTTTCCTCAAGTGGATGACCTGAGGTTTATCAATCTGAGGGAGGCGAGGATGAAGATAGTCTCTCTCAAAGCGACCACGCAACTAAATACAAGAAATCTCTTGTGTCCCCAACACACCCAATACAATGGAAAATTGTATAGGTGCACTAGTTCGACAAAGAGATGGTGATAAAAGTGTAATATGGATGGTAGAAATATATTTTTATAATCTGAATAAATAAAAACAGCAAGGTAGCAAATAGTAAATGGGCACAAAACGGTATTGCAATGCTTGAAAATGAGGCCTAGGGTCCGTACTTTCACTAGTGCAATCTCTCAACAATGCTAATATAATTGGATCATATAACCATCCCTCAAAGTGCGATGAAGAATCACTCCAAAGTTCCTATCTAGCGGAGAACATAAGAATAAATTGTTTGTAGGGTACGAAACCACCTCATAGCTATTCTTTCCGTTCGGTCTATTCAAGAGTTCGTACTAAAATAACACAAAGCTATTCTTTCCATTCGATCTATCCTAGAGTTCGTACTAAAATAACACCAAAGCAAATTCATATTCATAATACTCAATCCAACACAAAGAACTTCAAAGAGTGCCCCAAGATTTCTACCGGAGAAACAAAGACAAGAACGTGTATCAACCCCTATGTATAGATTACCCCAATGTCACCTCGAATCCATGAGTTGAGTGCTAAAACATATATCAAGTGAATCAATACAATACCCCATTGTCGCCACGAGTATTCAATTGCAAGACATATATCATGTGTTCTCAAATCCATAAAAGTATTTGTTTGGCGTCCACAGGAACGGAGTCCCAGACTTGCACTGCCTATGACCACGGCTTGGCTCGCTTAGCGGCCCCAGACGGCCCATCTTCATCAACAAACACTCAAGACCCTCGCGAGGGGCTGGCCTCATGGAGGCGGACGACACAAGACCTCCTCGGGGCAGCCTCACTAGGATGGCTCATGAGGGCGGAGAGATCAAGGCAAGGGGCACCTCGCGAGGTCCCTGTGATGCAAGCCATGACGACCGAGGCCAGGCGGGCGCCAGTGCGCGCAGTGTACTCGTTTCCTCTTTGGTGCTAAAGAGGCATACGCAGGCGAGGAGTCCCTAGGTATCAGGCAAAGGTTTCCATATCGGTGCAACAAGACCAAGAGCTGCAGGACGGCAGGACAGAGGTCACCGTGGAGCCCAGGACGGCGTCACCACCAGAGCCTTTGGTAGGCGAAGACCACCTTTAATCATGATAACTTGTACTGGTTGTGTCCCTTTAAATTTGGCTGTTGTTGGATCCCTTCCCGCCTACATTTGGGAAGAGGACCAGGGCCTCTATAAATAGGACTAGCCACCACAGTAGGGGCAACTGATCTTGGATCATTCAGATCATCCCCAACCACACAAGCTCATCGAGCTCAAGAACACCTCTCCTCAGAGGCTGTTCTTCCCTTGTACTAGTTCTTCCTCACTTCAAGAGGCAATCCACCACACCACACTTTGAGTAGGGTATTACACCACATCGGTGGACCGAACCAAGATAAACCCCATGCCTTTGTTCTCATGAAGTTCAATGTCTTTGAGCTTTGAGATCGCGGTGAGTGTGTGAGCTAGGGGAGGGAGAGATCTTCGTGCGCACCCCAGTGTTCGAACCTTGAGGGTTTTGCCGGAACCCGAAATCCGACATTTGGCGTGCCAGGTAAGGGTGCGCTGAAGCTTTCCTTCCGTCAATCCACGCTCCACCGCCTTCGTGCCTTGTCCCCATGGCCAGCGTTGCTCCTCCAGCTAGGATGATGGACGCCCATGACGACGCCAGGGGGCTCAGAGTCCTTGCCCGCACCTTCCGACGGGCACAATGGCCGCCCAAGCCCAAGCCGGAGATGCCGCCGTGTTATAACAGCGCGACAGACCTGTCGGCCTTCCTGCTGGCATATGAGAAGGCCGTCCTGAAGGCCGGGGGCGACGACAAGGTCATGGCCAGCTGGCTTTCCAAGGCCCTCGCTGGTGCACCGCGCGCCTGGCTGCTCACCCTCCCAGGATCTTCAGTTGCATCTTGGGAGGAGCTGTGCGGCCTCTTCGTCGCGCGCTTCGCAGCACCAGCGCCTCGCGTCGTCGCAGCCCTCCTCGGCGGCTCGCAAGCACCGCCCTTCGATCGTCACACCAAGCAGTTGGCCGACCTCACCTTCGACTCGGGGGACCATCCTATCACCACCTTCGGCTCGGGAATGCTCCCAATGCTTTGCACGCCCACCATCTGCAACGTAGCTGTCACCAAGACCCACTACACCACAACACTAAATTGGGGGCAATTAACTGCCGGGAGAAATATGAGAATAAGGGCAAATCATCTGCCAGGATCCGTAACCGCCGCGAGAACTACATAAGGGTGGTAAAACTGCCGGTAGAAGTTAAGCAACAAGGGCGGGTGAACTGCGAGCAATGATGTCCGCATCTCAGGTCATCAAAACTGCCGGGAGAACTAAACTATGGCCCACTGTCTGCTGGCCTATCCGTGGCGCGGGCCCAAAAATTAGTTGGGCCGGGAGAGCACGCGGTAGACTAAAAAAGACTTTTGCTCAATAGAATTAGCCGCCGGCCCACTTGTCCCCCTTCCCCCAAATCGAACCCTCCCACCCCTCCTCCTCGACCCACACTGCCGCCGCCGCCCCCTCTACCACCACCGCCCCCTTAGCCGACCTGCGCGCCCGCAACTGGATCTATGGCGTCGGGGCATCGAGGTCAGCGTTGCCTGCCTCCAGACACCTCTTGTTGGAGATATGCCCTAGAGGCAATCATGTATGATGATATTTCCTATGTGTTTATGAATAAAGATAGTCCTTGGACATTATCAATGATGTGTATCAGCAAGTATGTGACTTGTTTGTGGGACTATGCATTGTATGATGACTGTCCTAAAATGTCCCTAGTCGAAAGGGCTGTGTGGACGCGCAGCCGACTAGACTAGCATATGACACGGTCGATGGCTTGGTCTCACTAGCCATGGAGCATTAGATGCTAACCTGATAATATGGACTTGGAAAGGTCTGGTCGGATTCGACGTAGTCGGATCCGAGTTGAGATAAGGTCCGAGTCGGATAGACCCAACTATGAGACGCAGCGATATGTCATCTGTGAGTCCCTAGTACAACATACGTTCTAAGTCCGAAGACCTGAGTGACGCATGTACTTAGATGGTGACAGACTTGCTTTGGGCCGACTCAAACGCTACTCCGTGATCGGGTAGTTACAAAGGTAGATTTCGGTTTGTCGGTCCCATGTCATGCGAGACATGGTCGAGCAAGATGGGATTTGCCCCTCCGATCAGAGAGATATACTCTGGGCCCTCGTGTGATCCGACCAGATAAGCATGGCTATGCGACAAGGATTATGAGATAATCCGGATAGTGGCTCGGCATCATCAAACGAGAAAGTGGTCGGCTAGCACAAGGATGACAGCTTCTCGCCTTGAGCCCCGACAACATATATCTTGTGGCAAAGGGAATGGCAGTGTGACATGTTGTACTGTGTTCGCCTAACCAGCCTTCATAGTTCGCTTGGTGGTCGACACGCCTTGCTAGAGGCCGCTTCCAACCGCTTGGTGTCGAGGTGATCCGAATCGTGACCAAGCCGACTTGAACCTAAGGGGTCGCGCGCTTAAGGGAAGGAACCTCTGAGGTCGGTTCAGAGACCTTTGGTCGGATGTAATCCGAATCGACTAGGAACGTGACCGAGTAGACTTTAATGCTTTAGGGTCCGTGGCGAGGCCCAAGTGTTGAGCCCGCGACGGACGCCTATATAAAGTGGAGGTGCGGCACACTCATGTGGTTGATCGCTTGGTGCGACTAGGGTTTGCATGTGTTGCGAATAGCCACCTCCACTTGCCGCCGATCGTGTGATCGGACCTAGCAAATTACCGCACGGTGTTCCTCTGCACGCGCGGATACCGTTAGAGGCGGTGCACTTGTGCCGCTCCGGTGAACTCGTACGTGGGATCGGACGACCGGCTGTTCGAGGGAGATTGAACGAGGAGGAGACGATCCACGCGGACGCGCTGCCCCAACTCTTCTTCCGCTGCACGACACTGCGCGTCTAGTGGTAACGAACTGTGATCCATTTCTCGTAACATGTTATTGGTTGTTCTGCGTATAGAATTTTACTTTACAGTCGACGCACCCTTCCGTAGAACCCAACACCTCTGATGCGCGAGGTCGACGTCGCCTCCCTCCATTCGGCACAAACATCAACGACGCCTGTGCGTCGAGGTCGACGGCGCCGTGTGTTGAGGTCGACGTCATCTTCCTCCCTAGCAACAGATCCAACTACGAACACCAATCCTTGTCCATTGTGATGCGTGGCAACGGCAAGCGCAAGAGGAAGAGGTGCTGTCCAAGGGACCGCCAAAGCATCGCGCTCCTCCTCTTCACGATGCTTCACGCTGGCGGGCATGGGAGGGCTCCTGACCACGGCTACCTCCCCGCTGACGGCGAGTGCGGTGCCTGCTCCCCACTATGGTACAACGCGCTGCTTAGATCCGCGTCGGTGGAAACCCGATGCAGGTGAGATTCTCCATACCAAGGTAGTGAATCTGTCCTCTGCTCGATGAGAACTAACACTGGGGGTCGTTCAGTTGTCCGTAGGAATCCAGATTTCCCCTCCCTCCTTGATCCCCCCTTCCATCGAGTTACTTAGTCTTCCTTATTGCTGTTTTTTTCCTTTTGCTAACAAATTGATGCAGGTGCTATTAGTGAAAGCATTGGAGACTGATTCTAGCAGTGGTGGGTTTTTTGAGAAATTACAAGTGCTCGTGATTTGCGTTTAAGCTAGGTTATTGTACGTGTACTCTCCTATGATTTGTAGAATATCATGTGCTTGTATCCAGCCTTTTTAGGTACATGGATCAATCCTTTTTTAATCAGGTTCAGACATTGAACAACTGAAGACAATTGTTAGACAGCTTGAGAAAGTTTACTCACTATGGCCGACTGTGTATACAACTCTACAAAGTTTTTGGTTCCTGTATCTACAAGAGTTAAATTTATAGACATGAGTGTGGATTTGATATTAAAAATTCTCAGCAAAAGTAGCTACTTTTCCTACCCTGATTTATCATCTAGCTAATTGTTTCATAGCAGTTCAGTACTGAGGTACCAATGAAGATGCTCTTCACAACTCTAATTGTTGGTGTCAATGGGCATTCTTCCATTTACTATGATTAAGTGCTCTCTGCTAATTCTAGATGTTATAAGAGTATGAACTTTGAATAATGAACACGTAGTTGGGATGGAAAAATACCCTTGATTAGCTCCATCAATCAACCAGGCTAAATACCGATGTAAGAAATTTCCAATGGATTGTCCCAAATTCAGGGCTCATTTGATTCAAAGGAATTCAATAGGATTTTTGGAGGATTGAAATCCTTTGGAATTTTTCCAACGTTTGTCCTTTGATTCATAGGATTGAATCCCGTAGGAATTTTTCCAATGGAATTTTTTGTACTACATTTCATAGAAAATCTAACATCCACTTCAACCTCTTTTTACAATTCCTTTACTTTTCCTGTTAAATCAAACACTCCTAGCTAATCCTATAGTATTTAAGTGGGCATGACACTCCAATCCTATACTTTTCCTATTCCTGCGTTTTTAAAATCCTGCGAATCAAAGAGGCCCTCAGTATTATTCTCACTTGTAAAGGAATGCCATATGTACGTGAAGTGATTGGTTTTGGGGGGTCTTTTCTCTTCTTTGAAAATAAACTACTTAACTTCTAAGAAATAATAAATATATATGTGATTTTTTTTTACTTTGCATCTTTTATACCTGTAGATGTGGCAGAAGCCAAGTATTCCAGGACAATATGCAACGTAAAGTGCAATTATTTTTCTTATGCTAACACAATTTTCGCCAACATTATTTTTTCAGCTGATTGATGGAATCATGGAAGGAACATACAGTGCATTACGAAACGAGGGATGATCTGATGATGTTGAGATGAGTATGGTGCTCATACTGGATCATTTTTTATTCAGAATCTCTGATGTTAAAATGGTGAGGTGTTAAATGTAGCCCTCGACAAAAACTGGGAGATTATACTACCATAGTTAGCTCCACTGTAGAAGTGACATAACCAAACTTAAGTAGGTGTATATTTGTTTCTCTTGAATAGTACATAAGCTTTTGAAACTAGGAAGTCATTGCCTCAGAGTTATACATACTTAGATTAATGGTTGCTATGCTAACAAGATACAGTGAGAAATAACTTTGTTTCAAATCTTATAGCTTACTAATACCATACTGGTAAATGCTTACTAGACAACTAGATGTGCTTAATTTGTGTGTGAAGGTCTGAAACTGCTGACATTTTTTGGTTTCTTATTAAATTGAACATTTTCTATCTGAAGCTCCGATACGTCAAGAACGACCGTGTCGCCATTCCAAACGGCACTGATACTCTGATACGGCTCCAATACGTGTATCCCAGAAGTATCTTTTTATTTAAGAAAGAAAGGAAAAAATGCTGATACAGCCCGGAACACGCTCGTGACACGGCGGGACACGGTGAGCGAGAGAGACTAACCCTGAGCGAGTGAGGCGTGCTCGCTGTGTGCTTGGCTGCTTGCTGGCTTCCATAGTACATAGTTGAGGAGTACTATACTGTGTTTGATACCTTCCATCACTAAGAGAAATAGTTGCACAAAGGAGGCTGTTACTTATATTTACGCATCTATTGTTCTCCAGTCTATCTATACACATGTTCCTACTTGTTTATGTTGGTGGGATAAAATTGCATGATGATGACTGATTTTGCTGCTTTGCTATTGCTGTCTACTGCTAGGGAGGGAATAGCTTCTAAAACGTTGGGAGAAGAGCAATACCCCGCTCCATTGTTTGGCTCACTCATGCAATCCAAGGTAATGCACAACTATGCACTATTTGATGAGAAATTCTCTTGTTGATGTGGATGTCTTCCTTATAAAAGTAGGAGCGGTGCACGCGATTGAGTCTTTGAGTATTGTAATCAATGTAATGCAGATAATGTTTTGTGATACTTTTTCTTGTCAATTGTCTCTCCATGTCCAGGTTGGAAATGTTCGCGAAGACTGGCCAAAGATATCTTGCCATAACCATATGCTCTGAGCTCACGTAGAAGACCTTACAAGCTTTGTATTTTGTGGTTGTTACATTCTGTACAACTTGGACGTATTGAAATTGTAGATGCTAAGCTATGATGCAAGCCATCATGTGTAATCAGTGAATTGCATACATTGTAACCATGTACTTTGATCATCAGATTTTATAATATAAATGTGCACATTCCTTTCGCTCTATTTTAATGAATGCCTTGTTAGTGTGTATCTAAATGTGAAATAAATGAAATACTAGAGTGCAATAGCCTTATAGATTGGGGTATCTGGCACTAGTGGCACATCTTCTACCGGGGAAGTTATTAATTGCTGGCAGAAATTGTCTGCCGGGAGAACAGGAGAACTTTGAATATGGCGGCATACAAACTGCCAGGAGATTTGTATCTGCCGGCGTTTGCAATTCCCAGCAGTCGTTCTCGTGGTAGTTCTATCTGCTAGGAGAAAAATGTTCCGGCAGTTTACCTGCCCTTATAAGTGACCCAGCAAGCCCTTCTACGGGGTTGGCGGCGGCTCTACTAGCCCCCTGGGGCAGATAAACCTTCCTGTGACCTTCGGCACTCGCGACAACTACTGCACGGAGCTAATCGACTTCGACATCGCCCGCATCGGCCTCCCGTACAACGCCATCCTCGGGTACCCGGCTGCGCTCGGTTATGGCGGCGATCAACCCGCATACAATCTCATGAAGATGCCCGGAGCAAGGACGTCCTCCCCGAGTTAGGGGACACCAAGGAGGCACCGGCGGCGCTCAAGCTTGCCCTCAAAACCGCCCAAGCGGCGGCACGACCCGGCCGACGGGCCACCCACGGAGCTAAGGAGTCACGCCAACAAAGAAGAAGCGATTGTTCACTCAAGATTGGGCGAAACTAAGCGAGGTGCCGGCCGAGGAAGATGGATCCTCAGGAGCCACCTTCACCATAGGCGCCAACCTCGACCCGGATCAAGAAGAGGCATTGGTGAGGTTCCTGCGCGTGAACAAGGATGTATTCACCAGGGAACCCAAGCAACTAGTAGGGGTCCCGAGGGGGGTGATCGAGCATCATTTGAGGGTGTGCCCCAATGTGCGCCCCATGAAGCAGAAGGCGCGGCGACAGTCCACGGAGAAGCAGTCCTTCATCGTCCAGGAAACCCGCAAGCTGGAGGCAGCAGGTGTCATTCGCGAGGTTCGGTACCCTGAATGGCTGGCGAACCCCGTCATCATACCAAAGAAAGGCGGGAAGGAGCGCATGTGTGTCGACTTCACCAATCTCAACAAGGCCTGTCCCCAAGACCCGTTCCCGCATCCGTGCATCGACCAGATTGTTGACTCCACCGCCAAGTGCGACTCTGGCCAGGCTTCTGGATGCGTTCTCAGGCTATCACCAGATCAAGATGGCAGTGGAGGATGTGGAGAAGACGGCCTTCCTGACCCCATGCGGGGTGTACTGCTACACTTGCATGCCGTTCAAGCTGCGCAACATAGGAGCGACCTTCCAACGGCTGATGCACATCGCCCTAGGTCGGCAGCTCGGGAGAAACGCTGAAGCCTACATCGACGACATCGTGGTAAAATCTTGGGAGGTGAGAACTTTGGTTCAGGACCTACAGGAGACCTTCGCGAGCCTGCGCCAGGTGGACCTGTGGCTCAACCCAGAGAAGTGCGTGTTGATGTCCTCTCCCGACAAGGCTCTTTGGGCTTCCTCCCACCCACAGAGGATCGAGGCTAACCCGGAGAAGGTCAAGGCAATAGAATACATGAGCCCACCACAAACTCTCAAGGAGATGCAGAAGCTTGCGGGCTGCGTGACCTCGCTAGGGTGCTTCATCTCCAAGCTGGGAGAGCGCGCCCTGCCATTCTTCAAGCTGATGAAGAAGAAGGGCCCGTTCGAGTGGACCCCAGAGGCTGACCATGCGTTTCAAGACCTCAAGAGATACTGACCCGGCCTGCATTAATGGTAGCGCCTCGCCCCCTCGAGCCCCTGGTGCTTTACCTGGCCGCCACGCCCTACTTGGCAAGTGCGTCATTGGTCGCAGTCCGGGAAGAGCGCCAGGTCAAGAGCGCGCGGCGTAACGCCGTGCCTACGGAAAAGACAACATAGAGCCAGGATAGCCCCACCAGAGCCACGACAACATCAACAGAAGACCAAGCTCCACAAGGCGGCGCTGCAGGGCCTGTGGAGGCCCTGATAGGTGATCAAGCTCATGAGGACCCCTCGCCTCAGGAGGTGTCCCAGCCTCTTGACTCATCGGACCCCGTCAACACTCCCGCGCTTGTTGAGCACCCAGTGTACTTCGTCAGCACAGTGCTAAGGGACGCAAGAGCACGATACCCCATGCCTCAGAAGCTCTTTCTCGCGCTCTTGGTGGCCTCGCGTAAACTGCGTCACTACTTACAAGGCCCCACTAGAGCCACGACAACATCAGCAGAAGACCAAGCTCCACAAGGCGGCGCTGCAGGGCCTGTGGAGGCCCTGATAGGTGATCAAGCTCATGAGGACCCCTCGCCTCAGGAGGTGTCCCAGCCTCTTGACTCATCGGACCCCGTCAACACTCCCGCGCTTGTTGAGCACCCGGTGTACTTCGTCAGCACAGTGCTAAGGGACGCAAGAGCACGATACCCCATGCCTCAGAAGCTCTTTCTCGCGCTCTTGGTGGCCTCGCGAAATCAAGCTGCGTCACTACTTACAAGGCCCCACTAGAGCCACGACAACATCGCCAGAAGACCAAGCTCCACAAGGCGGCGCTGCAGGGCCTGTGGAGGCCCTGATCGGTGATCAAGCTCATGAGGACCCCTCGCCTTAGGAGGTGTCCCAGCCTCTTGAGTCCTCGAACTCCGTCAACACTCCCGCGCTTGTTGAGCACCCGATGTACTTTGTCAGCACAGTGCTAAGGGACACAAGAGCACGATACCCCATGCCTCAGAAGCTCTTGCTCGCGCTCTTGGTGGCCTCGCGTAAACTGCGTCACTACTTCCGAGGTCACCCAATCAAGGTCGTCTCGGCCTACCCTCTAGAGAGGGTACTCAGGAGCCCCAACGCTGCTGGAAGAGTCATCGAATGGAACATCGAGCTGCAAGCATTTCAGGTGGAGTTCAGCACAACCAGGGTCATCAAGGGAGCCGCGCTCGCCGACTTCGTGGCGGAGTGGACTGACACCCCGGGGCTTGAAAAGAAGGCTAGGATCGATCCCTCTCGCCAGGAAGTGAAGCACCGGATGACCGGGTCATGTATTTCGATGGCGCTGCTCAAGACGCCTGTGGTGCGGGAGCTGAGCAGGTTTCATCTCGCCCACTCAGACAAGCTCTACTATGCCATACAGACTCTTCGCTTCCAAAGAAGGCGAGAAGGTCTCCAACAACATCAGCGGAGTATGAAGGCCTCATCGCTGGCCTTAAGGCTGCGTGTACAGGGGTAAGCGCCTCACCATCGAGGCGACTCATGACTCCTCGTCAACTTCTCTAACAAGGTATACGAGCCGAGGGACGAGCACATGGAGGCATACCTCACGGAGGTATGCAAAATGGAAAAGCAGTTCTTGGGCCTAGAGTTGCAGCACGTACCCCGTGGCACCAACAAGGAGGCCGACGACATCGCCAAGAGGGCATCGAAGCGCCAACCCCAAGAACCCGGCGTCTTCGAGGAGCGGCTCTTTAAGCCTTCGGCAGCACCTACGCTGTCAGGGCCGGCGCCGCCTCAGGAGGAACTCCCCCAACCACCTACCTCGGGAGCCCGGCACTGCCCGACCGAGGCGCGCCCTCCTGGCGCTCAAGCCTGAGGAGGGGTGCTGGACCAAGGAGTTCATGGAATACCTGACATAAGGGACGCTGCCGGAGAAAGAGGAGGACACAGAGCGCGTGGCCCGACAAGCTACAACATACTGCATCCAGGACGGTGAGCTATACGGGAAGCGGCCAAATGATGTTTCCTTATGATGCATCTCCAGGGAATAGGGGAATGAGTTGCTAGCTGACATACATGGCGGGGACTGTGGGCACCACTCGTCGTCACGAATCCTCGTCGGCAAGGCGTTCCGTAGCAGGTTCTACTGGCCTACAGCGCTCAACGATGCGGCCGAGCTGGTGAAGTCTTACGAGGCCTGTCAATTCCATGCCAAGCAGATCCATTAGCCAGCTCAAGGCCTCCAGACCATCCCGCTCTCGTGGCCATTCGCTGTCCGGGGGCTGGATATCCTAGGCCCATTCCCTCGAGCGCCTGGGGGCTACCGCTACCTCTACGTCACCATCGACAAGTTCACCAAATGGGCGGAGGTAGAAGCTGTCCGCACCATCCCGGCCGGGTTGGCGGTCAAGTTCATCAAGGGTCTCGTGAGCCGGTTCGGGGTCCCTAACCGCATCATCACGGACAACGGCTCGCAGTTCACTAGCAATCTCTTCAAGACATATTGTGCTAACCTTGGAACGCAGATCTACTACGCTTCGGTGGCACACCCAGAGCAATGGTCGTCGAGCGAGCGCCAACGCGAAGTCCCGAGGGGCCTCAAGACCGGGACCTTCAAGAAGAAGCTCGAGGCCTCTGGCGGGGGCGGTACGCCGAGAGCTCAGGTCTATCTTTGTGGTCCATCCGCACCACCGCCACCAAGCCAGCAGTGAGACCCGTTTTCCTCGTCACGGAGTGTAAGCGGTTCTCTCTCACGAGGTCAAAGCATCGCTCCTTGTAGTCCTAGCGTTTGATGAGACGCCCAGCGGGGCGCCATCAGAGATGGACCTTGTCTTTGAGGAACGCCACCGTGAAGCAATGCTTGAGCGGAAAGATATGTCGGCTAGCGCCGCGCGGTATCATCCTTGTCGCGGCGTCCGCTTCCCAGACGCCGAGGTGGGCAACCTCGTCCTAAGGCAGGTGCTCTCTAGGGAAGGTCTGCATAAGCTCTCGCCCATGTGGGAGGGCCCGTTTAGGGTTGCCCATGTCTTCAGGCTTGGCACCGTGCACCTGAAGACGCAGGACGGGGTCCCCATCCAGAACGCCTGGAACATCCAGTACCTCTGGAAGCTCTACCCATGAAGCAAGGCCCAGCGCCTGTGAAGCAAGGCCCCGTGCTTGTGAAAGTCTCCGCTCGTGACACTCTCACGTAATAATGAGTGGGGCTGTACACGCCCCGGAGTCTCAGGAGTGCCGCCCTCGGGCCTCAGGGGCTCCCTCCCACGTCCTAGTGGCAGCACTTAGCTCCGCACTGGTGAGAAGACTAGACTAGATGTCAGACGCGACTTTTCATTTGCTTTCCATAGTTGTCTTTCCCCTCTTTAATGGAAATTCGCATTCTGGTGTTTCTTGTTGTGTTGGTTCGATCGCCTTTTTCCTCTGCTCTTCCCTCGGTTCTTTGCTTTGGCCCGTACTCTCCCTCGCATGCCTCGCGAGGGGGCTGGACAGGTGCACTCGTGAGCGTTTTTTCTGGTCTTCGCGAGGCACCCTCGCTCGAGCTTCAGAAGCTGGCGCACCTCCCCTCTTAAGTCCGGTGCCCCTCGGTACCGCATGACGCATGTCTTTGAGTAGTTGAGCCGCTGGCCGCCTAGGGCCCGGTCCTGGGCTTGTAAGAATAAGAGTTCCTTGACAAATTTTTGCAGTTCCTCGACGTCTCCCTAGCCTACGGCATGGAGGTCTCACCAGGTGCCAGGAGATGTGCGCCTCACGAGGAGGAAACTACTTCAGACACGCCAAGCTAAGTTATCTCTACACGCCTACATAAAACACTGATGCTGCAACACGACACAGGAACAATAAACATAACATAGCGACTTGGAAATCACGGTTCGTTGCACGCCCTTGCAGGGCCCCGTACTTGTTTATTTCTCGAGTGCAGGAAGAAAGGAAAGAACAAAACAAAAGCGGCGCGCACTCCTGCAACGGTTCATGAGGGCAGGCCCTCGGCGCCCTCCTAAACTCAGCCAGACCCCTCCTCGCGCTTCACGGGGGTGCGGCAACGAGACGACCCGCTACTTCCCTTGAAGCGGGCACGGAGGCCTGGCGGCTGGTCATAGCCGCCGTTGCTGGAGCTGTCGCCGGAGGAAGAGCCGCCGTAGCTGGACGAGCTGAGGGCAGGTACACCTTCACCCTCGTCCACGGCGTCGCCAAAGTGAGCAACCGTGTCATGTTCGTTGTCCTCGTGGCAAAGACATCCGGACGCGACCGTCTTCCCCGAATGCCCGCACGTAGAGGGTCGTGTTGCCGTCGTACTAGAAGTGGAGGGTGCACCGCCTGCCCAGGCCGCACGCGCGGGCAAATGTCTGCCAGCCGCGGGCCAGGGCTGCGTTGCCCGCAACGGAGACTTCAACCGCGACCCACGAAGCCTTCTTCTGCATTGGCCGTCACGCTGCGGCGAAGACCGCCCCGGACACTGTGGCGGCGGTTCGCCGCGGCGAAGAAGCATAGGAGCTGAAGCCAGGTGCCGGCTGGGTTCTCCGACCACACGATGAACTCCGGTGGCACCTCCGCCGAGTGGAAGCGCGACCGGGGAGGCCGCGCAACCATGGCGCGCCTCACTTCATCGACGGGGCTCCCACGACCTGGGCGACCCCACCGCGAGGATGCGCCGCGCGGCGCAAGGGGCCACGGTGGGGTCGCGGCGATGCTTATCTTGAACAACCGCCCCCTCTTAGGCGGAGGCCGAACCGGCCCCTCTGGCGGGCCTTCCCTTCTCTGCGGCGAGAACCTCTTCACGGCGCCATAGGTGTCGCCGCTAGCAATGAAGCAAGGAAGAAGAAGCGGCGGAGCAGAAGAGATGGGTGACGGGGCTCCACCCCTCCTCATTCTGGCGGAGAGAGGCCAACGGCGACTCCCACGATCACAGGTAATTATGGTTTTCTCTGCATGCACCAAGGACTTCGTCAAATCAGGCGTTGCCGAGGCGGCGTGGGGAAGCGGAGGCATGCGACGCCCCATCAATCGCCACTTGCGTCAGCGAGGCCCGCAGGCTGTTGGGGCCGTGGCACTGGCACTTGCCCTTGGCCGCCTCGAAGCCAAGTGGCGCACCTTGGGCCCGGGGCTACTGTCGGCGTCACGGGAACAGGGGTCCCCAGACTTGCTCGCCTGCGGCCACGGCGTGGCTCGCTTCGCTGACCTGTCTGACCCATCGTCATCGGCAAACACTCAAGACTTTTCGCGAGGGCCAAGCCTCATGAGGCAGATGATGTAAGACCTCCTCGGGTCGCCTCACTAGGCTGGCTCGTCTTGGCGAGAGATCAAGGCAAGGGGCACCTCATGAGGTCCCTGTGACGCAAGCCATGATGACCGAGGCCAGGCGCCCGGCATGCAGTGTACTCGTTTCCTCTTTGGTGCTAAAAGAGGCGGTCTTGAGGCAGGAGTCCACGAGGTATCGTGCAAATGTTTCCATATGGGTGCAACAAGACCAAGACCCGGCAGGACGGAGGAGGTCACCGTGGAGCCCGGCGGCCAGGCGTCACCACCAGAGCCTTTGGCAGGCGAAGACCACCTTTAGTCAGGATATCTTGTACTGGTTGTCTCCCTTCAAATTTGGCTGTTGTTGGATCCCTATAAATAGGACCAGCCACCACAGTAGGGGGCAACTGATCTTGGATCATTTAGATCATCCTCAACCACACAAGCGCACCGAGCTCAAGAACACCTCTTCTGAGGAGGCTGTTCTTCCCTTGTACTAGTTCTTCCTCAGCCCAAGAGGCAATCCACCATACCACACTGGAGTAGGGTATTACACCACATCGGTGGCCCGAACCAGTATAAACCATGTGTCCTTTGTTCTGCGAGTTAGATGTGCTGAGCTTTGAGATTGCGGTGAGTGTGTGAGCTAGGGGAGGGAGAGATCTTTGTGCGCACCCTAGTGTTCGAACCTTGAGGGTTGAGAGTGCTAGTTATCGACTAGAGGGGGGGTGAATAGGTGATTTTTATGAAAGTCTTCAAAACATGAGAGTTTCGAAGATAGACAACAGAAATGAACCTATTGATATGCAGCGGAAGGAAGACTACACTAGACAAGCCATAGTCATGTAAGTAATGAAGTGAAAGCACGAAGACTATTAGCAGCTAGCCAGTATGGATCAGGATGGAAGATAGTATGAAGCCAAGCAACAACAGTCTTCACACAGTGAAGTCAATCAGATCATGCAAGCAGGCAATGACTTCATGAAGACAAACTGTAAGTAAAGAGAGGGAAGTGATAGAACCAATTGCTTGGAGAGGACAAGGATTTGTTGGACTAGTTCGATTCTCGTGACAAATCAGACGTGCGGTTAGGGAGGCTGAGATTCAACTCAGAAGACCGCGTCTTCACCTTATTACCCTTGAGCTAAGGACACTTAGTCCTCGCTGTCGGTGTCAAAACCGGCGGATCTCGGGTAGGGGGTCCCGAACTGTGCGTCTAGGCGGATGGTAACAGGAGACAAGGGACACGATGTTTTTACCCAGGTTCGGGCCCTCTCGATGGAGGTAAAACCCTACTCCTGCTTGATTAATATTGATGATATGGGTAGTACAAGAGTAGATCTACCACGAGATCGTAGAGGCTAAACCCTAGAAGCTAGCCTATGGTATGGTTGTTGTTAGGTCCTCTGGGACTAAAACCCTTTGGTTTATATAGACACCGAATAGGGTTAGGGTTACCTGAGTCGGTTACAATGGTAGGAGATCTACATATCCGTATCGCCAAGCTTGCCTTCCACGCCAAGGAAAGTCCCATCCAGGACACCGGCGAAGTCTTCAATCTTGTATCTTCATAGTCCAGAGTCCGGCCAAAGATGATAGTTCGCTATCCTGGACACCCCTAGTCCAGACTCCCTCGGTAGCCCTGAACCGAGGCTTCAATGACGCATTTAGTCCGGTAGCATATTGTCTTCGGCATTGCAAGGCGGGTTCCTCCTCCGAATACTTCATAGAAGATTTTTGAACACAAGGACGGTGTCAAACTCGCAAAATAATTTCCACATAACACCGAGAGAATAATATTCACACAAAATCAATCTGGACGATTCTCGCAGCGTGCCATCACGCCACGGCCAAGTCTTCGTTGAATCGTTTTTTACTGCATCGCCTCGGTAGCGTTTAGCGGCGGTTTCATAACTGCGTCTTGTCAAAGCAGAGATCGTGTCCCCTTATTCCGGATTCTCATCAATACGGACGTGGGTAACCCAACCGCGCCCGATGATTGCGGCGCTTGGAAGATAAGAGAGTTTTACCCGGGGCTGGTGGGGGCGCTTAGTTGCGTCTGGTCCATATAAGGATAAGGATCCACCTTTTCACCCTCGCCTTCTTCCTCCTTTGCTCATCCATTTCCAGCACTCAAGCTCCGGCACCCAAGTCCGCACATCTCTCCTCAACCTTCTCCCGCCATATGTCTCGAGCGGGAGGCAAGTGGATGGCCTCCTCCGTCACGGAGGGGCACATCACAAAGGCTGCGGGAGGCCGAATACTTGTCCGCGACATCGCGTGTCGGCTCCCCCACCAAGGGCAGCTCATCCCCACCCCTGTGCCCCATGAGAGGGTGGTGTTCCTCACCCACTTCCTCCATGGACTAGGTTTTCCACTTCACCCATTTGTCCCGGGGCTCATATTCTACTACGGCCCGGATTTCCACGATCCGCCCCAAACTTCATCCTCAATATCTCGACGTTTATCGTCAGTGTGAAACCTTCCTCGCATCCAGCCCCACTTGACTTATGGTTGAAGACCTTTAGCGTCAAGCGAAGATAGTGGGCGGCCGACAAGCCGAGTCGGAGGCGCCATGGTGGCCGAGGATGCCCAACTTCACATGGCATGAGGGCTCCTTCGTGGAGACCATAAAGGGTGGCAATCGGGGTGGTTCTACATCAAGCCTTGCGACTCCAAATGGGCGGCGGCCCCCGAATTCAGATCTGGCTCCCCCACATGGCTCACATCATGGAAAGAGACGGGCCTGACATGGGGTGATTCGGAAGAGCTGGCCGGACTCCAAACCTGTGTCCGAAACGTGGTGGACAAGAACCTCAAGCTTGTCAATGTAGTCAGGTTATGCTCATCCGCGGATTCTCCCATGCCAAAGAATGGGCCTTCGGTTTGTGGGAGTTTGATCCGCATGACACGGATCTTGAGCGGCTCTTCGACACTACGTGCGAAGATGCCGGAAGGTGCTTTGTTCAAAGGCGCCAAGCTCCCGCATCCGCTACTAGAAGATCGCGGATTCCGCTGCAGCGTCAAGCCGGCGAGGTAAGTTATTTCGCCCTTTATGGGATTCTTTTTCATAGTTTGACTCTGTCACGGGATCTAAAACTCCTAACCTTTGACAGGGTAATTTGAAAGGCGTCGAGACAGCATTAACCGTCCGGCTCCTTTGCCGAAGACTCAGCCGGACGCCAGCTTGACGGGCTGTGGATTCCGGCACCTCACGTGGTGACGGGAAGAAAACCAGAAAGGAGGACACGGGAACTTCGAAGGTGCTCCGGCACCGAGTGCTTTGTCGAGATGCAAGCAATCCTCTCCACGAGAACGAGGAGGAGGAAAGAAGCCTCTCCCAGCCGGGGAAGAGAAGAAAAGGAAGGCCGCCCGGCCCAGGGGAGGCCGGAGGAGTCCAAGAAGGAAGAACCCTTCCTCCGGGACGTCTCCACCAATGCCAACGACGGCGAGGTAGAGTGGCCCTCGAGGGCCAAGCCTGGGCGAGATCGTAAGTGTCCGGATACCCATGGTTTTTTTTTCATTCATTGCATAAGCGTTCTCTAATGCCGAACAATCATGCAGCCCATGAAGGAGCTTCGCCCGGCCGTCAGCGGGTCCCCGAATTCGTCCGAAGTGGAGAGCACTTCTCTTCCGGCCGCCTCCTCGACTCGCGTCACCTACGCCGGTGGGCCCCAAGAGGGGCTGGTCAAGAGGAGGTGGCGCAGGAGGCGCCACAAGGCAGCCTCCGGACTCCAGCGCGAGGGAGCAAGACCCCTGTGGGCTCTAAGCCCGACCCTTATCCGGACTCCATACCGGAACCTTCAGCGGTTCGAAGTCCGACAAGCGCCCTTCAGAAGAAGGGTAAGACGCCGTGTCCTCCGTCCAGCAGAAGGCATCGGATAGGTTCTTTGGGCGCTTAATGACGCCTCCATCAAGGAGGAGCACCGCCTTTGCTATGAGTGCGGTGATCCGAGAAAGTTCGATCCGCCAAGGGCGGGCCGATAGCTTCTGCAACAGCCTTCTAACGGGCTTTGAGGTAAGTTTAGAATATGTAAAAATATTACCGCATAGACAGAAGCCCACGATGCTTAGTTCGGTGTTCGGAAAGAAAAGCGGACCGAGGATCTAAAAAGATATACGCAGAGTCTAACATAAATATGTCAATATGGGAGCAGCAGGCTGCGGCCTAGCGACCTCTGCCGCCGGGATCGTGGAGGTCAATGCATTGAAGCAGAACCTCGAGCGGTCCGAGAGCGAGCTCGGCCTTGCCAAGAAGCAGCTCGAGGACAAGGAAGGTAAGTAATACCTTATTAAAGTAATACCTTATAGAAAGGAGTTGGTTGCAAAAGATAGGAATAACATGGGTATTGTAGGGGCCACGAACAAGGTGGCGACCCTAAAGGAAGCGGTGACAAGGCCGGAAAACAGAGCGCCTGCAGAGCGCACTGGAGCGAGAGAAGGGGGAGGCGAGCTGGCGGAGGTATCGGCAAGAGCTCCGTGCTCTCGTGAAAAAACACGAGGGTTTGGAGCGTGACTCGAGGACCCGAGAGTCCGAGCTTGCCTCGGCTCTTGAGAGTGCCAAGGCTGCTAAGGCGAAGCCGGAAAACCCTCCGGAGATTGAGGCGATGAGGAAGATAGCGGCGGGTAAGGCATTCTTTATGCAAAGCAAGAATGTAAATGTCAATTATCTGTTACTTACCCGAATCTGGAGCTCTCCAGGAGCCTTTGCAGATCTGCCTCGCAGTGTATCCGATGCCGCCGCTTTCTACCGAGCCGAAGAGGGGAGCTCGACGGAGAAGGTGTTTTGGCCGAACACCAGGTGCCCTTGAGCGACCAACTGAAGCAATTGGTCGAGCTCCACAAGGTCGCTGAACAGGCCATGAAGGGCCTTATAGCGCGGCTGTGGCCAAATGACGCCATGCACAGGAGCTACTGGCTAGTCTGGCGGTGGTGGACGCCTTTGTCCATGGATCGAAGTTATCAAGCGCTCTGTGCGCATCGAAGGTGCCAGAGGAGCTTGCCCGTGCTAAGGTGCACTGGGCAAGCTGGACGGTGAGAAGCTTGTGAAGGACGGACCACCACCGGGCAAGGAGCATTGCAAGCCCGAAATGTATTATGAGGGCGTCCTGGAGGGTGCCCGCCTTATAGCGGGTGAATGCTCCAAAGATGTAATTTTTGAATAAGCTCGCATTTGTTATCCGGTACGCTGAAAACTTGTTCATATGCGCTAAGCAACGCTTGTGAATTTAAAATGTTACCTTCTGTGCGGCCGTTTATCAAATATGAGAGATGGCAAGTCGTTGGCTTCAGCCCCCATGCCACGAGTGCTGGGGTGTTCGGGATAAACTTGAGCACTCTTGTTCCCATTCTTGGGTCCTACGAGGGAGGCGCTCAACGCAACGAACCAGGCAACCGGACTTATAGTGCTTGAACACTCTCACTTAGCCATAGAATTCTATAATTTTAAATTTCGGCGAAGCCCCTAGTATTCTAAGACCGAAGTTCGAGGCGCTATCCACGCCTTGGCCGGACAATGCAGGTTCCTCGCTCTAAGCGGCATAAGTCTTTAGGGACCGAAAAACCTCTCGAACAGCGACCGCTCTCGCCTTATCATGACGGTCAGTTTTAGCTTTCTCCACCGAGGTGCTCAACCCAGCTCAACCGGGCACAATCGCGGTGGTTCTCCCAGTGCTACCTTAGCCGATATAACGGAACGTAAGGTACCAAAACATGGGAGCCGGGCAAACCCAACTATTGACCCAAGACATGATTCGAGCCGATGCATATAATGCTATAAGTTCGATGCCGCACTTGTGAAAGTGTTCGGACTTATCACACCATTCTTTGGGGTACTTAAGCCCTGGTGTATTGACCGTACCAAAGTGTATGCAGGTGCAACATGTCATAGATGAACATATATGGAAAAAGGGAATGCAATAATAAGCGAAGCTATGTATTGTTTATTCAAAAAGATACTGCAATGAAAGCGAGCGATACAAATAGTGCGGTAAGCAAGGGATGGGACTATTTAACATGTCCCTCCGTGGTTAAGCTGCGGGGTGATATGTAAAATAGGTATAATGCTCGTAGTAGAGACCACCTGGACACTCGACGTAGCTTTCTGCTTCCCTGGCTGTTGCATCGTGAGTTCGGCAATTCTAGTGCCGGACAGGGCTTCTGGAAAACGGAGTCCTGAAAGTAAGAGAAAAGAAGAAATAAAAAGAATGACACAATCGGGAGCCCCTGGTGCGGTTGAGCCGCATTCTGGGCGTGCCGTGGTCGTGCCCCTCCCCTTATGCCCATGGTATCTCCAGAGCGTAGTTATGTACGCGTAATCGCTTCGCCAATTTCGCGAGGGCTGGGGTTGGGGCCGCATTGCTACGCGTGCTCGAAACGTGCCAGGCGGTCTTGTTGTAGGTTACTCCGGGCGCGCTTGACGGTGTCCGGTTGTTTATTGGCCGGACTGGAGGATTGCCTTAAGAGGCTGTTCTGCACTTCTGCCGCAAGGGCGGCCGTATGCTCCTCTGTTCGGAGAGAGCGTTCGGTGTTTCCATTGACCGTAATTACTCCTCGAGGGCCTGGCATCTTGAGCTTGAGATATGCGTGGGCGGCACCGCATTGAACTTTGCAAATGCGGTTCGTCCGGCAGGCGTGATAGCCATCGCGGAACGGAACTATGTCGAAGATTAACTCTTCGCCGGAAGTTATGCGGGATCCAAGACCACTTCGAGTGTAAGCGAGCACATACCGATTGGCCTCTACACACGGAATGACGCCTTTAAAGGTGCGTCTTTGCGGGTTTAATCCTTGAGGGTCTATGCCCATTTTGCGACCGTATCCCTCGTAAAGCAGGTTGATGCTGCCGCCGTCCATCGTGACTCTAGTGAGGTGGAATCCGTCAATGATTGGGTCAAGAACCAATGCGGCGAATCCGCCGTGTCGGATGCTAGTGGGTGGTCCTTCGATCAAAAGTGATCGGGCAGGAGGACCACGGGTTGAACTTTGGGGCGACCGGCTCCATCGCATATCGTCCCTTAGTGCGCTTCCGCTCCCTTTTGGGTATGTGGGTTGCGTATATCATGTTCACCGTCCGCACTTGTGGGGGAAAGCCCTTCGTCCTCTATTGTTCGTGGCCGGGCTCCTCCTCGTCATCGCTATGCAGCCCCTTGTCATTGAGTTCGCATTTAACTTGCTCGCCGCTTGAACACCCAAGAATCCCTATTGGTGTGGTTGGCTAGTTTTCAGAGGTGCCATGTATCCGGCACAAGCGATCGAGTATTCGGTCCAAGTTGGGCCAGACCCCAGGTATTTCTTTTGAATGGCTTCTTTTCGTGACCGGGTTTAGAGCGGCGCTTGTTGACGTCGGCAGCTTGGGTTGTTTCTTGGAGGTGTCATCCTCCATTGTTCCATCGCCATTCCCATCTTTTGGGATGTCCACCATGTATATGTCATATGATGAGGTGGCCTTCCGGTGCCCGAAATGGGCTGGACGGCTCTTGATCGTCTCCGGCACCGTCGTCCATACCGTTGATGTCTTCGGAGTCGAAGTCGAGCATGTCGGTTAAATCATCGACAGTGGCTACAAAGTGGGTGGTGGGTGGGCGTTGAATTTCTTCGTCGTCCGAACCCAACCTTCCTGACCATAGTTCGCCGTGGCTCCTCGACAAAGAGAGAGACTTTAGTGAGTTCAGGATATCGCCAAAGGGCGAGTGCTGAAAGATGTCCGCGGCGGTGAACTCCATAACCGGCGCCCAATCGGATTCGACTGGCAGGGGCGCGGGAGGTTCGGAGTCCGGAGAGGAGTCCGGCACCTCAGAGTCACGGGCTTTGCAAAGGACAAGGGTTGTGTTCGGCTCAATCGCCGCAGAGATCGTAGCCCCCGAGGCGGTGTCCAGCCACTCATCCTCGATCGGCGAAGTCGGCTCCGAACTAAGGGTCGGGCCGATGACGGTGCGGCCACCCGTGACACTGCTCGGCGAGAGCTAGATCGTGCCCATCGAGACCGAGCGGCGCACTTGGCTGTGGCTCGAACCCGTCGAAGATCACGTCTCCACGGATGTCGGTAGTGAACTTCAAACTCCCAAATCTGACTCGATGGCGGGCGTAGCTTTCGATCTGCTCCAGATGGCCAAGTGAATTGGCCCGCGATGCAAAGCCGCCCGAATCGAAGATCTGTCCAGGGAGAAAGTCTCACCACTGGACCACGCCGTTGTTGATGATCGGAAGGAGCCATCGGGCCTAAAGGTGACGACACAAAGGAACTCTCAATGAAAGCACCAATGTCGGTGTCAAAACCGGCGGATCTCGGTAGGGGGTCCCGAATCGTGCGTCTAAGCGGATGGTAACAGGAGACAAGGGACACGATGTTTTTACCTGTGTTCGGGCCCTCTCGATGGAGGTAAAACCCTACTCACCTTGATTAATATTGATGATATGGGTAGTACAAGAGTAGATCTACCACAAGATCGAGAGGCTAAACCCTAGAAGCTAGCCTATGGTATGATTGTTGTTAGATCCTCTGGACTAAAACCCTTCGGTTTATATAGACACGGAATAGGGTTAGGGTTAAACAGTCGGTTACAATGGTAGGAGATCTACATATCCGTATCGCCAAGCTTGCCTTCCATGCCAAGGAAAGTCCCATCCGGACACGGGACGAAGTCTTCAATCTTGTATCTTCATAGTCCAGGAGTCCGACCAAAGATGATAGTTCGGCTATCCAGACACCCCCTAGTCCAGGACTCCCTCACTCGCCCAATCACTCTGGTAAGTATTCAAGGTAGACTTCCAAACCTTCACAGACTTCATTCACCGGCAATCCACAATGAATCTTGGATGCTTAGAACACGACGCCTAACCGGCTGGAGGTTCATAGTCCTCAAGTGTAATAAGTCTTGAATCACTTGGCAGACGAGAAAGACTTCAGTGATGCCTAACACTCTTTGGCTCTGGGTGTTTTGGGCTTTTTCCTTGCAAGGATCTCTCTCTCAAATGCTTCGGATGTGGGTTGATCTCAAACGACAAAAGCCTTGTACTAACTCTAAGCAGCCACTAATTTATGGTGTAGGGGGTGGGCTATTTATAGCCAGGAGGCAACCCAACCTGATTTGTCCGAAATGACCCTGGGTCACTAAGGAACTGACACGTGTCCAACAGTCAGATTTCAAACACACGCGACAGCTTGACTTGGGCTACAAGTAAAGCTGACTCATCCAGCTCTGGATAAGATTTGCTCTCATTGTCTTCACTCGAAGACATAGGATTTGGTTGAGCATCACTTCAGTCACTCTGACTTTGTTCACTTGGACCCCACTTAACAGTGCGGTGGTTCCTATGACTCAACAAAGAAGAAAAGGAAACTATGAAACAACTATGTCTTCGCAGTCCATAGTCTTCACGTGAATGTCTTCTCGAGTCATAATCTTCGTTGTGAATATCTTCACGTACCACCATTGTCTTCTATGTCTTCACACATTTTTAAGGGTCATCTCCGGTAGGTAAACCAAATCAATGAGGGACTACTACCTGTGTTATCCTGCAATTCTCACAAACACATTAGTCCCTCAACCAAGTTTGTCGTCAATACTCCAAAACCAACTAGGGGTGGCACTAGATGCACTTACAATCTCCCCCTTTTTGGTGATTGATGACAAACTGGTTGAAGTTTTCAATGGGGATAAAAGTATGTGAAATTGTAAGGGTTGAGGCATTGTCTTCATAAGTAGCAAAAGGGCTCCCATGAAGATGTGCATATAAGTAGTTTGCTCTTGAATGCAAATGCACATGGCAGGTTTTACTTGTGGAGATCCTCTTCCACCTATGAAGACAATTCATCATGCATATACAGATATAGCGAAGATAATGAGATGCATAATGAAAAATGGACGTCTGCGGAATGACTTCATGCGTAATTTATCTTCGCATCACAGAATAGCGCATAAAGTAGCGACCATCAAGTTTAAGTGTTACAACCCAAAGAACCAAATGTATCAAAAGCGAGAGTTGTAACCACTTGGCAAAAAATATAGCAACCACCCATATGGACCTCGCTTTGAAGACTATTATCAACTCATATGCTTCTCCCCCTTCTGTCAGCCAGGACCAAAAAGGTTTGAAGACATAGAGCATCTACTCGTTCCCATCAGGAGTAAATGAAGGTGCAGGGTCGATGTTGGAGTTCGATGGTGCAGAAGGGCCTGGTGCAGTGTCGAGATGCGGCGAAGTCATGGTTGGTGAAGTGGCATCGTATTCTTCATCGACGACTCTCGCAACAACAGTTGTAGCCGATGATGAATACTCCGAGTCTTCTAAGGAAGGAGTACGACGCAAGACATCATTCCGAGGAGGCGTGGAATCAAATTTGTAGCGCTCTGTGAAGCCATCTTCGCGAAGATCGTCTTCAGAGCTTAGCAAGGTCAGACTCTTCCAAGACCTCCGATAGGCTTCATGTGATACGAATGCGTTCTTTGTGGCAAGATTGCGAATGCGATTAACATCCACCAAGAGGCTCTGCATCTAACGCTTTAGCCAGTTGTGGTGCTTATCCTGTTTCTGATGTAAGGCCACAAGAAGCTCTCGGTCATTGAGTACACGCAATCGCTTTCGAGGCCTTTGAGCAATGGTGCTTTTAGTGGCTTCAGTAGTGGCACGATGAGGCTTCAATTGGTTGCGAGAAGCTTTGGCGATCAACATTATGAAGATAAAGTGGCTCCTTGGCAGGCTCAGGGTAGATGGCTTCGACAGACATATCAACCTAAGGCAAGAAGATAAGATGGTTACGCGTAGAGGGCTGATAGTTGACAGAAGAGTGAAGCTTGATTAAGCGCATCACCCATGGAGCATAAAACTTCAACCAAATAGATCAATTCCAGATGCAGCAAGTTGCCTGATGAAGAAATCTTGAGCTTTGAAGCTGATGCCATTGTGTCGGAGTAAATGACTATGGGTAGCCTAGCCGGCTCCCCCTAGCTCTTCAAAAACATGACAGGCCGATCGAGCCTTCAAGCACCCTAGGCGTAGGGCCGCCTACCCCTGGCCAGCTGTCTCACATGGCGACTATCGGGAGGCGGCTTGGCCCTAGACTTTCATAAACAAAGCCACAGTGAGGCCGACTCCAAGAAGCCGGCCATGAGAAGACCGACTCCAAGAAGCCGGCCCCCGGCAAGCGGCCAAGATCGTACCCTCCAACTCTGCACCCACATAGCAGGCGATGAGATCAGGCGTGGCTACAGTGAAGCACACTTGCCACCCCGAATCCCAGCACGATAGCCCACAGTCGCCGTCTGGGCAGCCATCACCCCGTCCGGCGCAGCCTTTGTATATGTTGACCATGACGCCACCCACGATAGGTGTCAAGACACAGCCGTGGCCAAACCCCTTTAGTCAGAGAGACACCTGGCGGCCAGTGCCTCCCCGGTCGGCTGGGATGTGGCCGGCTCCCAACAGCCGGGCTTGTTCCCCCTTCAAGAATGCGCGCATTAATGAGACAAGGCGAGGTAAGGCAACGGTGAGAGCCGCTGGCGGCAGTAATCATGTAGCCATGCTTACCTCGACAAAGCCCTCATCATCAAGAGTGAGGCAACAAGAATCGGCAGTGGCGGGACCACCCGGCCAATGGCGGGACCCAGCTGGCCGGCGGAGAAGCCGGCCAGTGCAGACAGATGACCACGGCTAGGGCCCACGCCCGGCGGATCACCATTGTACCCACAGGGGTAGGCCTATATAAACCCCAGTGGCACCCATGCAAAGGGTTGATCTCGAGATAGTTTTAGACACTACATTGAGGGGAGAAGAGAGCTAGCCTTGCCCTTCTTCTTCCTCTTGCCGAACAGCTCAAGGAGCCTCTTGTAGCAACTTGTTGATCTAGTGATCATGCGGAGACCCCCTTGAGAAGCGAGGACTAGGGTGTTATCTCCACGGAGAGCCCGAACACAGGTAAGATCTGCCGGCGTGCATGTCTTCGCCTCATCCCATTTCCAGGCACCGGCGATGTCTTATTGGCTCCCACAATGATAAGCCACCCGTTGGCATATGTCGCACCTACCACCCGACATTGGGTGCCCACAGTGGGGCCAGGTGCACCGTCGTCCGGAGACTTGCTCTGGACGGGAACCCTTTTCCTTCCCAACGAGCGTAGCCAGCCCGGCACGCCCGATGGCGCTTGCCCCGACGCACTGCAAGGCATCGACGACGCCTGCGTGGCGAGCTGCCTCGCCGATCTTCTTGGCGAGGCCCGCGTCTCCGACGAGCCCGCGTCCGACGCAGGCACATGCTGCCCCGAGAACCGCCTCGTCAGCCTCCTCGACCAACTCCGCGTCTCCAGCGAGCCTGCTGCAGATTTGGAGTCGGTTGGCTCCACCGACCCGATGCTTGTCGACTCTGACACGGCATCGCTCAACGCTTTCCCCACCAACGTAGTGATCTTCGACGACCCTCTTCCTTGAGCCGACAGCGGTGGCAGCACCGTCACCGAGGTACTAGTCATAAGCCAAGGCATCGCCTCTGGCGAGAACGCCCACGATGCCACTGGCGGGCTGCCGCACGACTTGTCCGCCCCATCCCGGCCGACGCCGACGCCGAGACGCCGGAAACGCGCCGCCGCCTCATTGCGGAGGGCTAGAAGATAGCCTACATGAGCGCCTCACTTTGAGGCTCACCCGGTAGCGAAGTCGACCGCGCCGCCTTTGGCACGCCGCCCCCTGACGGGCCTAGCCGAGTCGACATCGTCAGGAAGCGCGGCGCGGCCATCGCCAACATGCTGGGAGCAGACCGCCCAGTCTATGCCACGCCCCTCGAGAACCTACGCGCCGCCCAGTCGGCCGTAGACGAGCTGAACGGATTAGGGGCGCGAACTCCCCTACGACGGGCGCATCCAGCGGTTGATCGACACAGCCGCGGAAGGCGGCATGAAGCCAGCGCCAGCCGGAAGTCCTCCCCACGCCGAGAGCACGCAGTGCGGCGTCACGGGCGCCAAGCTATGGCGGCACCGCGCAAGAAAAGGAGCGGCGCTGCTAGCCGCGGTCGAACTTCGAATCTCCATCGGCGTGGCGCAGAAGGCCGCCCTCGAGCTGTGGAACGACGAGGCAACCCACCTCCTCCTCCGCCTGCGTGAGAGATATCCCACCCGCTGCTCGTTACGCATCCGACTCTCGGCCGACTAGGCCGCCAAGGAAATCGGCGAGAATAACGCCCGCCATCGGATCGACCGCCTAACACGATCACTTTGGCGCTTAGAAGAAGAAACGATGTCGGCCCGCCTTGCTTTGGCCCCGCATCCATGACGCAGCCCTTCCCCAAAGGGTTCTCACTCCCAAGAGACACGCCCAAGTACAAAGGCTCCGTGAAGCGGAAGATTGGTTGATCGATTACTCCACCGCATCGCGTAAACGGCAACCTTAAGCAGCGTGTTGCCGTGAAATACTTCCCCTCATGCTCCAAGGCACGACGCCAGCACACTGCTCAACAACCTCAAGCCTTACAGCGTCAACGGCTGGCTAGACTTCACGAAGCCTTCATCCGCAACTTCACGGCTCTACAAACGGGCTCCCAAGCCCGACAGCCTCTCCTTGTGTGTTCAAGGGCCCAATGAATCAACTCGCGACTACCTCAAGCGTTGGGCCAAGCTCCGCAACTCCTGCGAAGGGGTGCACGAGGTTCAAGCCATAGAGTACTTCACCGCCGGATGCCGAGAAGGCACCCTCCTCAAGCACCGACTCCTCTGCGACGAGCCGACTACCCTCGACGAGCTGCTGATCATAGCAGACAAGTACGCCACGGCCGACTCTTCAATGAAGACCGAGCTTCGAGTAGACGCCTCCGGGAAGGTGCTCACTCCGGCTGGAGATTCCAGCCGACGCCCATACTAGAATGACAACAAGCGCAAGGCTCCTATGCCACCTTCCACCAGTCGGCAAGTGGCGCGATCAAACGAACAACCCGAAGGCGTCCAGCGCCAAGAAGCGGAAAAGGCGGCGGGCGGCTTGGCAGCGGCTTTCTCCTACGAGAAAGCCCTTGATGCCCCCTGCAAGTTCCACAGCGGCGCGAAGCCGTCCAACCACATGACTCGAAAATGCCACTGGCTCACACGAATCTCCAAAGGCGAAGGGCTAGTGCCACCTCCGTCTGCTAGCCAGCCGCCTCCGGCCCCTCAGCAGCCGGCCGCTCGACCAGCAGTCGGGGTTGTTCAAGACGAGTTCCCCGACGAGCATGCCGCCCTCGTCGTCTTTACAAGCGGACCGAAGACCGGGCGCAGTGGCGCCGACAAAGCACCAAGAAGTCAGCGCGTCGCCTCCAACAACCCCGAGTTCATGCCTTTGGTCTGAGAAGCCTATCAGGTTGAGTCAGACCCATCACCCGGAAGGTGATGCCGTCTCCCGAGCTTACGCATTGGTTTTGGACGCCACCCTCGCGACGGAAAAATGAGCTGCCCGTTTCTCCAGCGTCTTGATAGATGGCGGGAGCAAGATCAACATATCTTACTGCGTGACACCATGGAGAAGCTGAACATCAAGACGAAGCAGCTCATGCCCTAGTTGGACCGTGTCCCATGGCATCGTACCCGGCTGTCCTGTTCACCAATGGCAAGATCAAGATAGATGTTCTCTTTGGGGACAAGGATCATTTCGCCGAGAAGCAATATGGTTTGAAGTAGTGGACTGAAGAGCCCTTACCATGCATTGCTTGGCCGACCTGCTCGGCCAAGTTCATGGCTGTGCCCACTCGCCTACCTCAAGATGAAGATGCCGAAGTTCCAAGGGCATCATCACAAGAGTCGGAGACTACAAGAAATCTTCCGAGTGTGCAACAGATAGCAGAAACCGGGCCGAGTCCCTCGTGATCGCTGAAGAGAAGAAGATCTTTGGATCGAGTCGTGGCCATGGCGGCAAACAACCGGCCCTATCCATCAATTCCCAAGGAATATGATGCCCAAGGTTCTTTCCAGCCGGCCAAAGAAACAAAGAAGATACCTACGGACCCGGAGAATCCGTAAAGGTTTGCCGTCATTGGGGCAAACCTGGACAGCAATAGGAAAGGCGAGCTCGTTGATTTCCTCCGTGAGAATCGGGACATCTTAGCATGGTCCCCCAAGGACATGCCGGTGTTCAAGGATTTCGCCGAGCACAAGTTACATGTCCGAGCAGATGCAAAACCAGTCAAGCAGCCCCTCCACTTGTTGTCGGCGGAAAGAAGGATTGTAGGAGAAGAGATGGCCCGGCTTAAGCAGCCGTGGCTTCATTATGGAGGTGTTCTTTCCAGAGTGGCTTGCCAACCCGGTCCTCGTGTTGAAGAAGAATAACAAGTGGGCGCATGTGTATAGATTACACCAGCCTCAACAAAGCCTGCCCCAAAGATCCATTTGCCTTACCTCGAATCGACCAAGTGATAGACTCCAAAGCCGGATGCGAGCTGTTGAGCTTCTTGGATGCTTATTCAGACTACCACCAGATAAAGTTGGATCCGGCTGACCGCCTGAAGACTGCCTTCATCACACCATTCGGAGCTTTCTGCTACCTGACTAGGACATTTGGCTTGAGAAATGCCGGTGCCACTTTTCAGCGTTGCATGCAGAAATGCCTCCTCAAGCAGCTCGGCAGAAATGCCCACGTCTATGTGGACGATATTGTGGTGAAGACGGAGAAGCGCGGCACCTTCTTTGGAAGACCTCGAGAGACATTTGAAAACTTGCGCGCGATTTCAGATCAAGCTCAACCCCGAGAAATGCGTGTTCTGAAGTACCGGCCGGCCAGCTTCTAGGCTTCCTGGTCTCGAGCAGCGGTATCGAATGCAACCCGGTGAAGATCAAGTCCACAGAGAGAATGGAGATTCCTACCAAGCTACGAGGCGTCGAAGTTTACGGATGCTGGCCTCCACTGAACCGCTTCATCGGCCGGCTAGAGAGAAAGCTCTCCCCCTCTACCGACTCATGAAGAAGTCCACTCACTTGAGTGGAGCGACCAAGCACCAAGCTTTCCACGAGCTAAAGAAGATCTTGTACGCCGCTTTGTCTTGGAGGCACCGACCGAGAAAGAGCCCATGCTCCTTTACATTGCCGCCACTAGCCGGGTGGTCAAGACCGTTATCGTGGTTCGGCCCGAGAAGAAGGCCGAGCTTCGGCTAGTCCAGAGGCGGTGTATTAGTTGAGCGGGCATCTTGTCCACCTCGAAGCAGAACTACCCGCACTACGGAAAGATGTGCTATGGTGTGTACCATACGCCAAGAAGCTCAAGCCCTACTTTCAAGAGCACCCCATCACGGTCGTATGTACTTGCCCCACTCGCCGAGATCATAGGCAGCGGGATGCATCCGGTGGGTGGCAAAATGGGCCATTCTTGTTGGCTCGTTACACAATCTTCTACCAGCCTCGCACCGCCATCAAGTCCCAGGCATTGGCCGACTTCCTTGTCGACTGGGCTGAGACCCAAAGATCAGCCACAAACCCAGACTCCACTCATTGGCGGATGCACTTCGATGGATCCAAGATGCGCACCGGCTTGGGAGCCAGCATCGTCCTCACCTCTCCCAAAGGCAACAAGCTCAGATACACCTTGCAAATTCATTATGCCGCCTCCAACAATGTGGCTGAGTCTGAGGCGCTCATACAGACTCCCGGCTAGCCAAAGAACCCGCATCCACCGGATCCTCGTGGCTTTGGTGACTCGGATTTGGTAGTCCAAAGAATCATCCGGTATTTGGGACGCCAAGGACACAAACATGGCGAGCTACCGCTTCCTCGTTCAGCAAATCAGTGGATATTTTGAAGGATGCGAGTTCCTCCACGTGCCACGGGCCGACAACGAGCAAGCAAATGCCCTGGCACGAATAGGCTCCACCCGAGAAGCTATACCAACCGGCGTCTCTCTCCAACGCCTCCTCAAGCCGTCTGTCAAGCCATCTCCAGAATCATGTACCGCCTGACCTCGACGCAGTCGGATCCGACTTGGGGAACCAAGCAGGCGGCTCGGGGACTTCGACAGGCGGCTCGGGGACTGCCATAGTCGCACCCGACCCGGGGACTTCAGAACCCGGCCGGGGACTCTGGCGGTCGGCCGAGGCTGCATCGACACAACAGGCGGTGGCCGACTCCAGCTCTTCACCACCCAGCCCACCTGCCCTGGTCGCAGTAGCCGTACTTGCAATAGAAGAAGTCGCAGCTCCATCATGGCCCCAGCCCATCCTCAACTTCCTGGTAAACAGAGAGCTGCCGACTGACGAGATCTCGACAAGGCAAGTCCAACGCCGAGCCGAGCATACACAATAATGAACCGAGAGCTCGTTAGGCGGCATCACCGAGTCTTCCATACCGCGTCGAGCAGAAGAAGGCATAACAATCCTCAAGGACATCCACCAAAGCGAATGCGGCCACCACGCACCTCAAGATCACTTTCGTCGCCAAAGCTTTTTGCCATGGATTCTTCTGGGCCGAACTGCTGGATGACGCCAAGGAATTAGTCAAACACCGCAAAGGGTGCCAAGTCTTGACTCCAAGCAACACCTGCCGCTTCCGCACTCAAGACCATCCCTCACGGCCCTTTGCCGTCTGGGAATTTGGACATGGTGGGCCCATTCAAGGCGACGCAAGACGGCGGCATGACACATCTGCTCGTCGTTGTGGACAAATTTACCAAGTGGATTGAAGCGAAGCCGATCAAGAAACTGAATGGGCCAACTGCCGTGACATTCATCGCAGATATTACAACCCGGTATGGCGTACCACATAACATCATCACTGACAACGGCACGAATTTCGCCAAGGGAGCATCATCACGTTTCTGCGCGACACAGGGCATCCGACTGGACTTAGCGTCCGTTGCCCACCCGTAGTCAAACGACCAAGTCGAGTGAGCAAACGGCCTCATCCTCTCCGGCATCAAGCCCTGATTGGTCGTGCCACTGGAGCGTTCGGCCGGCTATTGGCTCGACGAGCTACCGGCCGTCCTCTGGAGTTTGCGCACTACCCCGAACAAGTCAACCGACTTCACCCCTTTCTTCCTTGTATATGGTGCCGAGGCTGTCATCCCAACTGACATTGAGTTCGACTCACCTCGGGTCACCATGTACATGGAGGCGGAGGCCAAGGAAGCACGAGAAGATGGTGTCAACCTGCTGGAAGAAGGCCGGCTGTTAACCCTCACCCGGTCCGCCATCTACCAGCAGGGTTTACGCCGCTACCACAGCCGGAAGATCAAGCTAAGATCCTTCCAAGAGGGTGATCTTGTGCTCCGGCTGATCCAGCGAACAACCGGCCAGCACAAGCTCTCGGCCCCTTGGGAAGGCCCCTTTGTCATCGCAAGAAGGCCTTAGGCAACGACTCCTACTACTCCGATCGGGACGCCTTGAGAAGCCAAAGGCACGCAAGAGAGATGATTCCGGCAAGGAGTCGGAACGACCATGGAACGCCAATCTCCTCAAGAAGATTTTACAGCTTAAAATGCGTGATGTACCACCCCACCTTGTGTATTAGAAATGCGAGACAACGGGCCCCGAGGAGCACTCGGGGACTACCCTCTTTATCTATGTGTGATGAGTATCATGCCTATGATTATGTTACTACATTTGTTTTCTCGTCAGCACCGTTCGGACTACCGATCGGCCGAGGACTTGCCGCCTTTGAGTTATATTCAAGTTCTACCTGCAGTCAGACAAGTAGTGTGCCGGCACCCAAGCCCTCTCTTGTCGAAAGTCGCAGCTAGAAGAATCGACTGTCTGGCTGGCAAGAGCCAAAGGCAGGAAAGGATGCCCACACGAAAAATGGCTAAGGACTAACGAACTTATATAACACAAGCCGGCCTCCCACCCCGCCGACCGGCTATCGTGAGTCGGTGGCCCGGCTTCCCCTGCTCACCTTGCTACAATCTAAGAAAGCTCGAGTACTTGTCCTCCCAAAGCGGCCAAGCCTTTTCCCCAGCCCACAGATCGCAGAAAGCAATGTCCGCCGTGAAGGCGGCGACGAAGGAGGGCCGCAAAGAAACAGCCAAAACGATGAAAAGCAAATATGAACTGAAGCCAAGCCCAGGCATGATTATATTTAAACAATAGGCCTTCGAAAGGCCAACAGTCAACATAGTTTGAATACACCCGATTAGGGTGGAACTGCAAATTTAATAAAAATTGTTCAAAGAGTAACGAGTAGGAAAGCAAAGACGGCAGATCAGGCCAAAGGTGCAACAGGCGAGCCAGGCAGGTCAGTGGAGACGGCAGTGCTGGCTGGAGGAGTGGCCGGCTGGTGAGTCTCGGCTTGATCATCGCCGGCGGCAGGCGGCGCGCTTGCACGCGCCTCGTTGCTGGAGGCATGATCAAGCTGAGGCTGGCCGGTTGCTCCACCGTCTGGCATGGCGTCTTCACCATCCTCTCCCTCCTCCTCTTCGCCCTCATCAGTGGAGTCGATCTCCTCCGCCGAGTCTTCACCATCCGCCGGGTTCAGCCCGAACCACTCCTCCGGCTGAGCAACGCCGTCATCATTTACCTCAGGGGCAAAGGCACTGACGTCGGTGTAGTCGGCGATCGCTGAGGCGCGCTGGATGATAGCCGGCCGCACCGCCTCCAGCTCCTCGTCGGCCTCCTGCCGCCAGGTGCTTAGCTGGGCCAAATTCAGCCCAGGATACCAGGCTCGGACGAACTCTAGCGCCCGCCTAGCGCCGGACCGAGCTGCAGAAGCTTTCCAGGCCTCGAAGCGGCCGACTGCTACCTCCAGCCAGTCGGCAATCCGACTGGGGGTGCGGGGAACCACCTCACCGGGCCAGAAGGCGTCCAACACCTGCGCCCCGGCACGCTGAAGACGGCGGAGCACGCGGTAAGCCGGCTGGAGGCGGGCTTGAATCGCCAGAAGCCGCTCCTCAAGCGACCGACCTGTTGGGGAACGTTGCAGAAAATTAAAATTTTTCCTACGGTTTCACCAAGATCCATCTATGAGTTCATCTAGCAACGAGTCATGGAAGAGTGATTGCATCTACATACCACTTGTAGATCGCGTGCGAAGCGTTCAAAGGAGCAGGGGATGATAGAGTCGTACTCGCCGTGATTCAGATCACCGATGACCTAGTGCCGAGCAGACAGCACCTCCAGCGTTCAACACACGCATGCGGGCGGATGACGTCTCCTCCTTCTTGATCCAGCAAGGAGGAAGGAGAGGTTGATGATGATCCAGCAGACGCAGGCGTGGTGGTGGATGCAGCAGAACTCGGCAGGCTTCGCTAAGCAACTTCACGGGAGGAGGAGGAGGTGTAGCAGAGAGGAGGTGCCAAGGCTTGTGGAAGTGGCCACCTCCCTCCCTCCCTTTATATAGGTGCAAGAGAGGGGAGGGCGCAGCCTTGCCCCTTCCTCCAAGGAAGGGAGTGCGGCCAAGGGGAGGAGTCCATCCTCCCAAGGCACCTCGGAGGTGCCTTCCCCTTTGGACTCTTCCCTCTCCTTTATCTCCAAAGCATGGGACTCTTGGGGCTGGTGCCCTTGGCCCATATAGGCCAAGGCGCACCCCTACAGCCCATGTGGGCCCCGGGGCAGGTGGACCCCCGGTGGACCCCGGACCCTTTCGGCACTCCGGTACAATACCGATAAAGTGCTGAAACTTTTCCTACGACCAAAATAAGACTTCCTATATATAAATCTTTACCTCCGGACCATTCCGGAACTCCTCGTGACATCCGGATCTCATCCGGACTCGAACAACATTCGGTTTGCTGCATACTCATATTCATACAACCCTAAGCGTCACCGAACCTTAAGTGTGTAGACCCTACGGGTTCGGGAGACATGCGAACATGACCGAGACGACTCTCGAGGCAATAACCAACAACGGGATCTGGATACCCATGTTGGCTCCCACATGCTCCTCGATGATATCATCTGACGAACCCACGATGTCGGTATTCAATCAACCCCGTATACTATTCCCTTTGTCAATCGGTATTTTACTTGCCCGAGATTCGATCGTGGTATCCCAATACCTCGTTCAATCTCGTTCTTCGCAAGTCACTTTACTCGATACCATAATGCATGATCCGTGACCAAACACTTGGTCACTTTGAGCTCATTATGATGATGCACTACCGAGTGGGCCCAAGGATACCTCTCCGTCATACGGAGTGACAAATCCGGTCTCGATCCGTGTCAACCCAACAGACACTTTCGGAGATACCTGTAATGCACCTTTATAGTCACCCGATTCGTTGTGACGTTTGGTACACCCAAAGCACTCCCTACGGTATCCGGGAGTTACACGATCTCATGGTCTAAGGAAGAGATACTTGACATTGGAAAAGCTCTAGCAAAACGAACTACACGATCTTGTGCTATGCTTAGGATTGGGTCTTGTCCATCACATCATTCTCCTAATGATGTGATCCCGTTATCAACGACATCCAATGTCCATAGTCAGGAAACCATGACTATCTGTTGATCAACAAGCTAGTCAACTAGAGGCTCACTAGGGACATGTTGTGGTCTATGTATTCACACGTGTATTACGATTTCCGGATAATACAATTATAGCATGAATAAAAGACAATTATCACGAACAAGGAAATATAATAATAATACTTTTATTATTGCCTCTAGGGCATATTTCCAACAGTCTCCCACTTGCACTAGAGTGAATAATCTAGTTACATTGTGATGAATCGAACACCCATAGAGTTACGGTGTTGATCATGTTTTGCTTTCATGGAAGAGGTTTAGTCAGCCGGATCTGCGACATTCGTGAGATCCGTGTATGCGCTTTGCAAATTTCTATGTCCCCATCTTGAACATTTTCACGAATGGAGTTGAAGCGGCGCTTGATGTGCTGCCTCGGGTCTTCTTGTGAAACCTAGGCTCCTTGGCAAGTGCAATAGCTCCGGTGTTGTCACGTAAGAGTTTGATCGGCTCCGACGCATTGGGTATGACTCCTAGGTCGGTGATGAACTCCTTCACCCAAATTGCTTCATGCGCTTGTTGCCTCGAGGCTGCCATGTATTCCGCTTCACATGTAGATCCCGCCATCGACGCTCTTCTTGCAGCTGCACTAGCTTCTTGCTCCACCATTCAACATATACACGTATCTGGTTTGTGACTTTGAGTCATCGGACCTGTGTCGGCTTAGCGTCGACGTAACCCTTTCTGACGAGCTCTTCGTCACCTCCATAAACGAGAAACATGTCCTTTGTCCTTTTCGGTACTTCAGGATATTTTTGATCATTGCTGTCCGGTGTTCCTTGCGGGATTACTTTGGTACCTACCTACCAAACTTACGGCAAGGTTTACATCAGGTGCAGTACACAGCATGGCATACATAATAGATCCTATGGCTGAGGCATAGGGATGACACTCATCTCTTCTTTATCTTTTGCCGTGGTCGGGCATTGAGCTGAGCTCAATTTCACACCTTGCAAAAGCAGGCAAGAACCCTTTCTTGGACCTGATCCATTTGAACTTCTTCAAAATCTTATCAAGGTATGTGCTTTGTGAAAGACCTATGAGGCGTCTCGATCTATCCCTATAGATTTTGATGCCTAATATGTAAGCAGCTTCTCCAAGGTCCTTCATTGAAAAACTCTTATTCAAGTAGGCCTTAATGCTGTCCAAAAGTTCTATATCATTTCCCATCAAAAGTATGTCATCTACATATAATATGAGAAATGCTCTGAGCTCCCACTCACTTTCTTGTAAACACAGGCTTCTCCATAAGTCTGCATAAACCCAAACGCTTTGATCATCTCATCAAAGCGAATGTTCCAACTCCGAGATGCTTGCACCAGCCCATAAATGGATCGCTGGAGCTTGCATACCTTGTTAGCATTCTTAGGATCGACAAAACCTTCCAGCTGCATCATATACGGCTCTTCCTTAAGGTAGCTGTTAAGGAATGCCGCTTTTGACGTCCATCTGCCATATCTCATAATCATAGTATGTGGCAATTGCTAACATGATTCAGACGGACTTAAGCTTCGCTACGGGAGAGAAAGTCTCATCGTAGTCAATCCCTTGAACTTGTCGGTAACCCTTAGCGACAAGTCGAGCTTTATAGATGGTAACATTACCATCCGCGTCCGTCTTCTTCTTAAAGATCCATTTGTTTTCTATCGTCATGCGATCATTGGGCAAGTCTGTCAAACTCCATACTTTGTTTTCATACTTGGATCCTATCTCGGATTGCATGGCTTCAAGCCATTTGTTGGAATCTGGGCCTGCCATCGCTTCTTCATAGTTCGAAGGTTCACCGTTGTCTAACAACATGATTTCCAGGACAGGGTTGCCGTACCACTCACGGTGTGGGCGTGTCCTAGTGGACCCACGGGTTCAAGAGCAACTTGATCCGAAGTACCTTGATCATCATCATTAATTTCCTCTCCGGTCGGTGTAGGCACCCACGGGAACATTTTCTGGTGCACTACTTTCCGGTTCAAGAGGTAGTACTTCATCGAGTTCTACTTTCCTCCCACTTACTCCTTTCGAGAGAAACTCTTTTTCCAGAAAGGATCCGTTCTTGGCAACAAAGATCTTGCCTTCGAATCTAAGATAGAAGGTATACCCAATGGTTTCCTTAGGGTATCTTATGAAGACGCATTTTTCCGACTTGGGTTCGAGCTTTTCAAGTTGAAGTTTCTTGACATAAGCATCGCATCCCCAAACTTTTAGAAACGACAGCTTAGGTTTCTTCCCAAACCATAATTCATACGGTGTCATCTCACCGGATTTAGACGGTGCCCTATTTAAAGTGAATGTAGCTGTCTCTAGAGCGTATCCCCAAAATGATAGTGGTAAATCGGTAAGAGACATCATAGATCGCACCATATCCAATAGAGTGCGATTACGACGTTCGGACACACCGTTACGCTGAGGTGTTCCAGGTGGCGTGAGTTGTGAAACGATTCCACATTTCCTTAAGTGTGTACCAAATTCGTGACTTAAATATTCTCCTCCACAATCTGATCGCAAGAATTTTATCTTTTGGTCACGTTGATTCTCTACTTCATTACGAAATTCCTTGAACTTTTCAAAGGTCTCGGACTTGTGTTTCATCAAGTAGACATACCCATATCTACTCAAGTCATCGGTGAGAGTGAGAACATAACTTGATATCCTCCGCGAGCCTCAACACTCATTGGACCGCATACATCGGTATGTATGATTTCCAATAAGTTGGTTGCTCGCTCCATTGTTCCGTAGAAACGGAGTCTTGGTCATCTTGCCCATGAGGCATGGTTCGCATGTGTCAAATGATTCATAATCGAGAGACTCTAAAAGTCCATCAAGATGGAGCTTCTTCATGTGCTTGACACCAATGTGACCAAGGCGGCAGTGCCACAAGTATGTGGGACTATCGTTATCAACTTTACATCTTTTGGTATTCTCACTATGAACATGTGTAACATTACATTCGAGATTCATTAAGAATAAACCATTGACCATCGGAGCATGACAATAGAGCATTTCTCTCATATAAATAGAACAACCATTATTCTCGGATTTAAATGAGTAGCCATCTCGTGATTAAGCGAGATCACGATACAATGTTCATGCTCAAACTTGGCACTAAATAACAATTATTGAGGTTTAAAACTAATCCCGTAGGTAAATGTAGAGGCAGCGTGCGACAGCGATCACATCGACCTTGGAACCATTCCCGACGCCAGACGCCACCTCGCCCTTCGCCATGGGTCTCCATTTATTCCGCAGCTCCTGCGTGAGTTACATATATGAGCAACGGCACCGGTATCAAATACCGGGGAGTTACTACGAGTCTTGGTAAGGTACACATCAATTACATGTATATCAAATATACCTTTAGTGTTGCCGGCCTTCTTGTCTGCTAAGTATTTGGGGCAGTTCCGCTTCCAGTGACCCTTCCCTTTGCAATAAAAGCACTCAGTCTCAGGCTTGGGTCCATTCCTTGACTTCTTTCCGGCAACTGGCTTACCGGATGCGACAACATCCTTTCCGTCCTTCTTGAAGTTCTTCTTTCCCTTGCCCTTCTTGAACTTAGTGGTTTTATTGACCATCAACACTTGATGCTCTTTCTTGATTTCTACCTCTGCGACTTGACATTGAAAATACTTCAGAATAGTTTTCACCATCCCCCGTGCATATTGTAGTTCATCACAAAGCTCTTGTAGCTCGGTGGGAGGGGAGCGATCAAGGATTCTGTCAATGACCGCCTCGTCCAGGAGGTTGATGTCCAACTGGGACAAAGGTGGTTGTGCAACCCAGACATTTTGAGTATGTGCTCACTGACAGAAATATTTTCCTCCATCTTACAACTGTAGAACTTGTCGGAGACTTCGTATCTCTCGACTCGGGCATGAGCTTGGAAAACTAGTTTCAGCTCCTCAAACATCTCATATGCTCCGTGTCGCTCAAAAGCGCTTTTTGAAGCCCGGTTCTAAGTCATAAAGCATGCCGCACTGAGCGAGGGAGTAATCATCAAGACGAGACCGCCAAGCGCTCATAACGTCTTGGTTCTTCTCGATGGGTGCATCACCTAAGCGGTGCTTCTAGGACATATTGTTTCTTGGCAGCTATGAGGATAATCCTCAAGTTCCGGACCCAGTCCGAATAGTTGCTGCCATCATCTTTCAGCTTGGTTTTCTCTAGGAACGCGTTGAAGTTCATGGTGACATTAGCGTTGGCCACGCCCGATCATCACGTGAGACGGTACTAGTCATCGTCGGTGAACATCTCCATGTTGATCGTATCTTCCATACGACTCATGTTCGACCTTTCGGTCTCTTGTGTTCCGAGGCCATGTCTGTACATGCTAGGCTGGTCAAGTTAACCTAAGTGTTTTGCATGTGTAAAACTGTCTTACACCCGTTGTATGTGAACATAAGGATCTATCACACCCGATCATCACGTGGTGCTTGAAGCAACGAACTTTATCAACGGTGCATAGTTAGGGAGAACACTTTCTTGAAATTGTTATGAGGGATCATCTTATTTACTACCGTCGTTCTAAATAAACAAGATGCATAAACATAATAAACATCACATGCAATTATATAGTAGTGACATGATATGGCCAATATCATATAGCTCCTTTGATCTCCATCTTGGGGCTCCATGATCATCTTGTCACTTTGGCATGACACCATGATCTCCATCATCATGATCTCCATCATCGTGTCTTCATGAAGTTGTCACGCCAACGACTACTTCTACTTCTATGGCTAACGCGTTTAGCAATAAAGTAAAGTAATTTACATGGCGTTGAATCAATGACACGCAGGTCATACAAAAAATAAAGACAACTCCTATGGCTCCTGCCGGTTGTCATACTCATCGACATGCAAGTCGTGATTCCTATTACAAGAACATGATCTCATACATCACATATATCATTCATCATTCATCACAACTTTGGCCATATCATATCACAAAACACTTGCTGCAAAAACAAGTTAGACGTCCTCTAATTGTTGTTGCAAGTTTTACGTGGCTGCAATAGGGTTCTAGCAAGAACGCTTTTCTTACCTACGTGAAAGCCACAACATGATTTGTCAACTTCTATTTACCCTTCATAAGGACCCTTTTCATCGAATCCGCTCCAACTAAAGTGGGAGAGACAGACACCCGCCAGCCACCTTATGCAACTAGTGCATGTCAGTCGGTGGAACCGGTCTCACGAAAGCGTACGTGTAAGGTCGGTCCGCTGCTTCATCCCACAATACCGCTGAAGCAAGATAAGACTAGTAACGGCAAGAAAGTTGACAACATCTACGCCCACAACAAATTGTGTTCTACTCGTGCAATAGAGAACTACGCATAGACCTAGATCATGATGCCACTTTGTTGGGGAACGTTGCAGAAAATTAAATTTTTTTCTACGGTTTCACCAAGATCCATCTATGAGTTCATCCAGCAACGAGTCATGGGAGAGTGATTGCATCTACATACCACTTGTAGATCGCGTGCGGAAGCGTTCAAAGGAACGGGGATGATGGAGTCGTACTCGTGATTCAGATCACCGATGACCTAGTGCGAGCAACGACAGCACCTCCGCTGTTCAACACACGTGACGGAGGCGGATGACGTCTCCTCCTTCTTGATCCAGCAAGGAGGAAGGAGAGGTTGATGATGATCCAGCAGCAGCACGACGGCGTGGTGGTGGATGCTTGAGAACTCGGCGGGGGCTTCGCTAAGCAACTACGGGAGGAGGAGGAGGTGTAGCAGAGGGAGGTGCCAAGGAGCTTCAGAGGTGCGGCCACCCTCCCTCCTCCCTTTATATAGGTGCAAGAGAGAGGGGGGCGCAGCCTTGCCCCTTCCTCCAAGGAAGGGGTGCGGCCAAGGGGGGGGGGGGGGAGGACTCCATCCACCCCAAGGCCCCGCGGAGGTGCCTTCCCCCCTTTGGACTATTCCCTCTCCTTTATCTCCAGGTGCATGGGCCTCTTGGGGCTGGTGCCCTTGGCCCATATAGGCCAAGGCGCACCCCCTACAGCCCATGTGGCCCCCCGGGGCAGGTGGACCCCCCCGGTGGACCCCCGGACCCCTTCGGCACTCCATAATACCGAGTAAAGTGCGGAACTTTTCCTACGACCAAAATAAGACTTCCTATATATAAATCTTTACCTCCGGACCATTCCGGAACTCCTCGTGACGTCCGGATCTCATCCGGACTACGAACAACATTCGGTTTGCTGCATACTCATATTCATACAACCCTAGCGCCCACCGAACCTTAAGTGTGTAGACCCTACGGTTCGGGAGACATGCTGACATGACCGAGACGGCTCTCGGGCAATAACCAACAGCGAGATCTGGATACCCATGTTGGCTCGCACATGCTCCTCGATGATATCATCGGACGAACCACGATGTCGAGGATTCAATCAACCCCGTATACTATTCCCTTTGTCAATCGGTATTTTACTTGCCCGAGATTCGATCGTCGGTATCCCAATACCTCGTTCAATCTCGTTACGGCAAGTCACTTTACTAAATACCATAATGCATGATCCCGTGACCAAACACTTGGTCACTTTGAGCTCATTATGATGATGCACTACCGAGTGGGCCCGGTGATACCTCTCCGTCATACGGAGTGAAAATCCCGATCTCGATCCGTGTCAACCCATGAGACACTTTCGGAGATACCGTAATGCACCTTTATAGTCACCCAATTACGCTTGTGACGCTTTGGTACACCAAAGCACTCCTACGGTATCCGGGAGTTACACGATCTCATGGTCTAAGGAAGAGATACTTGACATTGGAAAAGCTCTAGCAAAACGAACTACACGATCTTGTGCTATGCTTAGGATTGGGTCTTGTCCATCACATCATTCTCCTAATGATGTGATCCCGTTATCAACGACATCCAATGTCCATAGTCGAAACCATGACTATCTGTTGATCAACGAGCTAGTCAACTAGAGGCTCACTAGGGACATGTTGTGGTCTATGTATTCACACGTGTATTACGATTTCCGGATAATACAATTATAGCATGAATAAAAGACAATTATCACGAACAAGGAAATATAATAATAATACTTTTATTATTGCCTCTAGGGCATATTTCCAACACGACCAGCATCTGGTGCGGTCTCAACCCCAGCCTGCCGTCGTGCATCACGGTGGGCCTCGATGGCTTGGTTGGCGGCAACGGAGTAACCAGGGAAGTAATCTGCACAAAGAAGAAAGAAGGAGAACAAAAGTCGAGGAAGAGCGGACCAAATAGCGAGGGGCAAGCAAAGGGGCCGAAGAAGAAGAAGGCGGCCTCGTCAATCAAATCTTCAATCCGGCTATAGCCTTCGAGCGCTTGCCTCGCCTCAGCTCGGCGCCTCGGTCTCATATTCGGCTTTGAGGGCGACCTTCTTTGTCTGCTCCGTCTTGAGGCCGCCTTATGGCTCTCCTCCTGGTCGGCCGGAGTTTTTTAGCCAGCGATCACGTTCTGAGCCAAGGCGCTTTTCGGCTTCCTTGGCGCAAAGGGCGGTCTGGCCCCACCTAGCTGCTCCCTCAAGTCGGCATTGGCCCTGCAGATATGAAGAAGAAGAAAAAAGCAATAAGGAAGAAGTCGTGGGAAATATCCGACCCATTTGCTCGTGATCGGCCCAAATCTCGAGGACTACACACCCGATTGGAGTCTTGTTGGCCCACATGAGATAAAAATGAAGCACTTACTCCGGCTCTCGGTCGGATCGGCGGTCTTCGGTTCATCTCTGGGCACAGGAGTTGAAAGCAGCCGCTAGCAGAGGTTGTGATATTCCTGCAAATAGGACGGAGGTGCAAATAAGAACAAGACAGCAATCAAAGTCTACTAAGAAGTTCCAAGCACGCTTTCGGCCAGCTTCGAACTCGAACTACACCCAGTGGAGTGTGACGCCGCCCACCGGAAGAAATCAAAAGCAATCGACGAAAAGCGGAGGACTAACCCGAATGGCCGTCCAGCGTCGCAAGAAACTCTTGAGTATATCTTGCTTGTTAGCGGTGGCACAGGGGCCAAGCTTGATTCCGGACATCCTGCGCGCCACGTTCAGCACGGCCGTCCCACTTTGGCGTCCACCCAGTATTTGCGCTGGCGCCGTCTCGAGATCTGGGCCGACGAGCTGAAGCCCGCGGCTTTCTGCGGCTCTGGCGCTGAATTCGCCTTCCCCGCGCGCTGACGAGACGGCGACAGGACCACAAGATCCGCCCTCACAGTTGGCTCACCTCCAGCCGGCGATGGCGGTGCTGCCTCCCCCTCTAGGACGACTGCGTCGCCCTCCTCTCTCTCCATCGCCAGCCGGTCGCGGCCGGTTTCCTCCGGCGGCGCTGGGATATCGGGGGCCCACAGTCACGAAGGGGATGATGAGCTGCGAGGCTGGTTACGCGATGGCCTCCTCGATACGCCTCCAACATATCTACTTTTCCAAACACTTTTGCCCTTGTTTTGGACTCTAACTTGCATGATTTGAATGAAACTAACCCGGATCGACGCTGTTTTCGCAGAACTACCATGATGTTGTTTTATGTGTAGAAAAGAAAAGTTCTCGGAATGACCTGGAAATCAACGGAGACACTTTTTGGAATTTATAAAAAATACTGGGCGAAAGAAATACACCAGGGGGCCCAGGGCCTGTCCATGAGACAGGGGGCGCCCCCCCTGTAGGGCGCGCCCCCCTATCTCGTGGGCCCCCTGGACCTCCTCCGACCTCAACTCCAACTCCATATATTCCGTCTCGGGGAGAAAAAATCAGAGAGAAAGTTTCATCGCGTTTCACGACATGGAGCCGCCGCCAAGCCCTAATCTCTCTCTCGGAAGGCTGATCTCGAGTCCGTTCGAGGCTCTGGGAGAGGGGATTCGCCACCATCGTCATCATCAACCATCCTCCATCACCAATTTCATGATGTTCACCGCCGTGTGTGAGTAATTCCATCGTGAGGCTTGCTTTGGGCCGGTGATGGGTTGGATGAGATTCACCATGTAATCAAGTTAGTTTTGTTAGGGTTTGATCCCTAGTATCCACTATGTTCTGAGATTGATATTGCTATGACTTTACTATGCTTAATGCTTGTCACTAGGGCCCGAGTGCCATGATTTCAGATCTGAACCTATTATGTTTTCATGAATATATGTGTGTTCTTGATCCTATCTTGCAAGTCTATAGTCACCTATTATGTGTTATGATCGACAACCCCGAAGTGACAATAATCGGGATACTTCTCGGTGATGACCGTAGTTTGAGGAGTTCATGTATTCACTATGTGTTAATGCTTTGTTCCGGTTCTCTATTAAAAGGAGGCCTTAATATCCCTTAGTTTCCGTAAGGACCCTGCTGCCACGGGAGGGTAGGACAAAAGATGTCATGCAAGTTATTTTCCATAAGCACGTATGACTATTTACGGAATACATGCCTACATTACATTGATGAATTGGAGCTAGTTCTATGTCACCCTATGTTATAACTATTGCATGAGGAATCGCATCCGGCATAATTATCCATCACTGATCCGGTGCCTACGAGCTTTTCATATATTGTTCTTCGCTTATTTACTTTTCCGTTGCTACTGTTACAACCACTACAAAAACCCAAAAACATTTATCTTTACTTTTGCTACCGTTACCTTTATTATTATACCACTTTTGCTACTAAACACTTTGCTGCAGATACTAAGTTATCCAGGTGTGGTTGAATTGACAACTCAACTGCTAATACTCAAGAATATTCTTTGGCTCCCCTAGTGTCGAATCAATAAATTTGGGTTGAATACTCTACCCTCGAAAGTCGCTATGCGATCCCCTATACTTGTGGGTTATCAAGACTAATTTAAGCGCCGTTAGGGAGCATAGCTCTATTCTCCGAGTCACTTGGGATTTATATCTGTTGGTCACTATGAAGAACTTGAAAGACGCTTAAGACCAAGATTTATCCCTCAACTACGAGGGAGGTAAGGAATCGCCATCTAGCTCTCTGCACTAGATTCTCCTTCCATTATTAATAAGCTTCCGACACCTAAACCTGCTCTTCGCTATGAATTACGATATGTCGCATGTTATCGATGATGCCAATTTCTGCTATGCATGATGAAACTACTTACGTGATACTACTTTTCCATTAGGTGAATTTCTAGATGAACAACTTGCTAGAGTTAGAGGGATGAAATTACCAAGATCCTATTACTGATGATAGTGATGATGAAGGTTCCCCTAATGATTATGTTTTACCTGTTGTTCCTAAGGGTTATGTTATGCATGAAAAGGCTGCTCTGGAAATCCTTGCCTGCAATGATAGGAATGATCTTAAGAAATTATTAGGTAAATAGAAGCAGCAGTCTCTTAATGCTAGAATGAAACCCGACATCGCTTTTGCTACTTCACCTATTTGTGTTCTTGACAAGGATTATGAATTCTCTTTTGATCCCGACATTATTACTTTAGTTGAATCTGATCCTTTTATGGCCTTGAATCTGAAACTGTTGTGGCACATCTTACCAAATTGAATGATATAGCCACCCTATTTACTCATGATGAGAAGTCTCGCTATTTGTATATCCTTAAGATATTTTCGTTCTCATTAAAGGGTGATGCTAAGACTTGGTATAATTCTCTTGCTCCTGGTTGTGTGCGTAGTCCCCAAGATATGATTTATTACTTCTCTGCTAAATATTTCCCTGCTCATAAGAAACAGGCTGCCTTGCAGGAAATATATAATTTTGTGCAAATCAAAGAAGAGAGTCTCCCACAAGCTTGGGGGAGGCTTCTCCGATTATAATGCTTTGCCTGATCATCCTCTTAAGAAAAATGAAATACTTGATATCTTTTATAATGGACTAACCAATGCTTCCAAGGACCACTTGGATAGTTGTGTTGGTTGTGCTTTCGAGGAAAGAAACGATCGGCAGAAGCTGAAATATTATTGAATAATATGTTGACTAATGAAAATAATTGGACTCTTCCTAAGCCAGTTCTCAAGTAATTCTGAACCAATTGAGCCAACTCCCCGAGCCTATTCCTAAACCCACTCCGAAGAAGAGAGGTGTTTTATTTCTCGATCCACGAAGATATGCAAGAGGCAAAGAAATAAATGAAAGAAAAAGGTATTAAAGTCAAGATGTTAAGAATTTACCTCCTATTGAAGAAATACATGGTCTTAATTTACCGCCTGAAGAACCACATTGTCTTAATAACCCGACACAGGTAGTAAAGGTAAATTCTCTCTATAGATATGATAAGGTTGAAATACCGTCTACTAAATTTCATAGCCCATGCTTAGATGAATTTGATGACTTTATGGCTAGACAAGAAACTTTTAATGCTTATGTTGGTAGAGAGTTAAAGAACAATGCTTTCGAAATAGGACGCGTAGGTGATAATCTAGCTAGAGTTAAAGATGAACTTCACCGCGTTAGCAAATATGCTTCTATGGTTGCTACTCAAGCTGAGCAAGTACTTAAAGCTCAAAATGACTTGCTTGATGAATTAAATAATAAAAATGACTTTCTTTGTTAGAGTGGCTACTAGAACTGGTAGAATGACTCAGAACCTTTGTATCCCGAAGGCCACCCCTAAGAGAATCGAGCAAGATTCTCGTGAGAAATAATTTAGAGGCACCTAGTTCTTCTAAAAAGAAGAAAAAAGAAAATGATAGAACTCTGCATGCTTCTAGTGAACCTCACTGTAGACACACACGAGAATCCCAATAATATTTCTATCTACGATCTTTGAAACACAATCGGTGATGAACATGAACCTAGTGATAATGTTAATGATAATGTTCATGTTGATGCTCAACCTAGCAAAGGTGATAATGAAGTAGAGATTGAACTGCTTTGTTGATCTTGATAACCCACAGTCAAAGAATCAACGTTATGATAAGAGAGATTTTGTTGCTAGGAAGCACTGTAAAGAAAGAGAACCATGGGTTCAGAAACCCATGCCCTTTCCTCCGAAACCATCCAAGTCAAAGGATGATGAGGATTTTGAGCGCTTTCTTTGAAATGATTAGACCTATTTTCTTACGTATGCGCTTAATCGATATGCTTAAAGTAAATCCTTATGCTAAGTATATGAAGGATATCATCACAAATAAAAAAAGACACCGAAGCTGAAATTTCCACCATGCTTGCCAATTACACTTTTAAGGGTGGAATACCAAAGAAACTTGGAGATCCGATTGTACCAACTATACCATGTTCTATTAAAAGAAATTATGTTAGAACTGCTTTATGTGATCTTGGAGCAGGTGTTAGTGTTATGCCTCTCTCTTTATATCGTAGACTTGAATTGAATAAGTTGACACCCTACTGAAATATCTTTGCAAATGGCTGATAAATCAACTGCTATACACAGCCGGTATTTGTGAGGATGTGCACATTGTAGTGGCAAATGTCACTATCTTAACGGACTTTGTTATTCTTGATATTCCCGAGGGACGATAGTATGTATATTATCCTTGGTAGACCTTTTCTTAATACTGCAGGGGTTGTTATTGATTGCAACAAAGGCAATGTCACTTTTCATGTTAATGGTAATGAGCATACGGTACACTTTCCGAGGAAACAATCTCAAGTTCATAGCATCAACTCAATTGGAAAAGTTCCAACTATCATTTTTGGAGGTTTTGAATTTCGTCTCCCTCTTGTCAAGAAAAAGTATGATGTTCTTATTGTTGGGGATTTTCATATCCCGTTGAGGTAACTTAGTGTTATTCGAAATTTCTCCGGTTCCGTGTTATTCGAATGAGTTTGTTAACAAGACTTGATCAACCTTGTTAGTGGGTTCATTTTGATGATCACAAGATGGATGAAACTAGAAGGCACAACCTTCTGTACCCTCTTTTTACTTTCTGCTATTTAGAATAAATAAAGCAAAATTAGTATTATCCGTCTATTTTCTGAATTATCCGTGCATTAAAAAAATAGCCCGAAAATAAAAGTGCTCCAAATGCCCTGCAAATCTAGTATGATTTTTTACGGAATATTTGAGGATTTTAGGCACTGAAAACACTGCAGGAGGGCCAAGCACCAGGCCACGAGAGAGGAGGGCGCGCCCCCACACTTTTCATCTTTTACCCAAAAAAATCCCCATCCAGCTCAAGCATGAGTTCTAGCTCTTCTTGCTACGATTTTCGATCTCCTTGCTCAAAGCTCCATTCACAAAACTGCTTTGGGAGATTGTTGATTGGTATGTGACTCCTCCATTGGTCCAATTAGTTTTTGTTCTAGTGCTTTATTCATTGCAAATTTTTGCTGCATAGGTGACCCTGTTCTTGAGCTTGAATGTTAAATTTTTGATGTCCCAAGCAATTCCAATGCATGATTTAGGCTCTAGGCACTTGTAGGAGTAGTTGCTATCAATCTTGTTTAGTTTTTTTCACTTTTATGTTGAAGTTACTAAAATTTCAGAAATTTTCAGAAAATGTTAAGGAGGCTCTTTAAAGGCTCTTCTAGCCAAAGCTCTAAGGGAAAAAACAAGACAAAGAGAAGGAAAAACCCAAGTATAATCTTCCTCGCTTAGCGGAAGTACGGTCATGCGAATGGCCATGTGAGGATTTCTTGAAAGAAGCCGGAATTCATGAAGACTTTTATGCTTTAATCGAGACTGCAGGCCTCACCGGTTTCATGAACGACCGAATCGATCAAGATCTCTTACTCACCAATACTTTCGTGCAAAACTTTTATTATTATCCTAAGAAATCACCACGTGCGTTTATCATTTCATTTATATGATGAGTTCAAAGAAATGTCTTTACGTCATTTTTTATGTATGTAGGATACCTTATGAGGGAGAATTAGATGAACCCCATCGTGAAGATGTGGGTGGCTTTGTTAATACTATTGCTGTAGAGGAGCCAAAGAAAGGCTCCATGGCGAAGGTCTCTAGCATACACTTTCTGTTTACGCTACTTTGCCATATTTGCTAGTAGATGCTTGATTGGTCGTGGAAATAGTGAAAATTTGAGCGTTCGGATATTATTATTCTTCAACATGCTTTGCTAGGAGACAATACTTTTTAGTATGGGTGCCGTCGTTGCTAAACGGCTAGCCCTGAATCGTACAAAGGCCCCATATTTGGAGGTATCTATGTTGCACGTCTTGTTGAACATTTTCAGATACCCATTAGTCACTATGAGGAGGATGAGATAAAATTGCACCCTCACATCTTAGATTACAAGAGCATGGTAGCACACAAATTTATTGTTGACAACGAAGAGAAGATGCTCTTGTATAACCTTAGATTTAATAAGAAACACAATGAGACTATTATTTTGCAGGCGCCTCATTGTTTGATTTGATCGCAGATAATTTTCTTGTTACAGGAAGCGGTGTACAATCACCGAGCTCAAGCTTTTACTCGTAACTGAACCTGAGCGGAACACTGAGCTGGACCCTTATCGTGCATCATCTGTCCGTTGGGATCCGGAGATGACCAGCCATTGGTATCCTGACTGCACCTCCCACTACACCGGGGAGAGTAGCGGTGGTCCTTGGTACTAGACCAACTTAGGCCAAAAGCCTAAGCTTGGGGGAGTACGTATTTCTCACCGACTTTACATTCATGTTCACACACTAGTCGTCGGTACTCATACTCTTTCATTGTGTTATCCATGTTAGTTTAAATTTCTTTTTCTAGTTTTCTTCTTGTGTGTTTGATAAACCTTAAGAAAAACCAAAAAAAAATTTAGTTAGTTTAAATTCTATGCTTGTAGTATAATTAAAATAAAAATCAAAAAATATTTCTAGTTCTTCTTCTTACTTGTTTGGAGCTTTCCCGTGTAAATAGTTTTATTTTCTTTTCTTTCTTTTGGGGGTCGAGAAGACCATATTGAAAATTCTTAGTGGCTCTTATATGCATGAATGTTTATTTAACTTAGAGCCTATATTACCATGTCTTCTCTCTTGAGTTGAATACTTGCAGATTCCAGCTTAGTCCAATGCACGTACACTCTTATTATTATTACACATCATTCGGTCGTGCGAGTGAAAGGCAATAACGACGATACATGATGAACTTATTGGGATGAGAAAAGCTGGTATGAACTCGACCTCTTTTGCTTTTGTAAATATGATGAGTTCATCGTTCCTGAGTCAGCCATTATGAAGTAAACATATTTGCAATGACATTTAGAGATTATAGTTACGTGTGCCATGCTTGATTAGCTATGAGTTATAATGATTTACCTTGCGTGCCGACATGCTATTAGAATGACTAGCAAAAAGGCCCGTGCGTTGCAACGGGAGAAAAAAATACCACACACTCTTAATTTTCAAAAAATGTTCTATAGTCTGAGAATTTGTAACTATTTCTTAAATACATGAAAAGTTGTTACAAAAGTTGTTAAAAAGATATAGGATTTTTTAATCATAAGAAGAGATGTTTTTTTTTGTCTGGAAAAGAACATTTTTTTGTGGTCTCCTATTGACGCAAGTACTTGTGCCCCTATTTTATCACTATTTCTTGCCATACATGTTATAGGTATTGGTCCCTGTTTCATTGCTATTTATATCTTATCAAACTTGTCTTTTATTTTATTTTTTTCATGCATGTCCTCTCTTTTTTCTTCTTATATATAGGAGAATAGCGCAACATCTCATTTATATCGGATCTCCTCCGCATTTTCAACATCTCATCTATATCGGATAACCTCCGCATTTTCTCTTTTATTTATTTTATAGCGGACATTCCATTTTTCTTGGGTCCTTCTCTTATTTCTTGTCATGCATGTCCTTATTTATTGGGTGTCTCTAGCAAATTTATATTGAATTTTATGACTAATCCTGATTTTGCTGAGGTGTTCATCCCCAATCTGAATCACTACCGGTATGAAAAAAAGACGAATAACGCGTTGTTGATTAACATTGCAGCCTAGATAGTTTTTTTAAATTGTTAACAGGTAAAATAACATCATATTCAGATTCTACATATTTTTCTGATCAAATTCCATATATAACATGTTAAATTTGGAGTTACGGTTTAAAAGATATGAATATTTTAAAAAACATTTGATATGTACTGCGGGTTTAATGTTAGAAACGCCAGGGGGTTTTCTACAAAATAGCATAACGGACTAAGAATACCTATTTCTTTTATTAGTAGGTATAGATTATGATATGGTATGATGGGATGGTATCCTCCTTTGAATGAATTGAGTGACTAGACTTGGCACATGTTCACACATGTAGTTGAATCAAATCAACATAGCCTTCATGATATTTATGTTCATGGTAGATTATATCCTACTCATGCTTGTACTCGGTGTGACTTAATTTTAATGCATGTTTACGACTGTTGTCGCTCTCTCGATTGGTCGCTTACCAGTCTTTTGCTAGCATTCACTTGTACTAAGCGGGAATACTGCTTGTGCATCCAAACTCCTTAAACCCCAAAGTTGTTCCATATGAGTCCACTATACCTTCCTATATGCGGTATCTACCTGCCGTTCCAAGTAAATTTGTATGTGCCAAACTCCAAACCTTCAAATGAAATTCTGTTTTGTATGCTCGAGCAGCTCATGTACAACTAGGGCTGCCTATATCTTCCATGCTAGGTGGGTTATTCTCAAGAGGAGTGGACTCCGCTCCTCATTCACGAGAAAGGGCCGTTAACCGCGATGCCCAGTCCCATGATCCAAAAAGATCAAAACTAAATCAAAATAATTGCAAAAAAAACTCCCCCTGGGACCCGTTGAATGTTGGAGGCACTCGTTGTTTCGAGCAAGCCATGGATTGATGCTTGTGGAGGAGGGGGAGTATAAACCTTTACCATTCTATTTGCGAACTGCCTATAATGGATGTAGTATGGAAGATACAGCCATCTCATAGTTGTTGCGTTGACAGCGAAAGTATGGCGCTCAAAATGTTATTCAATCTCTATTTTTAAAATCGAGCTCGGCACCTCTACAAATCCACTGCTTCCCTCTGCGAAGGGCCTATCTATTTACTTTTATGTTGAGTCATCATCCTTCTTATTAAAAAGCACCATTTGAGATCACACTGCTGTCGTTTGCATTCATTACTATAGGTTTATATTGGGTATGACTTGACCGGATCTCTTTTACCATGAATTACAATGTTTAGTCAGTCCTTGATCTTTAAAGGTGCTCTGCATTTATGTTTTGCGGTCTCATAAAGGGCTAGCGAGATACCATTTTGTTATATCATGTTATGATTATTTTGAGAAAGTGTTGTCATCTGAGTTTTATTATTATGGCTCGCTAGCTGATTATGTCATTGATATGAGTAATTGTGGGACCTATGTGTTATTGTGAGTATGGTTAGTTCATAATATTTGCTGAAACTTGAATGCTCGCTTTTCATGTTTACAACAACAGGAGCAACAGAGTTTGTAAATTTTTTTCTTTATCACTTTCAGTTTATCAACTGAATTGCTTGAGGACAAGCAAAGGTTTAAGCTTGGGGGAGTTGATACGTCTCCAACGTATCTACTTTTGCAAACACTTTTGCCCTTGTTTTGGACTCTAACTTGCATGATTTGAATGAAACTAACCAGATCTGACGCTGTTTTCAGCAGAACTACCATGATGTTGTTTTATGTGTAGAAAAGAAAAGTTCTCGGAATGACACGGAAATCAACGGAGACACTTTTTGAATTTATAAAAAATCTTGGGTGAAAGAAATACACCAGGGGCCCAGGGGCCTGTCCACGAGATGTGGCGCCCCACAGGGCGCGCCCCTATCTCGTGGGCCCCCTGGACCTCCTCCGACCTCAACTCCAACTCCATATATTCCGGTCTCGGGAGAAAAAATCAGAGAAAGTTTCATCGCGTTTCACAACACGGAGCCGCCGCCAAGCCCTAATCTCTCTCGGGAGGGCTGATCTGGAGTCCGTTCGAGGCTCCGGAGAGGGGGATTCGTCACCGTCGTCATCATCGACCATCCTCCATCACCAATTTCATGATGTTCACTGCCGTGTGTGAGTAATTCCATCGTAGGCTTGCTGGACGGTGATGGGTTGGATGAGATTCACCATGTAATCAAGTTAGTTTTGTTAGGGTTTGATCCCTAGTATCCACTATGTTCTGAGATTGATGTTGCTATGACTTTGCTATGCTTAATGCTTTTCACTAGGGCCCGAAGTGCCATGATTTCAGATCTGAACCTATTATGTTTTCATGAATATATGTGTGTTCTTGATCCTATCTTGCAAGTCTATAGTCACCTGTTATGTGTTATGATCCGACAACCCGAAGTGACAATAATCGGGATACTTCTCGGTGATGACCGTAGTTTGAGGAGTTCATGTATTCACTATGTGTTAATGCTTTGTTCCGGTTCTCTATTAAAAGGAGGCCGTAATATCCCTTAGTTTCCGTAAGGACCCTGCTGCCACGAGAGGGTAGGACAAAAGATGTCATGCAAGTTCTTTTCCATAAGCACGTATGACTATTTACGGAATACATGCCTACATTACGTTGATGAATTGGAGCTAGTTCTATGTCACTGTTATAACTATTGCATGAGGAATCGCATCCGGCATAATTATCCATCACTGATCCGGTGCCTCTGAGCTTTTCATATATTGTTCTTCGCTTATTTACTTTTCCGTTACTCTTTATTACAACCACTACAAAACCCAAAAACATTTATCTTTACTTTTGCTACCGTTACCTTTATTATTATACCACTTTTGCTACTAAACACTTTGCTGCGATACTAAGTTATCCGGTGTGGTTGAATTGACAACTCAACTGCTAATACTCAAGAATATTCTTTGGCTCCCCTTGTGTCGAATCAATAAATTTGGGTTGAATACTCTACCCTCGAAAGCTGTTGCGATCCCCTATACTTGTGGGTTATCACCTCCGCCGCCCTCTCCATGTCACTGCCTCCGCTTGAGCCTTGGGCCTTTGCGCCCGGTATGCAGCATATCGCCGACTCCTCCGTCGTCTCCTGCGCCGCCCTCCGCTCCTCCACCTCCCGCTCCTCCCACGCCTCCCGTGCGTTCCGCTCCGTCGCTGCTAGGAGATCGGCACGGGGGTCCACGCGGCGGGCGCTCGCAGACCCTCTGCTCCAACTACAGAGGCGGCAGTGGCCCACTCGAGACAAAGCGGAGCCCTGTTTGATAAGTCAAGAAAAGGCTTAGGGCCAGTTCTTTTGGGCGGCTTAAAAAATAAGCTGCCTTTCCTCAGCTTAAAAAATAAGCCACCCTCTAAATTTGTTGAGACTTCTAAATCAGTTATCACGTAACAAGTTTAGAAGCCCCAATGAATTATAGGGGCGGCTTATGAGAAAAGCTGGGGAGGAGGCGGCTTATTTTTTAAGCTGCCAAAAGAACTGGCCCTTAGAAGAGTGTCTATCGAAGAGAAAAAAAAAGGCGTGAGAGAGTTGACACTTATGCCGAAACCACCCGCGGCTGCCTCACCACCTTGTGGAAGCGGGCTGCCTTCACGGCCGCCTCGTCCCGCTTGGTCGCTACCGCAGTGCCCTTGGGCTTCTTCGGCCGACTGCCGAAGAGGGTCGGCGTTCGGGCGTTTTTGCGCCATCAGCGAATAGCAGTAGCAGATGAGCAGCGCCTTGATGATCGGACGCCGCTTACGGTGCGGAATAACCCGGCCTCGTCGTCATCCGCCAGATCCTCGAAGCCGGCCCCAAGCCCGGAGCCACCTGCCTCACCGCCTCCCCCTACGGCGTCATCGTCTAGGGCGGCCGCCCCCAAGTCGGGATCGTCCAACTCGTCCGTTGCATGGTCGGGGAAGAACTGGCGCTCCACCCCCGCGGCTCCGGCTGCTGGTTGAAAGAGGGGGCTCTTCTAAAAACAAGCCGACTGGTCAAGAGTCGGCCAGTATGAACTCGGCAACAAGAGAAGAAGAAAAGAAGGGAAGCTTACCGAAGGCAGAGGATTGGTGCGAGAGTACGGCTCCTTGCCGAACCGCCACTCCTCGGTGAGCTTGCAGTTGGCGATATTATTCACCATGTAAGATACCTCGTCATGAGGCATCTCCTTGGTGCTTAGCCGACTTCGGGTAAAGCGACCGCTCATCTGGCAAATCATGTGAGGGCGGCCTTGGAGTGGGAGCACCCGGCGCTCCACAAAGGCGGCTATCAAGTCGAGCCCGGTCAGGCCTTCCGATTGGACCATCACCCGGCCGGAGTCAGCGACTTGGCTCGGTAGGACCATGAAGGCCGCCTCCCAGCAGGCGGGCCAGCTATGTAAGCCGGCAGATTGACGAAGTCGCCTTGCGGAGCGACGTTCTTCACGTAGAAGTAAGATTTTTGCCAGAGCTTCACCGACTGGATCAACGCGATGGGCGGAAACGGATTGTCGCCAGTCGGTCTCCGCACGGCGATGAAGGCACCGCATGGGGCAGGTACGCTCGCGATGACGGTGCTGAGTTTGGACTGAAAGAACTCCCCCCAAAGCTCGAGGGTGGGGAGGATGCCAAGGAAGCCTTCGCACAGGGTGACGAAGGCCGACAGCAGCACCACCGTGTTTGGAGTAAGGTGGTGCGGCTGGAGATGGTAGAACTCAAGAAAGGCGCGGAAGAATCCGCTCGCCGGCAGGCCGACGCCGCGCAGGCAGTGCGAGCGAAAGATTACCTGCTCGTCCTCCTCTGGCGCTGGCGAGATCTCCCTCTCCGGCGCGAGACGGACCCGCACATAACCCGTGCCCGGTAACCGCCGCGTCTTGCGGAGGAAATCGATGTGGTCCTCATGGACATTGGAGCCATCCCAGGAGCTGGACCACGCCATGAGGATGGAGAGGCGACGGGAAAAGCGCGGCGGCGGAGGGCGCGTGATTCAGTTGCGGCAAAGCTACGGCGCACCGAGAAGATTGGCGGAAGGGCAGCGCGGCGGCGAGGAGCTGCAGCGACGGAGAGGAGGAAGAGGAAGAAAATGGCGGAGCGAGGGTGAGCGTGCGAGCGTCTGCCGCTTCCCCTCCTCCCCCTACTTATAGCCCCGTGCGGCAAAGCCGAGGAGGCGAGGCGCGGGGGGATGTGGGATTAACTGCGCCCACTCCCCCACGCCCCGTGATTATTACGCCCTAACGGCATGCGGAAACTGCCGTCGGAAGGCGAGCGGCCCGTTCGGGCCACAGAAGATCCACACTTGGGCCGAGGCCTGGAAGTGGCGGGCCCCGGTCTGCGGCGACGTCCCGTCGCGCGCGTGGGCTGGCAGGCCCTTCCAGCCGAAGGGTGCCATGTGGCGCACATGCGGCAAGCGGCCAACCCGCAGCCTGGCTTGCGCACCGCCTGGTTCCCGCCTTCAAGCTTCAAAACCTCCCAAAAACGGCGCACCTAATCAAAGCCGGCTCCTAGCTGCCGGCTCCTCAAGATAGGAAGCTGATTGAGCTTCTCATCCTCCCTTCAGCCTCGAAGCCCAACCAGCTTCGGGGACTACTGTCGGAGTAAATGACCACGGGTAGCCTAGCCGGCTCCCCCTAGCTCTTCAAAAAATGATGTGCCGATCGAGCCTTCAAGCACCCTAGGCGTGGGGCCGCCTACCCCCGCCAATCGTCTCACGGGCCGACTACACGGAGGCGGTTCGCCCTAGACTTTCATAAAGAAAGCCACAGTGAGGCCGACTCCAAGAAGCCGCCATGAGAAGACCGACTCAAGAAGCCGGCCCCGACAAGCGGCCAAGATCGCATTCTCCAACTCTGCACCCACATAACGGGCGATGAGGCAGGCGTGGCTACAGTGAAAGCCTGCCACCCCGAATCTCGAGCACGCCTGATCACAGCCGTCACAGGGGCAGCCATCACCCGTCCGGCGTGGCACTGTCGCCATGTTGACCATTACGTCACCCACAATAGGTCAAGACGTCTGGCCCGGGCGGCAAGGCCCCTTGATCGAGAGAGACACCCGGAGGCGGCCAGGCCTCCCCCAGTCGGCCTGGGATGTGGCCGGCTCCCAACAGCCGACTTGTTCCCCCCTTCGAAGAACGCGCGCCATTAAGGAGACAAGATGAGGTAAGGCTACAGTGAGAGCCCTCCTGGCGGCGGCACTGTAGCCATGCTTACCTCGACAAAGCCCTCGTCATCAAGAGTGAGGCAACAGTAACCGGCAGCCGGCGGGACCCACCAGTCGGCGGGCCCCACTTGCCGGCGGAGAAGCCGGCGAACATAGACACTGACGGCTAGGGCCCACGCCCAGCCGGATTACCATTGTACCCCTGGGGGGTAGGCCTATATAAACCCCCCAGGGCACCCATGCAAAGGGTTGATCTCAGATAGTTTTAGACACTACATTGAGGGGAGAAGAGAGCTAGCCTTGCCCTTCTTCTTCCTCTTGCCGAACAGCTCAAGGAGCCTCTTGTAGCCACTTGTTGATCTAGTGATCACGCGGAGACCCCGCAGAGCAGGACTAGGGGTGTTATCTCCACGGAGAGCCCCGAACCTGGGTAAGATCCGCCGGCGTGCATGTCTTCGCCTCATCCCGTTTCCAGGCACCAGCGATGTCTTATTGGCTCCCACAATGATAAGCCACCCGTTGGCATATGTCGCACTTACCACCCGACACATTGAGAATATAGAACACCAATGTCTTCATCGTGCCTTCAAGCTTGCCTGCAGGAGAATGTCCTTTGACGGGCCATAGAGTTCGCCTTACAATGTGATAAATGGTACGGGACAGATACTTGAGGTCTTCGACAAAGAATTCCTTAGGATATTCTGCATCTCGTGGCAGGGGCTTCATCATGCTGAGCATCTGACTCATGTTGGGCTCAGGCTTCTGAAATATGCTCTCCAATGCATTCCTGTGTAGCTGACAACCAGGTTCATAGAGCTCACCTGGAGTGGTCAGGAAAGTAAGCTCAATGATATCTTGAGCTTTGGTTTCTTGGTGCACATCACCTGTCATCCACTCAAGGACCCAAGTCTTCGGATCCCTGTTGTAGCCACGAATGTGAAGAGTGGCGTAGAATTGCAGCAGAAGCTCCTCATTCCAATGCTCTTTGTCAGTAATGAACTGTAGAAGGAAAACATCTCTGAAACAGTCTAGAGCTTCTTCCAAGCGAGGCGGACCAAATAATGGCTTCACAATCGAGGGCGCATGTGAGGAAAGATTAAGCCCTTGATTGTATAAGATACATGAGTAATAACTGCGATGTTGATAACTCCAAAAGAGATCAGATGAGATCTTTGGCTTCGAGTACGGGTTCTTGGCACTGTCAAAGAATGTGTTGTGTGCCCTGAAGCTGTTTACATTGAACGATCCTGGCGAGGTTGCAGCACCGGGAAATCTTGGCAGTCTGGGCTTTGGCTTCTGAACCTGAGCCCTTTGCTCCACATGGTATTCAAATTGTGGTCCGGGAGCAGTGGGAGGAACCAGAACAGGCCATCGGACAGTGACAAGTTGGCCGCGATCATATGCCTGCTCAATAGTGTGAGGCCTTGGGGGTGGAACAGCAGCTTCGGCATTGACTGTGGCTTCAGGTTGCACACTAGCTTTAGGCGCCACAATGTCTTCAGGCATGACAACGTTAGTGGCTTCAGTAGTACTGTTTGTGGCCGCCCCAATGTTTTCAACCTCCTCTTTAGTAGCAGGAGGGTCGAGCACTGACACGTTCTCCTCGAGAACAACCTCTTGAGTGACAGGGGGTGTGGCAACTCTTTCTTCTTCTTGACGCGGTTCTTGATTGTCTTCGGCAGCTTTTGCTTCGGACTCAGAGACATTCGCAGTGGGAGTGGCTTCAGGAAACACTTGGCGTGCTACTGAGTTTTGTTGCACTTCTCCCTCTAGAATGCTCGACATGGCGACTGTGGCCTAGGGCCTTTCTGAAAGCTGCGGAAGTCAAGGCGGCCTTTGTGGTGAGGGAGTGGTCTGCACCATGTAATTGTCATTTTCAAGCACCAGAGTGGTGACTTGTGGTGGGGGAGTACTCGGGGTGTCATCTTGACTTGGTGTGTCTTGTTGAGGGTGATCAACCCACGATGCATCCTGAGCAATTGGCGTCAAGGGACGACCAATGCCGATGAGTTCGTTGTTCGTGAGAACAGGCGATGATACCAGTTGGTGCTCGATCTGAGGAAGGACTTCATAATCTCCTATATTGTCGCCATGACCAATGTCTTCAGCTGTGATGGGGTCGACAGCTGGAACTTCTTCATCTTCAGGAGCCTCTGTGAAAGCAGGCTCGTGAACTACAAGTTGATGCTCTTGGTTTGAGGAGGCAGGACGAGCAACAGAGATGGGCTCGACAACAAGTGGCTCTGTGGCAGCAAGACGCTCTTTCCGTGAAGACTTTGTCTTCGGCTTCTTTGTTGATGGAGCACCATCAGAGGCATTCTTGTGCTTGCATTTCTTGGCTTCGGCCTCAGCTGCCCTTGTCCTCTTCAGTTCTGAAGCCGCTGAGGGGACCTTGGGCTTCGAGCCTGTCATGCTGGTAGGGAAGACAATGCGAGGTGCTTCCTGCCTTGATGCTTCAGCTTGGGCCACAACAGGCTTCTTCTTCTATTTGGCAGCCATCTTGGGGTCGATGCCAGGACGCATGATGTCTATTACGCAACCTTCTTCTTGTAGACGTTGTTGGGCCTCCAAGTGCAGAGGTTTGTAGGACAGTAGCAAATTTCCCTCAAGTGGATGACCTAAGGTTTATCAATCCGTGGGAGGCATAGGATGAAGATGGTCTCTCTCAAACAACCACGCAACCAAATAACAAAGAGTCTCTTGTGTCCCCAACACACCCAATACAATGGTAAATTGTATAGGTACACTAGTTCGGCGAAGAGATGGTGATACAAGTGCAATATGGATGGTAGATATAGGTTTTTGTAATCTGAAAATATAAAAACAGCAAGGTAAGTAATGATAAAAGTGAGCGTAAACGGTATTGCAATGCTAGGAAACAAGGCCTAGGGTTCATACTTTCACTAATGCAAGTTCTCTCAACAATAATAACATAATTGGATCATATAACTATCCCTCAACATGCAACAAAGAGTCACTCCAAAGTCACTAATAGCGGAGAACAAACGGAGAGATTATTGTAGGGTATGAAACCACCTCAAAGTTATCCTTTCTGATCGATCTATTCAAGAGTCCGTAGTAAAATAACACGAAGCTATTCTTTCCGTTCAATCTATCATAGAGTTCGTACTAGAATAACACCTTAAGATACAAATCAACCAAAACCCTAATGTCACCTAGATACTCCAATGTCACCTCAAGTATCTGTTGGTATGATTATACGATATGCATCACATAGTCTCAGATTCATCTATTCAATCCAGCACAAAGTACTTCAAAGAGTGCCCCAAAGTTTCTACCGGAGAGTCAAGCCGAAAACGTGTGCCAACCCCTATGCATAGGTTCATGGGCGGAACACGCAAGTTGATACCAAAACATACATCAAGTGGATCAATAGAATACCCCATTGTCACCACGGGTATCCCATGCAAGACATACATCAAGTGTTCTGAAATCCTTAAAGACTCAATCCGATAAGATAACTTCAAAGGGAAAACTCAATCCATTACAAGGGAGTAGAGGGGGAGAAACATCATAAGATCCAACTATAATAGCAAAGCTCGCGATACATCAAGATCGTGCCAAATCAAGAACACGAGAGAGGGAGATCAAACACATAGCTACTGGTACATACCCTCAGCCCCGAGGGTGAACTACTCCCTCCTCGTCATGGAGAGCGCCGGGATGATGAAGATGGCCACCGGTGAGGGACCCCTCCGGCAGGGTGCTGGAACAGGGTCCCGATTTGTTTTTGGTGGCTACAGAGGCTTGCGGCGGTGGAACTCCCAATCTATTCTGTTCCCCAAAGGTTTTAGGGTATATGGGAATATATAGGCGGAAGAAGTCGGTAAGGGGAGCCAAGAGGGGCCCACAAGGGTGGAGGGCACGCCCAGGGGGGTGGGCACGCCCCCTGCCTCGTGCTCTCCCTGTTGATCCCCTGACGTGCACTCCAAGTCTACCGTATTGTTTTCTTTCCAAAAATAACTTTTCCGAAGGTTTCATTCCGTTTGGACTCCGTTTGATATTCCTTTTCTGCGAAACATCAAACAAGGGAACAAATGCGAAACTAGCACTTTGGGCTCTGGGTCAATAGGTTAGGACCAAAAGTAATATAAAAGTGCATAGTAAAGCCCATTAAACATCCAAGATGGATAATATAATAGCATGAATACTTCATAAATTATAGATATGTTGGAGACGTATCAGCATCCCCAAGCTTAATTCCTGCTCGTCCTCGGTAGGTAAATAATAAAAGAAATAATTTATGAAGTGTGAATGCTAGCAGGTGCATAAGTTTGATCAATGATAATTTCAATCACCTTTTCTAGCATCATTATATGTCATAACAGTAGCTCAACTCATAGAACTTTGCATGATCGAGTAACAAACTATTCACAAGTTAAAGTATAGATCATAAACTTTCTTGAAAACTAACAAACCGTGTTATTAGTCATCAAACAATTACAATTCATCTTATTTTCAGGAAGAGTCTATGTCAGAGCTTTGATTTAGCAAAATCCACATACTCAACTATCATTTAGTTTTTCACAATTGCTAACACTCACGCGATATTTATGGGTTCAAAGTTTTAATCAGACACAGAGAAAGATAGGGGCTTATAGATTTGCCTCCCAACCTTTTACGTCAAGGGTAATGTCAACAATAATAGGTCATGATGCCTTAAATCCAATTGGATATATATATCAGAATCTTTCCAACACGAGGTGCTTGCCAAAGGATAAAATGAAAAAAGGAAAGGTGAAGATCACCATGACTCTTGCACAAGAATAAAAGATAGGCCCTTCGCAGAGGGAAGCAGAGGTTGCCATGCGCTTTTATAGTTGGATGCACAAAATCTTAATGCGAGGGAACGTCACTTTATATTGCCACTTGTGATAGGGACCTTTATTATGCAGTCCGTCGCTTTTATTTCTTCCATATCACAAGATCCTATAAAGCTTATTTTCTCCATACTAAAAGATCATACATATTTAAAGAGCAATTTTTATTGCATGCACCGATGACAACTTACTTGAAGGATCTTACTCAATCCATAGGTAGGTATGGTGGACTCTCATGGCAAAACTGGTTTAAGGGATGTTTGGAAGCACAAGTAGTATCTCTACTTGGTGCGAAGAATTTGGCTAGCATGAGGGGGAAAGGCAAGCTCAACGTGTTGGGCGATCCAGGACAATATAATTTATTTCGGATATAAGAAAACATAACCCATTATGTTGTCTTCCTTGTCCAACATCAACCTTCTAACATGTCATATTTTAATGAGTGCTCACAATTACAAAATATGTCCAAGATAGTATATTTATATGTGAAATCTCTCTTCCTTCAATATTCTTTCATGGATTGTTCAAGTGACCAATACAATGTTTGCTAACCTTCAATAAATTTACCACCTCTACTTGTTATATGTAAAGTCATTACTCCCCATGGGATAAGCAAATGAAACATATATAATTTCAGATTTATGACATTCAAATCATTTAACCATTTACTCATAGGATATAAGTGAAGCACACGAGTAAATGACAAACTACTCCAAAAAGATATAAGTGAAGATCAATGAGTAGTTAAATAATTATTTAGCTATGTGAGGACTCTCCCATTTAATAATTTCAGATCTCGAGATTTTATTCAAATAGCAAGCAAAGCTAAAGAAAATAAAATGACGCTTCAAGCAAAACACATATCATGTGGTGAATAAAAATATAGCTCCAAGTAAAGTTACCGATGAACGAAGACGAAACAGGGGATGCCATCCGGGGCATCCCCAAGCTTAGGCTCTTGGTTATCCTTGAATGTTACCTTGGGGTGCCTTGGGCATCCCCAAGCTTAGGCTCTTGCCACTCCTTATTCCATAATCCATCGAATCTTTACCCAAAACTTGAAAACTTCACAACACAAAACTCAAGAGAAAACTCGTAAGCTCCGTTAGCGAAAGAAAACAAAACACCACCTCAATGTACTGTAATGAACTCATTTTTATTTATATTGGTGTTAAACCTACTGTATTCCAACTTCTGTATGGTTTATAAACTATTTTACTAGCCATAGAGTCATCAAAATAAGCAAACAACACACGAAAAAAAGAATCCGTCAAAAACAAAACAGTTTGTAGTAATCTGTAATTAACGCAAACTTCTGTAACTCAGAAAAATCTACCAAAATAGGAATACCTAGATAATTTGTTTATTGATCTACTGCAATTGGAATCAGTATTTTATCACGTTCTGGTGATTTTAAACAATTGTTTTCGTGAACAGAAAGTTTCTGGAACTTTCAGCAAGATCAAATAACTATCATCCAAGAAAATCCTATAGGTCTTACTTGGCACAAACACTAATTAAAGAATAAAACCACATCTTACCAGAGACTAGATGGATTATTTATTACTAAACAGAACAAAAAAGCAAGGAACAAAAATAAAATTGGGTTGCCTCCCAACAAGCGCTATCGTTTAACGCCCCTAGCTAGGCATGATGATTTCAATGATGCTCACCTAAAAGATAAGAATTGAAACATAAAAAGAGCATCATGAAGAATATGAATAGCACATTTAAGTCTAACCCACTTGCTATGCATACGGGTTTTGTAAGCAAACAACTTATGGGAACAATAATCAACTAGCATAGGAAGGCAAAACAAGCATAACTTCAAAACTTTAAGCACATAGTGAGGAAACTTGATATCATTGCAATTCCTACAAGCATATATTCCTCCCTCATAATAATTTTCAGTAGCATCATGAATTAATTCAACAATATAACCAGCACCTAAAGCATTCTTTCCATGATCTACAAGCATAGAAAATTTATTACTCTCCACATAAGCAAAATTCTTCTCATTCGGAATAGTGGGAGTATCATAAGAGACTTGAATACTATAAATTGTTTCCATATTAAATGAGTAATGTTCAGAAAAAGGGTAATCATAATCATGACAAGTTTTATAAATATAATCATCACTACTCTTTATAGCATAAGTTTCATCACGATAATCATCATAAGTAGCAACTTTGTTCTCATCATAATCAATTGAAACCTCTTCCGAAATAGTGGAATCATCACTAAATAAAGTCATGACCTCTCCAAATCCACTTTCATAAATATTATAAGAATCAACATCCTCCAAAATAGTGGGATCATTACTTCCTAAAGTTGACACTCTTCCAAACCCACTTTCATCAATATAATCATCATAAGTAGGAGGCATGCTATCATCATTATAAATTTGCTCATCAAAACTTGGGGGGCTAAACATATCATCTTCATCAAACATAGCATCCCCAAGCTTGTGGCTTTGCATATCATTAGCATCATAGGTATTCAAAGAATTCATACTAACAACATTGCAATCATGCTCATCATATACATATTTTATGCCAAGCATTCTATGTAATTCTTCTTCTAGTACTTGAGCACAATTTTGCTTCCCATCATTTTCATGAAAGACATTAAAAAGATGAAGCATATGAGCCACCCTTAATTCCATTTTTTGTAGTTTTCTTTTATAGACTAAACTAGTGATAAAACAAGAAACTAAAAGATTCGATTGAAAGATCTAAAGATATACCTTCAAGCACTCACCTCCCCGGCAACGGCTACTGAAAAGAGCTTTAGTTGACGGGTGTGAGTCCCAGCTACCTAACCGCCAAGAATTCAGGCGCCAGAAAAGAGCTTAGTTGACGGGTGTGAGTGCCTACCTAGCCTCCCGGCAACGGCACTAGAAAAGAGCTTGATGTCTACTACGCAACCTTCTTCTTGTAGACGTTGTTGGGCCTCCAAGTCACGAGGAGGTTTGTAGGACAGTAGCAAATTTCCTCAAGTGGATGACCTAAGGTTTATCAATCCGTGGGAGGCGTAGGATGAAGATGTTCTCTCTCAAACAACCCCGCAACCAAATAACAAAGAGTCTCTTGTGTTCCCAACACACCCAATACAATGGTAAATTGTGTAGGTGCACTAGTTCGGCGAAGAGATGGTGATACAAGTGCAATATGGATGGTAGATATAGGTTTTTGTAATCTGAAAATATAAAAATAGCAAGGTAACTAATGATAAAAGTGAGCGTAAACGGTATTGCAATGCTAGGAAACAAGCCCTAGGGTTCATACTTTCACTAATGCAAGTTCTCTTAACAATAATAACATAATTGGATCATATAACTATCCCTCAACATGCAACAAAGAGTCACTCCAAAGTCACTAATAGCAGAGAACAAATGAAGAGATTATTGTAGGGTATGAAACCACCTCAAAGTTATCCTTCTCGATCGATCTATTCAAGAGTCCTGTAGTAAAATAACACGAAGCTATTCTTTCCGTTCAATCTATCATAGAGTTCGTACTAGAATAACACCTTAAGATACAAATCAACCAAAACCCTAATGTCACCTAGATACTCCAATGTCACCTCAAGTATCCGTGGGTTTGATTATACGATATGCATCACATAGTCTCCAGATTCATATATTCAATCCAGCACAAAGTACTTCAAAGAGTGCCCCAAAGTTTCTACCGGAGAGTCAAGCCGAAAACGTGTGCCAACCCCAATGCATAGGTTCATGGGCGGAAAACGCAAGTTGATCACCAAAACATACATCAAGTGGATCAATAGAATACCCCATTGTCACCACGGGTATCCCACGCAAGACATACATCAAGTGTTCTCAAATCCTTAAAGACTCAATCCGATAAGATAACTTCAAAGGGAAAACTCAATCCATTACAAGAGAGTAGAGGGGGGAAACATCATAAGATCCAACTATAATAGCAAAGCTCGTGATACATCAAGATCGTGCCAAATCATGAACTTCGAGAGAGATAGAGAGTTCAAACACATAGCTTCTGGTACATACCCTCAGCCCGAGGGTGAACTACTCCTCCTCGTCATGGAGAGCGCCGGATGATGAAGATGGCCACGGTGAGGAATCCCCCCTCGCAAGTCTTGGGAACGAGGTCCCGATTGGTTTTGGTGGCTACAGAGGCTTGCGGCGGAACTCCCATTCTATTCTGTTCCCCGAAGGTTTTAGGGGTATATGGAAATATATAGGTGAAAGAAGTCGGTAAGGGGAGCCACGAGGGGCCCACAAGGGTGGAGGGTGCACCCAGGGGGGGTGGGCGCGCCCCCTGCCTCGTGCTCTCCTCGTTGATCCCCTGACGTGCACTCCAAGTCTCCCATATTGCTTTCTTTCCAAAATAACTTTTCCGAAGGTCTCATTCCGTTTGGACTCTGTTTGATATTCCTTTTCTGCGAAACACTGAAACAAGGAAAAAAAAGCGAAGCGGCCTTTGGGCTCTGGGTCAATAGGTTAGTCCCAAAAGTAATATAAAAGTGCATAGTAAAGCCCATTAATCATCCAAGATGGATAATATAATAGCATGAATACTTCATAAATTATAGATACGTTGGAGACGTATCAACGCCCAAGAGCCTTTCGCTTCTCTGCCTCATTGTGAGCTTGAACACATTTAGCAGCGAAGTATTTCATCCGCTCTCTTGAACCTTTGGCTTCCTCACGCTTCTTGTGAAACTCTTCCTTGAGGTTATGCAACATCTACGTGAAGCTTTGAACATCAGCCATACTGAGCTTGGCCATGTTCTTCTTGAATTGAGCCTTTTCATAATCGATTTTGTTCTTCAGCTCGACGATCTTACGAGCGAGCCAGCTCATTAGCAATGGCTCCGTGGAATGTGACGCTTATGTCCACCGGGAGCTGAAGATCATCAATGCTGAGGCTCGGATTGTCAAACCACTCATCAATGAAATTATTCAGAATATCCACATCAAGGAGGGGCAGATTGTTGAAAATCTCCGCCTCTTGCTTCCTCTCGATCAGTAGCTCAAGGGCATCATCACCAAGATCTTCATCGCTTGATAGATCAATGGTGGCATCCTCATTCCATGAAACAACGCGAGAGTGGGAGTTCTTCTGTGAGAACTCTTGATGAGCTTCTTCTTCTGCCTGGGCTTCTCTATCTTCTTGGGGACACGAGAGAGATCTTTAGATTGCACGCTGGCTTCAGAGGTGCAAGCATAATGGCTTCGCCGCCAAGCTTTTAGTGCGGCAGAGGGCTTTGAAGCCTTTGATTTCTTCTGCTTCTGCGGCTTAGGAGGAGCTAGCGCTTCATCAGAATCTGGGTCATCAGCTAAGTGATCCATGGTGGCCCTCTGTACTGCTATGTGAGTGATGAGGCCTTCGAGGTTATAGAAGGGGCCGACGACGTTTGGATTGGTGTAGTACTGTGACGTGCCATCAAAGACTTGGAGCAGATGGACCAGGGTTGAAGTCGAGTCCTAATGCTTTCTTGTTCTTCACAGTAGAATTTTTTGCAAACTTATAGTTACGCTTGAACAAATTGTCGTCGCGACACCATAACAGAGAAGATGGGTCGGCATTCTCTGGCTGTGGTCCTCGGACCATGCAAGGATAGAAGCCTTGAGCAATGGCTTCGGACTTGGAGTTGGGCTGAAGATCTTTGTATAGAATATCTCCCCATGGTCGCTTGATGGCGTTCTTTTCAGCATATTCAGGAGTCACAAATCTGTATAGGAACCATTGTTCCGCCCAATATCTTCGAATCCATTGGATTCGAGTCTTGCGCTGACCATAATTCTCTTCAGGATCTGTCTTGTACAATTCATACAGATCAGGAGGTAAATCCTTGGATGTATTTCCACGGTCTTGCTGTCGCCTTTCCTTGAAGATTTTTCAGTTGTCATAATATTCAGACTGAGGGGCTTCAATACAGTGAATGGCTTCCTTTTGCTGGTCAGACAGGAACTGGCTTAAGGAGAATTGATGTGTTGCTGTAAGAATTCTGCAAATGAATGCGCACTATGAGAACCAAAGGGATTCTCCACGGACATGTACATGTACCTGTGACAAGATTAGAGGTCCGAGGGAAGGGAAGAGGTCATATGCATTCTCGTAAGATTTTGAAGATAAATCAATTAGAAGACATTGACCACATAGTGCTAAGACATTCACTTATTAGATGATATTCAGTTCAAGATTTGTACGAATCCAAGAATAACTACAAGTGAGGAATCTAACTAGTTGTGAAGCATAAGTGAATATACTTGGCAAGATATGAGATGCAGAAGAAGACAGATCTAGTTTTGGAAGTTAAGAAACCACTTTTGGTTAAAGTGGATGGATCTGATGGATCAAAAAGGTAGTAAAAAGTAAGATTTAATTACCACACAAAGAACTGCTAGACGAAGTTGAGAGGGAGGCTGAGCAGTTCAATCTCCCGCGCCCTAACTTGACGGCGGAAGACACCTACGGTGGCGGCGGAGAGGACGAGGTTCGCGGCCAGCATGAGGATGGCGTCGAAGAAAACGCGGCAGCTAAGCGCTTCATCTCCAACGGTGACGCAAGCTAGCGGAGGCGCTAGGGTTTGTGCGAGATGGCGAGGTGCAAGAAGAAATAATGACCGCGGTGAGTTGTGTATTTATAAGAAAGGGACATCATAGCATAATTATGTAGGTGCCTCTGGCGGTTCACATCTGAAGGACACGTGGCATGCATGCAACACATTGGAAGTTGTTCCATGTTCCCACGCATGGCTGAACTGTCGGGTGGTCGTTCCGTCTTCTCCGGGTTTCAGGCAATAAGGATATAGCATTAAAACAGATTCAACTTTTTTCTCTGTATCTTCTGCTGACAAGGACACAGAGAAGACATTCGATAGTTTCAATAGAATGCATATGATTTAGATAGATAGAATCTGAGGTAGAAGCATAGAAGGGGTTAGGGTCCGATCACATTCACTTAGATCAAAAGATTCAAACAAGAAGACATAGCTATAAGTGAATGTCAGAGAGTGATAACACGAATATATGAATATATCAGTATTAGACCAAATCAACATTGCGAAGATAAACGCAAAAACAAATCAATGTTGAAGACAAACCAAATGCGAAGACTCTGCAAATGTGATGCCAAGTGAAACACTTCAAACAAAAGTTTGGTGGTGGCGTCACCCACCGTATAGGAAGTATTAGACCCAGACACGATGCACAATTATCGTGGTGCTCCGAAGTCATATTCCGCATTAATGTATTCACACTTAGAGTGTATGTCTTCATTGATTGAAGATATACTTTACTTCGTGTGTTGCACATCTAAGTCATCAACATGCATAAGCGTTAGGATGTGTGTCCAATTAGAGACATTCGAGGATTCTAAGATATTTAGCTCACACCGCAACTTGCAAAACCTTTTCTCATCCAAGGGCTTTGTGAAGATATCTGCCAATTGCTCTTCAGTGTTGACATGAATGGTATCAATATCTTCCTTCATGACATGGTCTCTGAGAAAGTGATAACGGATTTCAATGTGCTTTGTCTTTGAGTGCTAAACTGGGTTATTGGCAATATTGATGGCGCTCTCATTATCGCAGTAGAGTGGCACTTGCTTCAGATAGATGCCATGGTCCTTGAGAGTTTGCTTCATCCATAGAAGCTGAGCGCAGCAAGATCCAGCAACAATGTATTCAGATTCAGCAGTGGAGAGAGACACAAAGTTCTACTTCTTTGAAGACCAACAGATAAGAGATCGTCCAAGAAAGTGACATGTGCCTGATGTGGACTTGCGATCAACCTTGTCACCAGCATAATCAGCATCTGAGAATCCAACTAGATCAAACTCTGAGCCCTTTGGATACCATAATCCTAGTGTTGGGGTGTAAGCCAAATATCGAAGAATTCGCTTCCACGGCTAAGTGATGCTATTCCTTTGGTGCCGCTTGGAACCGCACACATGCGAACTCTAAGCATGATATCCGCCTAAATGCACATAAATAGAGTAAAGAACCAATCATGGAGCGGTATACCTTTTGATCGAACTCTTTACCATTGTCGCCGGGTCCGGATGACTTTTGGTAGGCATTGGCGTTGAGTAACCTTTGCAGTCTTGCATTCCAAACTTCTTCAGGAAATCTTTGAGGTACTTCTCTTGAGATATGAAGATGATGTTGCTCTGCTGACGAATTTGAAGACCAAGGAAGAACTTCAGCTCTCCCATCATGGACATCTGATATTGCTCTTGCATCATGCACCCAAACTCATGTATCTTTTGTCAGTCGATGTCATCCACATAGATCTGGCACATAAACAGTTCACCATCGTATGTCTTCATGAAGAGAGTGGGATCCAGGGAACCAGGTTTGAAGCCTTTTGTCGGTGGGAACGACACCTATGGGATCACTGGGATCCCTTCTACAGTTGGCGGGCGCGGGGTTGTGCAAAGAGCGGGTCTGGCCGTCACAAAGACAAGGATCGCTTTACCTGTGTTCGGGCCGCGAGAATGCGTAATACCCTAGTCCCGCTTTGGTGTATATTTGAGTGTTCTTAAGCTCTCGAACTAGCTATGGTGCGTGCGTAGTCCAAAAGACCCGAATCCTTTTCCTAGACGCCTCGGGCCTCCTTTTATAGCCAAAAGGGGCCGCCAAAATGGCACACATGAGGTGGAAAGGTATACAGTGTACAAGCTTATCGCCTGTCATTATGGGACAAGATGCATTAAATGCGCTCTTGAGGTGTCCCGTTGCTTTATTGGGGACGGCAACGAGGCATGTCCCGTCCATCGCTGCTCCGCCTTGCTCCGACACGCGTCCAGGCCAACGAGTCATGCATCGCCACATAGGCTGGCTGGCTGCTGGGATGGCGTGGTGGTAGGGTCTTCACGAAGATCTGCATGCCACCACGCAGGTGTTTGCTGAGTTGGCCTAGATGTCGCACGTCGCCACGCAGGTGCCTGCCCCGCGGGAACGGTGGTGGAGTCTTGGCAGACGCGGGCCTGGCTGCGGCCCCGCGGGTGTCCTTGGCAAGGATCTTGCCGGGGCCCCGGCAAATGGGCTTGCCGTGGCGTCACGGTCGCCCCCGGCAAGGATCTTGCCGGGGGGGGGGGGGTCTCGTGGATTTCCTCGGCAGGGATCTTGCCGAGGGTCGTCATCTTCTGGTCCTCATCTGATCTTGTGTGTTTATGATCTTGACAAAGATCTGCGTGCCACCATGGAGGTGCTTCCCGAGCCTTGGTTCCAACGTGGTTGATGGTGTTGGAACCCTTGGGCTCAAGGGTGGCGTGCCCTGATGGCGTTGGGCAAGTTGCCCCGGCAAGACTCTTGCCAGGGCTGCGGAGGCTGCCCTGGCAAGGGTCTCGCCAGGGGAGTCCACCTTGCCCTTTTGCTCTTCGTGCTTCTGGTCTTGGCATTGCTTTGCCCGTCTTGTGCTTTTCTCTGCCCTACTTAGTGTGGCCGCGGGTGCGGCTCTGACTGCCCGTGCACAAGTAGAGGGATAGAAAAAAGGGCCCCTACTTTTGTACACCGATAGGAGCCCCCGGGCCCGGGCCACACATAAGCGCAACGCGTTGTTGGGCCAGGCCCAGAACGGTGCGCGGGCAGGCGGGGTGGAGTTTCACCGCAGTAATCCCCTCGCCAGTCGCGCTTCCCCACGACCCGTGTTGAGTGCGCGATGTGGAGGGTCGTGCGTGACGTGGGGGTCATGTGCGGGGCAGTTCATGCCCTCATGCGTCACATCGTGGTAAAGAGGCGGCTCGTGCCTTCCCCATAAAAGAGGAAAACGCAGGGGCGCGGCTCATTTACTGAGTGGACTCGGGTCGTGGCCTTCGAGGCACCCGCGCCCTACGATCACGGGGTGGAAAACGGTCGCTCACCCGTCCCCTTGATTTCTGTTTGCTCGCCACGTGTCCTCCATGCCTCGAATATGGTAAGCGGCTGATACATCTCCAACGTATCTATAATTTTTGATTGTTCCATGCTATTATATTATCCAGCTTGGATGTTTATGGGCTTTATTTTACACTTCTATATTACTTTTGGGACTAACCTATTGACCCAGAGCCCAGTGCCAGTTCATGTTTTTCCCTTGTTTCAGTGTTTCGGAGAAAAAGAATATCAAACGGAGTCGAAACGGAATGAAACCTTCTGGAGAAGTTATTTTTGGAAGGAAAGCAACCGGGGAGACTTGGAGTCCATGTCAAGGAAGCAACGAAGAAGGCACGAGGTAGGGGGGCGCGCCCTCCACCCTCGTGGGCCCCTCGTGGCTCCCCTGACGTACTTCTTTCACCTATATATACCCATATACCCTAAAACGATCGGAGAACAGAATAGATCAGGAGTTCCGCTGCCGCAAGCCTCTGTAGCCACCAAAAACCAATCGGGACCCTGTCCCGGCACCCTGCCGGAGGGGAGAACCCTCACCGATGGTTCACCCTCGGGGCTGAGGGTATGTACCAGTAGCTATGTGTTTGATCTCTCTCTCTCTCGTGTTCTAGATTTGGCACGATCATGATGTATCGCGAGCTTTGCTATTATAGTTGGATCTTATGTTGCTTCTCCCCCTCTACTCTCTTGTAATGGATTAAGTTTTCCCTTTGAAGTTATATTACGGATTGAGTCTTTAAGGACTTGAGAACACTTGATGTATGTCTTGCCATGCGATCTGTGGTGACAATGGGATATCACGTGATTCACTTGATGTATGTTTTGGTGATCAACTTGCGGGTTCCGGCCCATGAACCTATGCATAGGGGTTGGCACACATTTTCGCCTTGATTCTCGCACAAACTTTGGGGCACTCTTTGAGGTTCTATGTGTTGGTTGAATAGATGAATCTGAGATTGTGTGATGCATATCGTATAATGATACCCACGGATACTTGAGGTGACATTGGAGTATCTAGGTGACATTAGGGTTTTGGTTGATTTGTGTCTTAAGGTGTTATTCTAGTACTTAACTCTAGGGCTGTTTGTGACATCGAATAGCCCAACGGATTGATTGGAAAGAATAACTTTGAGGTGGTTTCGTACCCTACCATAATCTCTTCGTTTGTTCTCCGCTATTAGTGACTTTGGAGTGACTCTTTGTTGCATGTTGAGGGATAGTTATCTGATCCAACTATGTTATTATTGCTGAGAGAATTTGCACTAGTGAAAGTATGAACCCTAGGCCTTGTTTCCTAGCATTGCAATACCATTTACGCTCACTTTTATCATTACTTACCTTGCTGTTTTTATATTTTCAGATTACAAAAACCTATATCTACCATCCATATTGCACTTGTATCACCATCTCTTCGCCGAACCAGTGCACCTATACAATTTACAATTGTATTGGGTGTGCTGGGACACAAGAGACTCTTTGTTATTTGGTTGCAGGGTTGCTTGAGAGAGACCATCTTCATCCTATGCCTCCCACGGATTGATAAACCTTAGGTCATCCACTTGAGGGAAATTTACTACTGTCCTACAAACCTTTGCACTTGGAGGCCCAACAACATCTACAAGAAGAAGGTTGTGTAGTAGACATCAAGCTCTTTCTCGGCGCCGCTTAAGCCGGGAGGTGAATCTTGAAGGTATATCTTTAGATCTTGCAATCGAATCTTTTTGTTTCTTGTTTTATCACTAGTTTAGTCTATAAAAGAAAACTACAAAAAAAAATGTAATCGAGTTTCCCTCATACGCTTCGTCTTTTTAATATCTTTCGTGAGTATGATGGAAAGGAAAATTGTGCCAAAGTACTAGAAGAAGAATTACATAGAATGCTTGGCATAAAATATGTGAATGAAGAGCATGATTGCAATGTTGTTAGTATGAATTCTTCAAATATCCATGATGCTAATTATATGCAAAGCCACAAGCTTGGGGAAGCTATGTTTGATGAAGATGATATTTTTTGTCCCCCAAGCTTTGATGAGCAAATTTACTATGATGAAAGCATGCCTCCTATCTATGATGATTATTGTGATGACACGTATGCTATAAAGAATAATGATAACAATGAAACTTGTCATCTTGATGTTAATTTTCAATCACATGATAGTTATTTTGTTGAGTTTGCTCCCACTACTATTGATGAGAACCAATTTGCTTATGTGGAGAGTAATAAATTTTCTATGCAAGTAGATCATGAAAAGAATGCTTTAGGTGCTGGTTATATTTTTTAATTCATTCATGATGCTACTGAAAATTATTATGGGGGAGGAACATATGCTTGTAGGAATTGCAATAATATAAAGTTTCCTCTCTACGTGCTTAAAGTTTTGAAGTTATGCTTGTTTTGCCTTCCCATGCTTGTTTATTATTGTTCCCACAAGTTGTTTGCTCAAAAAATCCCTGTCGGTGTCAAACCGCATGGATCTCGGTAGGGGTCCCTTAACTGTGCGTATAGGCGGATGGTAACAGGAGACAAGGACACGATGTTTTTACCCAGGTTCGGGCCCTCTCGATGGAGGTAAAACCCTACTCCTGCTTGATTAATATTGATGATATGGGTAGTACAAGAGTAGATCTACCACGAGATCAAAGATCCTAAACCTAGAAGCTAGCCTATGGTATGATTGTTGTTCGGCCCCACGGATTAAAACCCTCCGGTTTATATAGACACCGGAGAGGGCTAGGGTTACATAGAGTCGGTTACAATGGTAGGAGATCTACATATCCAGATTGCCAAGCTTGCCTTCCACGCCAAGGAAAGTCCCATACGGACATGGGACTAAGTCTTCAATCTTGTATCTTCATAGTCCGTGAGTCCGCCAACGGTGATAGTTCGCTATCCGACACCCCTAATCCAGACTCCTCAAGAGTCTCGAACCAAAGCTTCAATGACGCATTTAGTCCGCGCGCGTATATTGTCTTTGGCATTGCAAGGCGGGTTCCTCCTCAATACTTCATAGAAGATTTTGAACACAAGGATAGTGTCCGCCTTCGCAAAATAAGTTCCACATACCACCGTGAGAGAGAATAATCTTTTACACAAATTCAATCTGGCCGACGTGATTCTCGTGGGCGTGACGTCACACCACGGCCAAGCCTTTATTGGAATCGCTTTTATCGTCCCACCTCAGCGTGTTTAGCGAGTAGGTGGTTTCTTCGGCACGCCTTGTCAAAGCAGAGATCGTGTCCCTTATTCCGGATTCTCAATAATACGGGTGTGGTAATCGCCAGGTTCGCTGACACGCCTTCTATCGGCTGGCGAGTCCCAAACGGTCACGGAGGGCTCTTGGTATTCAACTTATTTATAACGAGACCAAGGCCCGCCCTTTCTTTTCAATCTCAATCGAATCCGCCGCCTCGAAGTTCCAACACCCAAAGCTCTAGATTCAGCGCGCTTGGATCTCCGAGGATGTCCGGCTCCCACCGCAAGGCGGTGGATGCCTTCCTCCATCACGGAAGAAGACGCGTGCTAAAGCCGAGACGCCTTGGGTATCTAACCGCGAATTTCTCAAGATAGCTGCCTCGCCCAAGGGCAGGTTATTCCACTCCCAAGCCCGGTGAGAGCATGGTGTTCGTGCCTCACTTCCTTCGGGGTTAGGGCTTCCGACGGACCTCCCTTCGTGAGGGGCCTCATGTTTTATTATGGGCTGGAATTTCATGACTTGGATCCGAGTCCATCCTCCACATCTCATCGCTCATCATTGTCAGATGTGAAGCCTTCTCCAGACATTACCCTCACTTTGGGTTGTGGCTCAAAACCTTCAAAGTGGAGCCAAGATGATCAAGGGGCAAAGAAAAAAAAGTGCGGAGGGGCTGTTATAAGCAAGAATGTTGACGCCTCCATGGCCCGAGGGCTCTTTTCAAGAGGAGCTCACATCTGTGGCAACAAGAGTGGTTTTATATCACAGCTCCTGTGGGCACCAAATGGGTGGCGCCACCTGCCTTTCGGGCTGGGTCCTCCACCACTACCAAGGCGTCATGGGTCAATAAAGGGCTCGACTGGGGTTGCCCAAGGACGTGCCCTTGTTGTAGGGCCGTATTCGAGACCTCCTAGAGAGAGAGATCAATCTGGTCGTAGTAGCGAGGGTCATGCTGATTCGCCGCACCCTGCCTGCAGAACGCCGCCTCCGCTCGTGGGAGTTCAATCCGGAGGGACCACGAGCTCTCCAACATTTTATGGGCATAACACCCGTGGAGATGTACCAACTGTTCTTCGGATCACAAGCAATGTGTCCGGACTTGACCGAGGACGCAGGTCTGAGCTGCAATCGCCTGGATACTCAAGTAAGTAGTCCTGTACCTAGACATGCTATCAAGATATCTATCATAAACTTGCCTTTTAAAAGAGCTGTCCCTTGAACAGAGTGGATAGCGAAAGCAAAACTGATCCGTGTCCGCCCCTCCCCTCGAGACTAAGGCCGGATCCCGTGTTAACCAGATGCTAGAGGCTGCGCCTTTTGAAGAAGGTGAAGGGGAACGAGGAGCTTATCAAGAAAGGAGGGATCGAGAATCCTCCCTCCAAGGGGGAGAAGAGGACCGCCTAAAGATCCGGAGACCAAGGCCTCGGGCGGGGAAGAAATCTTAGCCGAGGGTCCCGCTACCGGGAGATGCCCCGCCGCACTATTTCCCCAAGGAGATCAGCCCTCCAAATGAGCCGTAAGTAAAAGGGCGTTTTCTTAAAATGAGAGACATCCCTGCTTTTATTTCAAGATAACCAAATTTTTCTTTGTAGTTCGGGATCTCAGCCCTTCTCAGCAGAGCTCATCTTCAGGGATCTTGGTCGGAGATGATGGAGAGCGAACGCCTCCGCCGCTACCGCCGCATCATTGGCGAGGCGGACGACCTTGAGGTGTCGCCGAGGGTTTCTCCGACCGCGGGCCCGGCGGCAGTTGTATGTCCCTCAAAGCCCTTCGCGTCCGCCTTCAAAAAGGCCATTGATCGAGTACGCAAGACCGACCGGGTGTACGGTCGGAGGAGCTGAAAGATCTACTTCGGGCGGCGTTTATCTCGGAAGATCACCGTGCGCTTAATGGGTACGGTGATTGAAAGGATTTCATCCGCCGAAAGCGGATTGCATGAAGCCGCCATAAGTTTATCGACGGGTTTTGAGGTCACGAAATGATGTACCTTCTCACAGTTTTGCATATAGAATCGCGCTCGTATAGATAGTAGCCCCGAGACTCGGTGCTTTGTCAAAAATGACAGCGCCAAGGATCATAATCCTGTGTATAATATGCGCGCTCTTCCTATGTAGGTGGCGGCGTCCGGTGGCAAGCCGGATCGATGAATTTGCCGAACTAAAGCGGCAACTTGACGTGGCAGATGCCGACATCGCGCTTGTCAATAAGCGGCTTGACGAGTCACAAGGTATGCAGCTTCTCCGCGACACACCGTAAGGTAGCTTAATGTTTGTGCCTTACAACATGTATGCTTGACGCAGTATGGTGCCGCTTGTCATGGAGAACCTTCAAAGTGAACTCGCTTGAGCCAAGGAGCAAGCCCGAAAAAGTGATGCGGTTGCCTTAAAAGCGGCCGAAGAGCTGAGAGCCGAAACAGGCTGCCCATCGCCGAAGCAAGAAAGAAATGGCCGAGATGGTCGTAAAGTTGAAGAATGCTACCGCCGCTATGAAGCTTCTTGAAAAAGAAGGTCGAAGCGGAACAAGAGGACCTGAAAAGGCCGCCATCGAGGCTAAGGATGCTCGCTTCCGCGATGAGAGCTATGAAAGAGGAGCTATGTTCTGGTCAAGATATTGCGGCCGGAAAGCCTTTCTGCTGCGGAGGAAATTCACGGATCCTAAGTATGCCTGGGCTTGGGCCAGCCGTGGGTGCGGAGGATGCTTATCTGACTTGGCGGCGAAAAGTCAGACGCGTCCGAACACTTCCGAGGCCAAAAGGATCACGGAATGGAAGAGCTTTTTTGGTCGCAGCCCATAGTCCAGAGGCCCGCTTCCATTGACCGATCGTTTGGCCGAATGGGCTGAGCTGAATAGGTTGTCCGGACTTGCCTTGAAGGATGTCGTGACTCATTTGTGGCCGAACAGGCCCGAGTCAAGAGTTATTTTGGCTTGGTGCAGCAGGTCCTTGGTGCGGTGCCGCATATTGGTGCGATGAAGCGGTCAAGATGCATAGAGGGTGCGCGGATGGCTCTTGCCCGTGTCAAGACATACCGGGCGGAGATGAAGGCCACCGACGTTGCATCCCGTGATTCGGACAGAAGCCGAGTACCGCCGAGCACTATTTTGAGGAAGTCTGCGCAGGCGCTGCTCAATAGAGACGCGAGTTTCGAAGGATATTATGTTCTAATGACATGTATGATTTGTGAAACAATGTTTCAATATAATATAAGGGCTTTTATACTTGTGCGCTCAAGTATTAAAATACCTCCGTATGGCGGCAAGTAATGTATATGTGTATATAACTCCGAAAGATGGCGCTCTTGGCCAAATTTCCGCACATAGTGCAGGGGTGTTTGAAAAAAGGCGATTTTCACACTTAATCCAACGCCTTGGTCCTGTAAAGGAGGTGATAGTGTAGCAAACTAGGCAACCGGACTATAATGCTTTATCACTTTCACTTAGCCATAGGAGTTAGATGGTGGGGCTACTATATAGCCCCTAGGGGCACCGCGCTCTCCCGAATTCGGGGCACGCATGTGCCTGACCGGGAAACGGTCCTTCGTTAATGCGGAGGAATTCTAAACATTCGTGGGTCATCGAAAGTGGTTGACCAGTCTCACACTACATCATGATGTTTCGGGCCGCTTTCTCTCTTGAGGTGCTCACCCAGTCAACCGGGGCACAATCGCGAAGATTTCTCCTGGTGCCGCGTTAGCCGATAGAACAGAACGTAAGGCAGCAAAACACAGGAGCCGGGCAAACCCAACATTTGACCAAAGACATGATTCGGAGCTGATGCATATAAGGCCTAACTCGAGACGCCGAACACTCCCTAAGGTATTCGGTCTTTATGAAAACGGGCGGAACAATGCCCTAAGCCCTCGTGTCCAGTGTACGCGCAAAAAATTTCTGACGCGCCCGATGCCAAAACGCCAGCCTCCTCCTCGGTTATAGCAAGAAACCGGGGATGTGTATCAACAAGAGACAGTAAAAAGGTTTACGCAGGTCTTAATCAAAAAGAATCCTTAACGGGTCCCTATCGCATCGCCTATGCCCGTGTCTCCGTTGTGCCGTGATCTTGGGCCAGGTGTAGCACGTGTTCATCTCAGAAAGAGAAGAACTTAGTTGAAGAAAGATCGTATGTAAAAATGTACTTTATATTAAATAAACGGAGTAACGATTCAAAAAGCGAATAAAATTGAGCCTTATTGTCTCTTGTTGTACATGCATGCAGCCCTTGTACGGGGGTAAAAGTGCTAGTAGGCCTTTATATGTTTACGCCCGGACTCGTCTAGCCGCAGTAATGGGTCCCAATGACCTGTTTCGTGTGCTTGGTTTAGCGGAGCCGGATTAGTGTGTGACTGTCTGTGCAGCCTCACGTTCTTCCGTGCTTGAGTAACACTTGATACTTCCCTTTAATGAGATGATGCCGCTGTGGACCGGCATTTTAAGTGTAAGAGATGCATAATGCGGTATTATGTTAAAGCGGGCGAAGCTTCACGTCCCAATAGTGCTTGATAGCTACTTTTGAATGGGGCGATATGGAAGGTTAACTTTTCATGGCGGAAGTTGTCGGATGAGCCGAACACAACTTCTAGCAAGAGGGAGCCCGTACAATGGGCATATAGGCTCGGCATTACCCCTTGAAGGAGGTGTTGTCTTGTGGGCGTAATTTTGGTTGGGTCTATCCCCATTTTGGCGGATTGTGTCCGGATATAGCAGGTTTAGATCACTACCGCCGTCCATTAGGACTTCGTGAATTGGAGTCCGGAAATCGATTATAGGATCTAATATCGGGCAGTCCATCCTGCTCCGGATACTTCCAAGTAATCCTCGATGATCAAAGATGATTGGTTTTGACAACCAATGTCGACTCCATCTGATAGGCCGTGCGGCACGATTTCTATTGGCGCCTCGATTTTCCCTTTTGTCACTTGAAGTGAGTTTACTGCTTTTGACTTCTTGTGGGAAATTCTTTTGTTTTCCGGTGCTCGCTTGTGGGGTTCGCTATCGCCCTCGCTTGGTGTGTCGAGCCCCTTGTGTTCGGCATTGAGTTTGCCGGACTGCTTGAAGACCCAACAATCTCTGTGGGTATGGTTTGCAGGCTTCCCGGGGGTACTGTGGATTTGGCATATTTTGCCCAATATTTTGTAAAAGTTGGATAGCTCGTGGCTGTTATCCTTGAGGGGCAGTTTTTTATGATTCTGCCGAGAGCTTTTGAATCCGGTGTTGACTGCCGTGCTCTTCGGGCTGTTTCCCCTTGTCCGCGCTGGTCCTTGTCAGCGCCGTGGTTTCCTGCTTCCATCTCTCGACTTTGGATGTACTTTGGGTCACTGGTACTACATCTTGCCAGCCAACTATCCTCTCCCGCCGCAAAAGCGGGTCATGAGGCTTGTTAGTGCGGCCATTGTTCTTGGCTTTTCCGCCAAGGTGCACAGCGAGCCATTACGTCTCGGACGCCGTTGTGTTTGAAAGTCGCTAAGGCTTCAAGCGTCCGGACAATCGACTATTTGGTTCTTTTGGTGAGGAACCTGTTCCAGAATTTGTGGGGTGACTCTCCCAAGTTGTTGAGTTATGTGACTTAAATCAAGATCCCGAGGGCGGACATAAGTCCCTTGAAAATTTGCTCCAAAAGCATCCTCGAGCTCTTCCCAACTTCCAATGGTATTTTCAGGGAGGCTTTAAGCCAAGGCCGTGCATAGCCCTTTGAGCTTGAGGGGTAAGTATTTTATGGCGTGGAGATCATCTCCTCTAGCCATGTGTATGTGGAGGATGTAATCCTCAATCCAGACTCCCGAGTCTGTTGTTCCGTCGTATGCCTCTATGTTTACGGGTTTAAATCCTGCTGGAAATTCGTGATCCAAAGACCTCATCGGTGAAACATAGTGTGCGGCACCCCTATATTTGGGTGTGCCGTGATGTCCGGATATTTGGCGTGTTGCATTGCTTAGAAGAGCTTGCTTTCTTGGCCGTAGATGGACCTAAGCTGGGCCATCCTTTTGATGTGAATCCTTATGCGGATCACGCGTCTTGGCCAGGTGCGCGCCGCTTGCCGCTCTATGCTTGTCATGTGATCGCTCATCCGGACCGGCAGCTCTTTGTTCTTTGATTGTGGGGGCCTCTAAGGCCTCCTCATCGAATTTTGGGCAATAGTTTGCGCTTCGGTAGCTCTTTGTTTGGCGATCGTCAGCCAGATTTGTCTGTGGTGTTGAGTACTTTGCTCCATCTGATTCTCGAGTGCATCTTCCATCGCTTTGAGCTTCCGCCGCTTTTCAAAGCTACGCCGATGGCAGCGAGCCTTTTGTGGAGGTTCTTCTCATCCAACAATTTGTCCGGTGTGAGATCGTCCGGATCGTTATCTTCAGCCGGGACGGGTTGTTTATCCAAGTTGTCCTGTTCGGACGGTTGTTCAATGGCATGTTCGCCGTCCACCATCCAGGCTGTTTCTATGGCCGCCGCCTTTTAGTCGAGGCGGGACTTTGTGCGGCGCTTTTCGTCATGTCTTAGCTACTTTTCGAGGATTGATCCTTTGTAGCGCCCCATTGTTCCTCGTCGTTACTTCCTTTAGTTGTATCCACCATGTATACATCGTGAGATGGGGTGGCTGTCCAAGACCAGTAGGGTGCTGGTTCGTGGTTATCTCCTACATTGTCGTCCATACTGGCCGATGTCTTCGGAGTCGAAATTGAGCACGCTGCTTAAACTTTCGATGCTGGCTAAGTGAAGTGGGTGGTGGGTGGGTGTTGAATTTCTTCGTCGTCCACATCCCAACCTTCCCGACCATAGTCCGCCAGGCTCTCTTGACAAAGAGAGAGACTTTAGTGAATTCAGGATGTCGCCAAGGGGCGAAAAGTCTTTGAAAGATGTCCGCGGCAGTGAACTCCATAACCGGCGACCAATCGGATTCGATTGGCAGGGGCGTGGGAGGTTTGGAGTCCGGAGAGGAGTCCGACACCTCGGAGTCACGGGCTTCGCAAAGGACAGAGATGGTGTTCGGCTCAATCACCATAGAGATCATAGCCCCCGAGGCGGTGTCCAGCCACTCGTGCTCGATCTGGCGAGTCGGCTCCGGAAGCTAAGGGTCGGAGCGACGCCAGTGCGGCCTCGAGAGCACCGCTTACGGCAGAGCTAGATCGTGCCCATCGAACAAAGGCGGCGCTTGGCTCGTGGCTCGAACCCGTCAAGATCAAGTCTCGCGAATGTCGGCCATGCAGTTCAAACTCCCAAATCGACCTGATGGCCAGGGCGTAGCTGATTCGCTCCAGATGACCAAGTGAATTGGCCCGCAGTAAAGCCGCGAATACGAAGATCTGTCCGGGGAGAAAAGTCTCACCCTGGACCGCGTCGTTGTTGATGATCGAAGGAGCCATCGGACCTAAAGGTTACGGCATAGAGGAACTCTCAATGAAAGCACCAATGTCGGTGTCAAAACCGGCGAATCTCGGGTTGGGGGTCCCGAATCAGACGCCTAGGCGGATGGTAACAGAGACAAGGGACACGATGTTTTACCCGTGTTCGGGCCCTCTCGATGGAGGTAAAACCCTACCCCGCTGATTAATATTGATGATATGGGTAGTACAAGAGTAGATCTACCACGAGATCAAAGAGGCTAAACCCTAGAAGCTAGCCTATGGTATGATTGTTGTTCGTCCTACGGACTAAAACCCTCCGGGGCTTATATAGACATCGAAGAGGCTAGGGTTACACAGAGTCGGTTACAATGGTAGGAGATCTACATATATTGCCAAGCTTGCCTCCCACGCCAAGGAAAGTCCCATCCGGACACGGGACAAAGTCTTCAATCTTGTATCTTCATAGTCCAGGAGTCCGGCCAACGGTGATAGTTCGGCTATCCGGACACCCCCTAATCCAGGACTCCCTCAATCCCTATGCATAGTAAGTGGGTTAGACTTAACTGTGCTAGTCATATTCTTCATGATGCTCTCTTTATGTTTCAATTCTTATCTTTTATGTGAGCATCATTGAAATCATCATGCCTAGCTAGGGGCGTTAAACGTTAGCGCTTGTTGGGAGGCAACCCAATTTTATTTTAGTTTCTTGCTTTTTGATTATGTTTAGGAATAAATAATCCATCTAGCTTCTGTTTAGATGTGGTTTTGTGTTTTAATTAGTGTTTGTGCCAAGAAGAACCTTTTGGAAGACTTGGGTGAAGTCTTTATGATCATGCTGTAAAAAATAGAAACTTTAGCGCTTACGAGATTAGCTTCAACTTTTTACTTGAGAGCTATTCAGTTGATTCTTTTTGCAGATGATTAGTAGACAAATTCCGAAGGTCCACCAATTTATTTTAGAATTTTTGGAGTTCCAAGTTTTGCGTTGAATTCTGATTACTAAATCGTTACGCTTTTGATGATTCTGTTTTTCGTGTGTTGTTTGCTTATTTTGATGAATCTATGGCTAGTAAAGTAGTTTATAAACCATAGAGAAGTTGGAATACAGTAGGTTTAACACCAATATAAATAAAGAATGAGTTCATTACAGTACCTTGAAGTGGTGTTTTGTTTTCTTTCATAACGGAGCTACGAAGTTTTCTGTTAAGTTTTGTGTTGTGAAGTTTTCAAGTTTTGGGTAAAGATCTGATGGACTATGGAATAAGGAGTAGCAAGAGCCTAAGCTTGGGGACGCCCAAGGCACCCCAAGGTAATATTCAAGGATAACCAAGCGTCTAAGCTTTGGGATGCCCCGGATGGCATCCCCTCTTTCGTCTTCGTTCATCGGTAACTTTACTTGGAGCTATATCTTTATTCACCACATGATATGTGTTTTGCTTGGAGCATCGTTTTATTTTCTTTATATTTGATTGCTCTTTGAATAAAATACCAAGATCTGAAATTCTTAAATGGGAGAGTCTTCACATAGTTGTATAATTATTTAACTACTCATTGATCTTCACTCATATCTTTATGGAGTAGTTTGTCGTTTGCTCTAGTGCTTCACTTATATCTTTTAGAGCACAATGTTGGTTTTATTTTGAAGAAATAGATGAACTCTCATGCTTCATTTATATTCTTTTGAGAGTCCTAAACAGCATGGTAATTTGCTTTGGTTATGAGTTTAGTCCTAATATGATGGGCATCCAAGAGGGATATAATAAAAACTTTCATATAAAGTGCATTGAATACTATGAGAATTTTGATTCTTTATGATTGTTTTGAGATATGAAGATGGTAATATTAGTGTCATGCTAGTGAGTAGTTGTGAATTTGAGAGATACTTGTGTTAAAGTTTGTGATTCCCGTAGCATGCACGTATGGTGAACCGTTATGTGATGAAGTCGGACCATGATTTATTTATTGATTGTCTTCCTTATGAGTGGCGGTCGGGGACGAAACGATGGTATTTTCCTACCAATCTATCCCCTAGGAGCATGCGCGTAATACTTTGTTTCGATAACTAATAGATTTTTGCAATAAGTATGTGAGTTCTTTATGACTAATGTTGAGTCCATGGATTAGACGCACTCTCAACCTTCCACCATTGCTAGCCACTCTAATCACAAGTACCTTTCACGTATCATACACTCCACCATATACCTTCCTCAAAACAGCCACCATACCTACCTATTATGGCATTTCCATAGCCATTCGGAGATATATTGCCATGCAACTTTCCACCATTTCGTTTATTATGACACGCTCCATCATTGTCATATTGCTTTGCATGATCATGTAGTTGACATCGTATTTGTGGCACAGCCACCGTTCATAATTCTTTCATACATGTCACTCATGAGTCATTGCACATCCTGCACATCACCTCCAAGCATTCATATAGAGTCATATTTTTGTTCTAAGTATCGAGTTGTAATTGTTGAGTTGTAAGAAAATAAAAGTGTGATGATCATCATTTTTAGAGCATTGTCCCAAGTGAGAAAGGATGATGGAGACTATGATTCCCCCACAAGTCGTGATGAGACTCGGACCTAAAAAAAGAAAAAAAGAAAATAAAAAGAGGCCATAAAAAGGAGAAAAAAGGCCCAAACAAAAAAAAAGAGAGAAAAAGAGAGAAGGGAAAATGTTACTATCCTTTTACCACACTTGTGCTTCAAAGTAGCACCATGATCTTCATGATAGAGAGTCTCCTATGATATCACCTTCATATACTAGTGGGAATTTTTCATTATAGAACTTGGCTTGTATATTACTATATTACAATGATGGGCTTCCTCAAAATGCCCTAGGTCTTCGTGAGCAAGCGAGTTGGATGCACACCCACTTAGTGTCTTTTGTTGAGATTTCATATACTTATAGCTCTAGTGCATCCGTTGCATGGCAATCCCTACTCACTCACATTGATATCTATTGATGGGCATCTCCATAGCCCGTTGATATGCCTAGTTGATGTGAGACTATCTTCTCCTTTTGTCTTCTCCACAAACACCTTTCTATTCCACCTACAGTGCTATGTCCATGGCTCACGCTCATGTATTGAGTGAAGATTGAAAAAGTTTGAGAACATCAAAAGTATGAAACAATTGCTTGGCTTGTCATCGGGGTTGTGCATGATTTAAATATTTTGTGTGATGAAGATAGAGCATAGCCAGACTATATGATTTTGTAGGGATAACTTGCTTTGACCATGTTATTTTGAGAAGACATGATTGCTTTGTTAGTATGCTTGAAGTATTATTGTTTTCATGTCAATATTAAACTTTTGTCTTGAATCTTATGGATCTGAATGTTCTTGCCACAATAAAGATTATATTGATAAATATGCTAGGTAGCATTCCACATCAAAAATTCTGTGTTTATCATTTACCTACTCGAGGACGAGCAGGAATTAAGCTTGGGGATGCTGATACATCTCCAATGTATCTATAATTTTTGATTGTTCCATGCTATTATATTATCCACCTTGGATGTTTATGGGCTTTATTTTACACTTTTATATTACTTTTGGGACTAACCTATTGACCTGCAGAGCCAGTGCCGCCTCTGTTTTTCCCCTTGTTTCAAGAGCCAAGAAAAGGAATGTCGGGGGTTGGGTGCGACATATGCCAAAGGATGGCTTATCATGGTGGGAGCGAGTAGAACGTCGCCGGTGCCCGGAAGCGGGATGAGGTGTAGACACGAACGCCAAATGCATTTTACCCTGTGTTCAGGCTCTCCTAGGAGATAACACCCCTAGTCCTGCTTCCCATGGGTCTCCGCATGATCACTAAGGCTCAAGTGAATACACAAGTGTTCCTCGAGCTTTATGCTAGAGGTAGGAGAAGGCAAGGCTAGCTCTTCCCTTCCCTCTATGATCTGGTCTAACTATCTCAGGTTCGGAACCCTTTGCATGGTGCCCTGGGGGGGTTTATATAGGCCTACCCCCAGGGGTACATTGGTAATCCGACCGGGTGTATGGCCCGGCCGTCAGTCTCTCTTGTGCCAGCTTCTCCGCCGACTGCTGGGGCCCGCCGACTGGTGGGTCCCGCCGACCGGTGAGTATAGGGCCGACAGGCCGTACCCAATGCTCCCGGGCTTGCTGGCGGCTGATCACTGCAGCCGCGTCTCTAATGACACATGCTTGGTCAGGAGGTCATGGCTACAGCCCCGCCGTCTGGCGGGCGATTACTGTAGCCACTCCCTATCTTGTCTGGTTGATGGCGCGTGGGTCCTGAGGAAGAGGCCAGCCTACTCCTAGGGGCCGACCTCCATCGGGTCCAACTGGTAGGGCTCTTCGCCGTCTTCTGGACTCTCGCTGACTGGCGGGGCCCATCGTCCTTGGGCCGCATAGACAAGCCGTCGTGGGAACAGGACTCCATTTATACGGGTGATGTCAGCGGTGGTAGTCAGCACTTGGCCAGCGGAGATCTCCTTGATGCGGGCATCGTGGCCATGCTTACTGACGGAGGAGGGGATGGGCTATCACGTAGCCACTCCCGTCCGTTCCCCCTCGACGAGGGCCATGTGTCAGCAGGGCCACAACTCCCCGAGGCAGCTTCTCTGGAAGCCGCCCGGCGGGAGTCGGCTTGACTTGGCCTTGCATCCAGGACTCGGCCGCCCATGGGAAGCCGGCTACTCCTTCAGTCGGCTTCCAGAAGGCGGCTCTTCGTCTCGTCGTCTTGAGGGGCGCAGTCAGCCCCGATGTCTTGAAAGGTTTTGGGTCTCGGGTTAGCCTACCCGTGGCCCATTACTCCGACAGTAGTCCCCGAAGCTGGTGAGGCGCCACGGGCGATTGGTCGAGGAGCCTCAACAGTTTCCTTCTCTCGGTGCCCGAGGTAGAGCTTCGTCCGTCTTCTTTCAAGCTGACTAGTTGGAGTCGGCCTCGCCCCCACCCGTCTTGACCACACTTTCGAATGCCTCGGCGGGAGCCATGTGGCGTGCTAGCTAAGCTTTCGTGCCACCGCCCGCTTCGGGCCTGTCAGGTGGTGGCGCGGCAGGCCAAGACCAGTCTGCTACCACGCTCTGTAGCGATGGGACATGTCATCGGACCGGGCCCGGACCGCCACTACCCTCGGCTCTCGAGCGGGATCCGTTCGGCGGCCGAGGCGTGGCGGTTGAGATTCCCAGCTGAGATTCTGCCGACGCAGGATAACTCGCGTGGGGAATGGACTCGTGGGGGCATGGGGGTAACAGTGCAGCTTAATCCCACGCCACGGCCTCAACCATTGCCCGGCAGGGGCCTATAAGTAGGCGGGGAGGGGAGCCGGCGGCATGCGCGTCCCCCCTCCTCATTGCCTCCCTCTTTCTTGCCTCCTCTTCCCTTCTTCCTCCGCCGCCGTGCCCTCAAGCTTCGTCGGCGTCATCACGGCGACCCATCCCCGATGAGCTCCTTCTTCCATCCACCCGCGGTGCACTCGGGGAGTGGGACGGCCCGAGGTTCACGAAGACCACATCGACTTTCTCGCAAGACGGGCCGGCTGCCCCGCGAGGAATTCGTGAAAAGGTCCGGCCGCCAAGAAAGAAATCTCACCGGGCGCCGAGGAGGGCGGCGGGTCGTCTTCCGCTTGCACTGCCAGGTGCGGCCTCGGTCTGCCGGCGGCTTCTTCCAGCTCCTTCCTCGAAGTTCTCACGGACTTCCAGCCGCACCACCTCACGTCGAACACGGTGGTGCTGCTGTCAGTCCGCCGTAACTCTATCGCGAAGGCTTCCTCGGCGCCCTCCCGCGCCTCGAGCTATGGGGGAGTTCTTCACACCTGCAAGCTGGTGCTTACGTCCGCGCGGCCGGCTCGATGCGGTCGTGCGTTCATCGCAGTCTCGCGGAGGACGGGGCCGACAACCCGCTTTCCCATCACGCTTGATAAAGTCGGTGAAGATGTGGCGATGGTCGACTTCTACGTGAAGAGCGTCTTCGCTGGAGGGCGATCAATAACCGGCTTATGCAGCCGGTGCGCCGGCTGGGAGACAGCCCAACTGGTCGTACCGGGCCAGGACGCTGACGCATGTTGGAGCCGCCGCCGTCACCCGACTCCGAGTGATGACGCAGTCGGAGGGCCTGACCGGGCCCGACTTGCTGGCCGCCTTCGTGGCGCGCCGAGTGCTCCCGCTTCAAGGCCGTCCTCACATGATCCGCCGATGAGCGCCACCGCGATCCAAGCCGGATGTGCACCAAGGAGATGCCTCACGAAGAGGTGGCCTACATGGTGAACTACCTTGCGAACTGCGAGCTCTCGGAAGAGTGGCAGTTCGGCAAGGAGCCATATTCGCGCGCCAATCCTCCGCCCATGGTGAGTTGTTACTTTTTCTGGTTCCTCTGATTCCTTGTTGACGAGTCTGCCTTGTCAGATCTGATCAACCGGTCTTCGGCTAGAGTCCTCTCCTCCGGCCAGCAGCCGGCACTGTGGGCCGACCCGTGAATTCCTCCCTGACAGGGCGGAAAGCGATGTCGACGACCCCGAATTGGGGGCGGCGGCTTTGGAAGACGACGTCGAGGGAGGAGACGGCAGAGCAGGCGGCGTGAGGCTCGGGGCCAGCCTCGAGGACTGGCCTGACGATGATGCGGGAGAAGTCGCCCCGCACCACCAACCGAGGGCTGACCTGCCAGCGCGAGCTCTGCCCGCCCGACGCCTAAGGCGGCGTCGAAAAGAAAGCGTAAGACCCACCGAGCTTGTTCGCAGCCGCAGAAGCCTAAGGGCACCAATGCAACGATTAAGGGAAGAGGCGGCCGCCAAAGGTCAACCGCTTCCGCAGGGAGGTGAAGACGCCGCAACTGGTCTCCGCGTAAGTGCTTTCCTCCCTACATCTTTGTATTCTCTTCATCGATCTGTTCTGAGTTTTCTTCTTTGTTTTCCTTGGGTCCGTGTGGCTCCTCTCTCTTGAGAAGGTAGCCGCCGCCTCCATCATGGGGTCGGCGGAGACTTCCCGCCATAGCTCGGGCGGATTGACCCGCCTGGCCGACCTTCGGGAGGCGGGGGAGGAACACGCGGGAGGCGCTGAAGAGCGGAGGCCGCCCACCAAGAAGGCGGAGGCCGAGAAGTCGGAGGCCGCCGCCAAGGAGAAATTGGCGGAGGCTGCAGCCCGACGCCGCGAAAGAACGGCCGGAAGAAGCCGCGCACCACCATTCGGCGATCTTCGTCATTCCTCTGAACTTTGCCCTGCCACCCCCGGAGTTCTCGACGCAGACCGGGGAGGCCGGCGGTGAGCACCCGATCAAGGAACGAGACGGCGGCGACACCTCCATGCCGGACGTGCTCGTGCCGCCACCGCTGCTGACTGGGAGCGCTCCGAGCGGGCAGCCGGCTGACCCGCCGGTGCCTCCGACTGGAGACGTGGCGGCGGGCCTGGATCTTGGGGTCGGCGCACCAATGCTTCGCCGTCTTGCGAAGGCGGCTTCTGCGCCACGCCTGCTGGAGACCGGCACTACGAGCTCCTCGATCCCGGACACCGAGGCGACGAGTGCCGCGCCCACTGGGTGGGTGCGAGGAAGCGGGACGGGCCCGCTGAATCGGGCGCTCTTGGACGTCTAAGCCAAGATTCGAGCCAAAAGCGAGGCCCTGAAGAACTGCAACACGGCGCACCTGGCAGCGCGAGAAGCCGTTCGGGTATGTTCTCTTCTTCGTTTTTGTTTCTTGTGCTTTTCGGTAGGGGTGCGGCAACGCACCCTCTGGTTGTAGTCCCCGAGTTTCGGGCCGGCTGCTGAGCAGGTGGCTCGGAACTCTAATTGACGAGTTCCAAGTACTAACACTCGTCTGAATTTTATGTCGCAGGATTACCACAATATCTGCGAGATCACGTTCCACTCCAACGCCCAGGAGCTGGCTCAACGGACCGCTGACTTGTCGGACAACTAGAGTACATCTTCTTCTTTTTTCCGCGGGGGCGCGCTGGCGCACCCGCGGGCTGTAGTCCCCGAGATTCGGCCGATCGCTGGCGGTCGGGCCGATCTCCGGCGATGTATTTCTTTTTGTCGGCATTAACGCCTTTGCTTTCTTCTTTCTTTCGAAGCTAACGCCACCTTACAGGAGCAGCTGGATGAGGCCAACACCGCGCTTCCGTGCCAAGGAGGAAGAGTGCAGCTGAGTCAAGAGCGCGACCGGCTGGCCGCAAGAATCAGCGAGACTGAAGGAGCTTCGAGAAGGCTCGAAGGAGGCGAAGGACAAGGAGTCCGGTCTCCTTGCTTTGAATTCATGAGCGAGCCTCCTCCTGGTCCGACAAGGAGGAGGCGATCTTGACCTCACTTCCACGGATCGAGGACATAGTCGATGGTGAGTCTTCCTCATTTTTCTTCTTTGCGCGCTGTTTGTTGGTCAAACCGTTTCTAGTCTTTTAATTTTGCTCTTTGCTTCCGCTTTGGCAGACTTCTTCCGTGGGCTACTTAGACGCCGCCAACCGCCATCGGCCCGACCGCGAAGGAAGGCGGAGGTGGACGGTGCGAAGATCGCCGCCGACGCCCCCCGATCCCTTTACGAGCAGATCCTGAGCATTGAGGCTCGTCTTCGGCCGGCTCACCGGATGCTGCGCCGGCTTCAGCGTGTTGGTGCCCAGGCAATCACCGCCCTGTGGCCGGACATGCCGGCACCGCGCACTCCCAGTCGGACTGCCGACTGGCTGGAGGTAGCGGCCGGCCGTCTTGAGGCCTGGAAGGGCTCTTCGGCCCGGGCTGGGGCGCGCCGGGCCTTGGAGTTCGTCAAGGCATGGTACCCATGGCTGAATCTAGCCCAGCTGGCCACGTTCCGGCAGGAGGCTCAGGCAGAGCTGGCGGCCATGGAGGACGATCTTGTCAAGCACGCGGCGTCGATTGCTGAGTACACCGACACCAAAGATCTTCGTCCCGGGCGGAAAACAGCCGACGCAGGCGCCACGCCGTAATGGTTCGGGCTGACGCCGGCCGACAGTGAGGACTCGGCGGAGGTTATCGACTCTAGCAGCATGGAGGAAGGCGAGTCGGAGGAGGGAGGCGAAGAGGAGGTGCCAGAGGTCGGAGCGGATGGCCAGCCTCAGCTTGACCGCGCCTCCAAAGAACGAAGCAGCCAAGGTCGGCCCGACCAGCTATCACGGAGGCGACCTAAGTAGAGACCGACCACCGGCCGCTCCGGGCGACCGGCACCGCCGACCTCCGATCCTCCTCAACCCTTCTCAGCTTCCTAGGCTGCCGCTTTATCTTTTGTTTCGCCTGTCTTATTAGTCTCAAATGAACTTGTTAATTTCGCACAATTCCACCCGCGGGGTGTATCTAAACTTTGTTGAAGATCGGCCAAGAGCCCTTATTATGTAAATATTTTCTTGAGTTCCGACTCTTCTTGCTTTATCGCTCTTTGGCTTTTTCCTTTGGTGCCTTCCCTTGGTTGTCACTTTGTCGACCAAGCGGCCTGGCTCTGCGGTCTATTGTCAAGGTCAAGTTCACGGCTACCTTGGGAAGGCAAGTACTTAGCCGCTTTTCGAGTTTTAGCAAGTTGAATAGAATGCCAGCCGACCCGCTGAACAGCCGGTTGTAAAAGGTTGAAGCCGGCTTAAACTATGCAATGCTTTGAGTCCTTAGCCATTTTTCGTGTGGGCACCTTTCTACCTTGATCCCGCCACCTTGTCGGCCGCTTCCGCAGCCAGCTGCGGCTTCGGCAGAGACGGCAATTAGTGCCACACATTATTTGTCCAGTCAGCTGGAAGCATTTCATAGTTCCAGACGGCAAGTCTCGGCCGATCGGTTTAACCCGGTGCCAAGCGGCATAACGAAAAAGGTGACATACTTGTAGGCATAACCTTTATCGCGATGCAGATAAAGAGGGCAGTCCCTAAGCTCTTCTCGGGGGACCCGGAGTCTTGATTTTAATACAAAGGTAGCGTGGTACATACCGCATTAATCAGAAAATCTTGGAGGAAATTTGCATTTCATGGCTGCTCCGCCTCCTTGCCGGAGCCGCCCCTCTTATGCGTGCTCGAGGCTTCCGAAGCGCCGATCGTGTAGTAGGAGTCGTTGCCCAATACTTTGTCGATGATGAAGGGGCCTTCCCAAGGTCTTTGAGGAAAACTGTCTTTGGGTGGCTGTTATCGCTGGATCAGCCGTGGGCGCAAGGTCTCCTTCTTGGAAAGATCTCGGCTCGACCTTCCGGGTTGTAGTATCGGCGCTGTGCTCTGCTAGTAGATGCTGGACCGGCCGAGTGCCAACAGCCGCCCTCTTCCGACAAATCGACGCCCGTCTTGTCGTGCTATACGCTTCCTCTTCGATTATGCGTGGTGACTCGAGGGGAGTCGAATTCTATATCCGTTGGGATGATAGCTTCGCACCGTGAGACGAGGAAGAAAGGCGTGAAGCCGGTTGACTTTTTGGAGTTGTGCGCGAGCTCTAGAAGGACGGGCCGGCAGCTCGTCGAGCCAGCAAGCCGGTTGAACGCTTCCAGAGGCTCGACCGGTCGGGGCTTGATGCCGGACAGGATGAGGCCTGCTTGCTTTCGCTTCGACTTCGGCCGTTTGATCATGGTGGGCAAATCGGACGCTAAGTCCAGATGGGATGCCCCAATGTCGCGCAGAACGGGCCAAGGCGCCCTTGTAAGCGAGATTTGTGCCATTGTCAATTGGTGATGCTATGCGGTATGCCGCACCTGAGTGGTGATGTCGGCGATGAAAGTCATGGCGATCGGCCCATTCGCTTTCTTGATTGGCCTTGCCTCTATCCACTTGGTAAACTTTTTCCACAACGCGACAAGCTGGATGAGTCATGCCACCATGGGCCGCCTTGAATGGTCCCACCATATCCGAGCCCCAGACGGCAAAGGGCCAGCGATGGGGATAGTCTTGAGTCTGGCCGGCCGATGTGGCTTGGAGCGAACACTGACACCCTTTGCATTTCAGGACCAAATCCTTGGCGTCTTCTAGAGCATGGGCCAAAAAACCGTGGCAGAAAGCTTTGGCGACAAGTGCTCTTGAAGCCGTGTGGTGGCCACACTCGCCTTGGTGGATATCTTTGAGAATTTCTTGGCCTTGTTCTCACTCGACGCAGCGTTGGTAAACACCAGTGACACTGCGCCTGACCAGCTCTCTGTTGACTATGGTGAGGTCAGCGTCTGGCGTTGCACTTGTCGGGCCAAGATCTCATCAGACGGCAGCTCTTTGTTCACTAGGAAGTTGAGGATGGGCTGGGCCCATGAAGGTGCTGCGACTTCTGCGACTGTCAGGACCACAACTTGGACGAGGGCGGTTGGGCCGGGAGGCGGCGGGTTGGAGTCGGCAGCCGCTTGCTGGGTCGATGAAGTCCCCGGGCCGATTGGTGCAGTCCCCGGGCCGAGCTCTGAAGTCCCCGGGCTGGCGGCTGCAGTCCCCAGGCCGGGTGCGACTGCCGCTGCCCCCGGGCCGCCTGCCAGAATTCCCATGCCGGCCGTTGGAGCTCTCAAGTCGGATCCGACTGCTTCAGGAGGAGCCGGCACGAAGATGGAATCTGATTCTGGCGATGGCTTGACAGACGGCTTGAGGAGGCGTTGAAGGGCGACGCCGGTCGGTATTGCTTGACGGGTGGAGCTGATTCTTGCCAAGGTGTCGGCTTGCTCGTTGTCGTTCCTTGGCACATGGAGAAACTCGCACCCCTCAAAATATCCACTAAGTTGCTGTACGAGGAAGCGGTAGCACGCCATGTTTGCATCTTTTGCGTCCCAGTCGCCTGACGACTACTGGACACCAAGTCAGAGTCGCCATAACAAAGGATCCGGCGGATGCCAAGCTCTTTGGCAAGCCGGAGCCCGTGAATGAGTGCCTCGTACTCGGCGACGTTGTTGGAGGCGGCAAAATGGATTTGTAGCACATACTTGAGCTTGTCACCTTTGGAAGAGGTAAGGACGATGCCGGCTCCCAAACCGGTGTGCATCTTGGAACCATCAAAGTGCATCTGCCAATGAGTGGAGTCGGTATTTGGTGGCGTGTATCTTGGGTCTCGCCCAATCGGCAGGAAGTCGGCCAGTGCTTGTGACTTGATGGCGGTGCGAGGCTGGTAGTAGATGGTGTAGGGGGCCAAATCTATGGCCCACTTGGCGACTCGGCCCGAGGCATCTCGGCTTCCAATGATCTCGGCCAATGGAGCCGTGCAGACCATAGTGATAGGGTGCTCTTGAAAATACGGCTTCAACTTTTTGGCGGCGAAGTGTACACCGTAACACATCTTCTGATAATGGGGGTAGTTCTGCTTGGAGGTCGACAAGATTTGATCGGGTAATACACCGGGTCTCTCGGACTAGTAGTGCTTTTGCCTTCCTCTTTGTGCTCCACCATGATGATGGCTTGACCACTTTCGGCCAGTGGCGGCGATGTAAAGGAGCATGGGCTCTTTAGGAGTCGGGCCGCCAAGACTGGTGGAGTGGTCAACATCTTTTTGAGTGGAGGAAAGTTCATCCGCTTTGTCGCTCCACTTGAAAAAGGGGTTTTCCTCATGAGCTGGTCACAGGAAGAGCCTTCTCTCCCACCGGTGATGAACCTACCGATGGAAGCCAAACAGCCAAAGTGAACTTCTGCACATCCAACAGTCGGCGGGGTACTTCCATCCTCTCGATGGCCTTGATCTTCACAGGGTTGCACTCTATGCCGCGTTCAGAAACTAGGAATCCAAGAAGCTGGCCGGCTGGTACTCCAAAGACGCACTTCTCTGGGTTGAGCTTGATTTGAAAACGGCGCAGATTCTCAAAGGTCTCTTTGAGGTCCTTAAGCAGCGTTCAGCTTCTCCGCTCTTCACCACCACATCGTCCCACATAAGCGTGGGCGTTCACCGCTGAGTTGCTTGAGGAGGAACTTCTGCATGCAGCGTTGAAAGGTGGCGCCGACATTCCTCAAGCCAAACGTCATGGTCAGGTAGCAGAAGGCTCTGAATGGTGTGATGAAGGCGGTCTTTAGTCTGTCAGCCAGATTCAGCTTGATTTGGTGGTATCCTGAATATGCATCCAAAAATCTCAACAGCTCGCATCCGGCTGTGGAGTCTATCACTTGGTCAGTTCTTGGCAAAGAAAACGGGTCTTTCAGGCATGCTTTGTTGAGGCTAGTGTAATCGATACACATACGCCACTGCTTGTTTTTCTTCAGTACGAGGACTGGGTTGGCCAGCCACTCTGGAAAGAACACTTCCATGATGAAGTCGGCTGCCAACAGCCGGGCTATCTCTTCTCCAACGACTCTTCTCTTCTCTTCTGACAGGCGGTGCAAGGGCTGCCTGACGGGCTTGGCATCGGGCCGGACGTGTAACTTGTGCTCGGCGAAATCCGTCGGAACACCTGGCATGTCTTTGGGGGACCATGCAAAGATGTCCCGATTCTCACGGAGGAAATCGATGAGCTCGCCTTCCTATTTGCTGTCGAGGCCCGTACCTATGACATCATACCTCTCCGGGTGCTCTGGGTCCAAGGGTATCTTCTTTGTCTCTTTAACCGGCTTGAACGAGCCCTCGCCTTCCGACTCCTTGGGGTCAGCGACATCTCCGACGCTTTCCAGCCATCGCCACAACCCGGTCAAGGAGCCGCTTCTCGAGGTGCGATCACGCGAGGACTCGGCCAATAAGTGCTCTCTCTGCTTGTGGCCAGGGACGACTTCTTGTAGTCGCCGGCTATGATCAGAATCCCCTTGGAACTCGGCATCGTCATCTTGAGGTAGGCGTAGTGGGGGACTGCCATGAACTTGGCCAGAGCAGGCCGGCCAAGCAGCGCATTGTAGGGGCTTTCAAGGTCCACCACCTCAAACCAGACCTGCTCTCGGCGAAAGTGATCTTTGTCCCCAAAGAGGACGTCTATCTGGATCTTCGATTGGTGGCGGGAAAGACCAGGAACTATGCCATGGAAGACAGTCGGCTGGGCTGAAGCTGTCTTTGCTTGATTCCCAACTTCTCCATAGTGTCCTTGTACGAGGATGTTGATGTTGCCGCCGTCTCATCGTAACTCCGGGAGAAACTTGAGCAGCTCGCCTGTCTGCGGGCAAAGGCGGCATCCAAAACCAGAGCATAGGAGCCGGGTTTGGGCATCACCTCTGGGTGATCGGCTCTGCTTCCGGTGATGGGTTTCTCCGACCAATGCATGAACTACGGGACCTTGGTTGCTACTTCGCGTTCACTTCTTGTTTACTGCTTGCACGCCGCTTGCTGCGCCGGTCATCGGCCCACGCTGGTGAATCGGCGTATGCTCCATGCTCTTAAAACTTCGTCTGTCTGGCTCATTGCTTTGGCCGCCCGGTTCTGCTGGGGGCGGGGAGGAGCTGTTGCCCGGCAGTGGGGGGAGGCAGGAGGCCGTCTCCTTGGCGATCCCGGTGAGCCATGACACTTCCGAGAAAGTGGTGCGGTTTGACGGCTTCCGCCGCTATGGAATTTGCATGGTGCATCCGAGTACGCTCGTTCAAATGCGAGAAAGCTGCAGCAGCTTGGGCTTGCCGCCCTTACCGCTTGGAAGGAGCCTACCCTTCTGGCCGCTGGTCTTCGACTGTCGCCACCAGCCGGCTGCGGGGCCTTGCGCTTGTGGTCGTTCTGCTGTTGACATCGACTGGTATCTCTAGCCGGAATTCTAGGAGCCTGAGGGGCCATTTTACCAGATGCATTTACTTGGATCTCCACCTTCATGGAGGAGTCGGCTGTGGCATATTTGTCTGCTATGATCAGCAGCTCGTCGAGGGTTTCCGGTTCGTTGCAGAGAAGCTTGTGCTTGAGGAGGGTGCCCTCTCGGCATCCGGCGGTGAAGTACTCGATGGCTTGCACCTCGTGCACGCCCTCACAAGAGCTGCGGAGCTCGGCCCAGCGCGTGAGGTAGTCGTGAGTCGACTCGTCGGGGCCTTGCACGCACAAGGAGAGCTGGCGGGGCTTGGGCAGCCGCTTATGCGTCTTTGGTGAAGTTTCGGACGAATGCGTCGGTGAAGTCGACCCAACTGTTGATGCTTCGGGGCTTCAAGCTGTTCAGCCATGTCTGGGCTGTGCCCTGGAGCATGAGCGGAACGTATTTCACGGCGACTCGCTTGTTGTCAGTTTTGCTATCTTCGACGGCGTGGAGTAGTCGACCAGCCAGTCCTCCGGCTTCCGCGGAGCGGTGTATTTGGTGTGTCTCTTGGGAGCGTGAACCCTTTGGGGAAGGGCTCGTCTCGTATCAAAGCGGGTCAAACAAGGCGGACCCAACTCATCTTCTTCTTCTAGCACCAGGGATCGGTTGAGGCGGTCGATCTGGTGGCGGGCATCGTTTTCTCCGATTCCTTCTCGGCGGCCAAGGTGGTCGCCGAGTGATGGGTGATCAATCAGTATGGCGGGAAATGTGCCTTCCTCGCGAGGGGAGGAGGCGGATAGTCATCCCGCGGTTCCACCGCTCTTGGGTGGCTGCCTTGGTCGCGCTCTATGGAGAGCCGAGTCCGATCAGGCTACGGGCAGCCCGCCCTTGTCTTTTTCTAGCACGGGCGCCACTAGTCGGCGTCCGAGGTTGCACCTTGATCTCGGCGGTGAGGCAGATCGTCGTTTGCGCGCGGCACCTCGGTGCGACAGCTCAAGCTTCGTGCTGCTTTCGGCGGCCGAGGAGTCATCATCGGCGTGTTCCGCCATCTGGCGACGCTCCTCGCCCTCGAACTTGTCCAGCTCTTCTGTCGTCGCCTGGGAGGCTCGGATGTTTTCTGCTGGCGTCGCATAGACGGGGCGATCTGCCCCGAACAGGTTGGCGATGGCCACGCCGCGCTGCTGGACCGTGCCAAGGTGGTTGGGCCCAGTGGGAGCCAGCGTGCCTCCCACAGCGTGATCCATTTCGCGCTGGTAGGCTTCCGACAGGCGTCTCATGCAGGCCAGCTTCTTGGCGCCTTCGACGAGCTGGAGGCGGCGTGCCTCCAACGTCTCGGCGTAGGCATCTTCGGGAATGGGCGCTGATAGGTCTTGCAGCCGCTGGCCGAGTCGGGTCGCGAGCACCTCCGCCGGAGTGCTCGCCGTGTCCGATGACCAGCACCTCCGTGACGGTGCTTCCGCCGCTCTTTGCGAGAGGGAGCGGCTCGTCGTAGACCACCACGTTGGTGTGGAACGCGTCGAGCGACACGGTGTCGGAGTCAACCAACATCGGGTCGGTGGAGCCTACCGACTCCAAGTTCACAGCTGGCTCGCTGGAGACGTGGAGCTGATCGAGGAGGCCCGCGAGGAGGCTCTCGGGGTCGTCGGTGCCCGCGTCGGACTCCGCCAACGAGATCAGCGAGGCAGCTCGCCGCGCAGGCCATTTCCGCGCCATGCAGCGCGTCGACGCAGACGCCGTCTGGCGTGCCGGGCTGGCTGCGCTCGCCAGGGAGGAAAAGGGTTCCCGTCCAGAACAGGTCTCCGGACGACGGTGCACCTCGCCCCATGGTGGGCGCCAAATGTCGGGGTTTGGGTGCGACATATGCCAAAGGATGGCTTATCATGGTGGGAGCGAGTAGAACGTCGCCAGTGCCCGGAAGCGGGATGAGGCATAGACATGAACGCCGACGTACTTTACCCACGTTCGGGGCTCTCCTAGGAGATAACACCCCTAGTCCTGCTCTGCGGGGTCTCCGCATGATCACTAAGGCTCAAGTGAATACACAAGTGCTCCTCGAGCTGTATGCTAGAGGTAGGAGAAGGCAAGGCTAGCTCTTCCCTTCCCTCTATGATCTGGTCTAACTATCTCAGGTTCGAAACCCTTTGCATGGGTGCCCTGGGGGGTTTATATATGCCTACCCCCCAGGGGTACATAGGTAATCTGGCCGGGTGTAGGGCCCGGCCGTCAGTCTCTCTTGTGTTGGCTTCTCCGCCGACTGCTCGGGCCCGCTGACCGGTGAGGTATGGGCCGACAGGCCGTACCCGCCGCTCTCGGGCTTGCCGGCGGCTGATCACTGCAGCCGCGTCTCTAATGATGCATGCTTGGTCAGGAGGTCATGGCTACAGCCCCGCCGTCTGGCGGGCGATTACTGTAGCCACTCCCTATCTTGTCGGGTTGATGGCGCGTGGGTCCCGAGGAAGAGGCCAGCGGACTTCTAGGGGCCGACCTCCATCGGGTCTGACTGGTAGGGCTCTTCGCCGTCTTCTGGACTCTCGATTGTGGCGGGGCCCATCGATCCTTGGGCGAGACAGACTGACCGTCGTCTGCAACGAGGACTCCTGCTCTGAGGGGTGATGTCGAGAAGCGGTGGCAACAAAAGCGGGCGGAGATCTCTGCAGTGCGGGAACCTTTATGGCCATGCTTGCCTGATTTGGAGGAGCAGATGGGCTATACTGTAGCCACTTCCCGTCCCGTCCCCCTGACGAGGGAACAGGCCCTGCAGGTGTCGCAGGCCGACTCCCTGTGGCCGGCTTCTCTGGAAGCCGCCCGGGGGGAGTCAGCTTGACTTGGCCTTGCATCCCGGACTCGGCCGCCCATGGGAAGCCGGCTACTCCTTCAGTGGCTTCTAGAAGTTATTTTTGGAATGAAACCTTCTAGAGAAGTTTTTTGAAAGGAAAGCAACCGGGGAGACTTGGAATCCACGTCAAGGAAGCAACAAGGAAGGCACGAGGTAGGGGGGCGCCCACCCCCCTGGGCGCGCCCTCCACCCTCGTGGCTCCCCTGACGTACTTCTTTCACCTATATATACCCATATACCCTAAAACGATCGGAGAACAGAATAGATCGGGAGTTCCAATGCCGCAAGCCTCTGTATCCACCAAAAACCAATCGGGACCCTATTCTGGCACTAGTATGCCTCTACTTGACTAGAATTGTATTAACCGGAAACATAATACATGTGTGAATACATAGACAAACAGAGTGTCACTAGTATGCCTCTACTTGACTAGCTCGTTGATCAAAGATGGTTATGTTTCCTAACCATAGACATGAGTTGTCATTTGATTAACGGGATCACATCATTAGGAGAATGATGTGATTGACATGACCCATTCCGTTAGCTTAGCACGATCGTTTAGTATGTTGCTATTGCTTTCTTCATGACTTATACATGTTCCTATGACTATGAGATTATGCAAGTCCCGTTTACGGAGGAACACTTTGTGTGCTACCAAACGTCTAACGTAATGGGTGATTATAAAGGTGCTCTCTGGTGTCTCCGGAAGGTACTTGTTGGGTTCAGCGTATTTACGTGATTAGGATTTGTCACTCTCGATTGTCGGAGAGGTATCTCTGCAGGCCTCTCGGTAATGCACATCACTTAAGCCTTGCAAGCATTGCAACTAATGAGTTAGTTGCAGGATGATGTATTACGAATCGAGTAAAGAGACTTCTTGGTAGCGAGATTGAACTAGGTATTGAGATACCGACGATCGAATCTTGGGCAAGTAACATACCTATGACAAAGGGAACAACGCATGTTTTTATGCGGTCTGACCGATAAAGATCTTCGTAGAATATGTAGGAGCCAATATGAAGATCCAGGTTCTGCTATTGGTTATTGACCGGAGACGTGTCTCGGTCATGTCTACATAGTTCTCGAACCCGTAGGGTTCACACGCTTAACGTTTCGATGACATTTATATTATGAGTTTATATGTTTTGATGTACCGAAGGTTGTTCGGAGTCCCGGATTTGATCATGGACATGACGAGGAGTCTCGGAATGGTCGAGACATGAAGATTGATATATTGGAAGCCTATGTTTGGATATCGGAAGTGTTCCGGGTGAAATCGAGGATTTTAGAGAGTACCGGAGGTTACCGAACCCCGGGGACTTAATGGGCGTTAGTGGGCCTTGGTAGAAGCGTGCAGAGGCGGCCAGGGCAAGGGCCGCGCGCCCCTCCCCCCTAGTCCAAATAGGACAAGGAGAGGGGGGCGGCGCCCCCCTTCCTTCTTCTCCTCCGCCTCTTTCCCCCTCCCAAGTCCTAATCCAACTAGGAAAGGGGGGAGTCCTACTCCCACCGGGAGTAGGACTCCTCCTGGCGCGCCCCCTCTCCAGGCTGGCCGCACCCCCCTTGCTCCTTTATATACGGGGGCAGGGGGGCACCCTAGAGACACAACAATTAATCGTTTGATCTTTTAGCGGGTGTCACGGTGCCCCCTCACCATAGTCCACCTCGATAATATCAGAAGCGGTGCTTAGGCGAAGCCCTGCGTCGATAGAACATCATCATCGTCCTGCAGCCCGTCGTCTTGTCGAAACTCTTCCTCAACACTTTCGGCTGGATCGGAGTTCGAGGCGACGCCATCGGGCTGAGCGTGTCTTTGAACTTCGGAGGTGCCGTATGCTCGTACTTGATCGGTCGGATCATGAAGACGTATGACTACATCAACCCCGTTGTGCTAACGCTTCCACTTTCGGTCTACGAGGGTACGTGGACAACACTCTCCCCTCTCGTTGCTATGCATCACCATGATCTTGCGTGTGCGTAGGAATTTTTTTGAAATTACCACGTTCCTCAAAGAGTGGCATCGGAGCCAGGTTTTATGCGTAGATGTCATATGCACGAGTAGAACACAAGTGAGTTTTGGGCGATATAAGTCATACTGCTTACCAGCATGTCATACTTTGGTTCGGCGGTATTGTTGGATGAAGTGGCCCGGACCGACATTATGCGTACGCTTACGCGAGACTGGTTCTACCGACGTGCTTTGCACACATGTGGATGGCGGGTGTCAGTTTCTCCAACTTTAGTTGAACCGAGTGTGGCTACGCCCGGTCCTTGCGAAGGTTAAAACAGCACCAACTTGACAAACTATCATTGTGGTTTTGATGCATAGGTAAGAACGGTTCTTGCTAAGCCCGTAGCAGCCACGTAAAATTTGCAACAACAAAGTAGAGGACGTCTATTTTGTTTTTGCAGGGCATGTTGTGATGTGATATGGTCAAGACATGATGCTAAATTTTATTGTATGAGATGATCATGTTTTGTAACCGAAGTTATCGGCAATCGGCAGGAGCCATATGGTTGTCGCTTTATTGTATGCAATGCAATCGCCTTCGTAATGCTTTACTTTATCACTAAGCGGTAGCGATAGTCGTAGAAGCATAAGATTGGCGAGACGACAACGATGCTACGATGGAGATCAAGGTGTCGCGCCGGTGACGATGGTGATCATGATGGTGCTTTGGAGATGGAGATCACAAGCACAAGATGATGATGGCCTTATCATATCACTTATATTGATTGCATGTGACGTTTATCTTTTATGCATCTTATCTTGCTTTGATTGACGGTAGAATTATAAGATGATCTCTCACTAAATTTCAAGATAAAAGTGTTCTCCCTGAGTATGCACCGTTGCCAAAGTTCGTCAGTGCCTGCACAATTCACGCTGATGATCGGGTGTGATAAGCTCTACGATCCATCTACAACGGGTGCAAGCCAGTTTTGCACACGCAGAATACTTAGGTTAAATTTGACGAGCCTAGCATATGCAGATATGGCCTCGGAACACTGAGACCAAAAGGTCGAGCGTGAATCATATAGTAGATATGATGAACATAGTGATGTTCACCATTGAAAACTACTCCATTTCACGTGATGATCGGGTTATGGTTTAGTTGATTTGGATCACGTGATCACTTAGAAGATTAGAGGATGTCTTTCTAAGTGGGAGTTCTTAAGTAATATGATTAATTGAACTTAAATTTACCATGAACTTAGTACTGATAGTATCTTCCTTGTCTATGTTGATTGTAGATAGATGGCCCGTCTTTGTTGTTCCGTTGAATTTTAATGCTGCCTTGAGAAAGCAAAGTTGAAAGATGATGGTAGTAAATTACACGGATCGGGTCCGTAACGAGGATTATCTCATTGCTGCCACGGAAGAATTACATCACAGGAAGCACGGCCGGGTGCCAGCTTCTTCTGATGCGATAACCGACGACGCAGCGTTAAGAACGTCTGGCAGAGCAAAGCTGATGACTACTCGATAGTTCAATGTGCCATGCTTTACGGCTTAGAACCGGGACTTCAATGGCATTTTGAATGTCATGGAGCATATGAGATGTTCCAGGAGTTCAAGTTAATATTTCAAGCAAATGCCTGGATTGAGAGATATGAAGTCTCCAATAAATTCTATAGCTGCAAGATGGAGGAGAATAGTTCTGTCAATGAGCATATACTCAAGATGTCTGGGTACTGCAATCACTTGATTCAAATGGGAGTTACTTCCGGATGATAGCGTCATTGACAGAATTCTCCAATCACTGCCACCAAGCGACAAGAGCTTCATGATGAACTATAATATGCAAGGGATGGATAAGACAATTCCCGAGCTCTTCGCGATGCTAAAGGCCGCGGAGGTAGAAATCAAGAAGGAGCATCAAGTGTTGATGGTCAATAAGACCACTAGTTTCAAGAAAAAGGGCAAAGGGAAGAAGAAGGGGAACTTCAAGAAGAACAACAAGCAAGTTGCTGCTCAGGAGAAGAAACCCAAGTCTGGACCTAAGCCTGAAACTGAGTGCTTCTATCGCATAAGCCGGTAGTCCTTTGGAAGTGGAACTGCCTCAAGTATTTGGCGGATAAGAAGGATGGCAAGGTGAACAAGGTATATGTGATATACATGCTATTGATGTGTACCTTACTAGAGCTTCGCAGTAGCACCTGGGTATTTGATACTAGTTACATTGCTAATATTTGCAACTTTCGAAGCAGGGACTACGGATTAGCGAACAACGGCCGGGGCGAGGTGACGATGCGCGTGGGAAATGGTTCCAAAGTCGACGTGATCGCGGTCGGCACGCTACATCTACATCTACCTTTGGGATTAGTTTTAGACCTAAATAATTGTTATTTGGTGCCAGTGTTGAGCATGAACATTATATCTGGATCTTGTTTGATGCGAGACGGTTATTCATTTAAATCAGAGAATAATGGTTGTTCTATTTATATGAGTAATATCTTTTATGGTCATGCAACCCTTGAAGAGTGGTCTATTTTTGATGAATCTCGATAGTAGTAATACATATTCATAATGTTGAAGCCAATAGATGCAGAGTTGATAATGATAGTGCAACTTATTTGTGGTAATCGCCGTTTAGGTCATATCGGTGTAAAGCGCATGAAGAAACTCCATCTTGATGGTCTTTTGGTACCACTTGATTATTAATCACTTGGTACTTGCGAACAGTGCCTCATGGGCAAGTTGTCTAAAACGCCGCTTCTCGGTACTATGGAGAGAGCAACAGATTTGTTGGAAATCATACATACAGATGTATGTGGTCCGATGAATGTTGAGGCTCGTGTCGGATATCGTTATTTTCTCACCTTTCACGAGATGATTTAAGCGAGATATGGGTATATCTACTTAATGAAACATAAGTCTGAAACATTTGAAAAGTTCAAAGAATTTCAGAGTGAAGTTGAAAATAATCGTAACAAGAAAATAAAGTTTCTACGATCTGATCGTGGAGGAGAATATTTGAGTTAAGAGTTTGGTCTACATTTGAAACAATGCGGAATAGTTTCGCAACTCACGCCACCCGGAACACCACAACGTAATGGTGTGTCCGAGCGTCAGAATGTCGTGCTTTTACTAGATATGAATGCGATCTATGATGTCTCTTACTGGTTTACCGCTATCGTTTTGGGCTTATGCTTTAGAGACGGCCACATTCACGTTAAATAGGGCACCATCAAAATCCGTTGAGGCGACGCCTTATGAGCGTGGTTTGGCAAGAAACCAAAGTTGTCGTTTCTTAAAGTTTGGGGCTGCGATGCTTATGTGAAAAAGCTTCAACCTGATAAGCTCGAACCCAAATCGGAAAAATGTGTCTTCATAGGATACCCAAAGGAGACTGTTGGGTACACCTTCTATCATAGATCCAAAGGCAAGACATTCATTGCTAAGAATGGATCCTTTGTAGAACTTGATGAGGTAACTGTACATGCTCCCTTATTGGAAAGTAGCTCATCACATAAATCTGTTCCTGTGACGCCTACACCAATTAATGAGGAAGTTAATAATGATGATCATGGAACTTCAGATCAAGTTGTTACTGAACCTCGTAGATCAACGGTAAGATCCGCACTGAGTGGTACGGCAATCCTGTTCTGGAAGTCATGTTACTAGACCATGATGAACCTACGAACTATGAAGAAGCGATGGTGAGCCCATATTCCGCAAAATGGCTTGAGGACATGAAACCTGAGATGGGATCCATGTATGAGAACAAAGTGTGGACTTTGGTTGACTTGCCTGATGATCGGCAAGCAATTGTGTCGGTGTGGAACGACACCTATGGGATCACAAGAATCCCTACTACGGTTGCGGGGCGCGGGGTCGTGCGAAGAGCGGATCAAACACATAGCACACGGTTTCTTTATCCAGGTTCAGGCCGCGAGGATGCGTAAAACCCTACTCCTGCTTTGGTGGTTTGTTTATCTGTGTTCTTGAGCTAGCAATGGGGCGTGAGGAGCTCCAAAAAGCTGAATCCTTTGAGGGTCCGGACCGATCCCCCCTTTCCACAGTACGCCTCGGGCCTCCTTTTATATGTCAAAGGGGTCGCCACAGTGGCACACATGAGGCGGAAGGTATCTATAGTGTACAAGCTTATCGCCTGACATCACAGGACAAACGCATTCAATGTGCCGCTTATGCGTCCTCTTGCTTTATCGGGGACGGCAAGGAAGCTCGTCCCTGCTGTCGCTGCCTCGCCTGGCCTTGACACGCATCCGAGCTGACGAGGCGTTGTAGCGCCACATTGGCTGGTTGCTGGGCTGGCGCGGGGTGGCGGAGTCTTTAGGAAAACTTGCATGCCACCACGCAGGAGCTTGCTGGATCGGTGTAGAGACCGCACGTCGCCACGCTGCATGTGCGCTCGCTTTCGCCTGGTCGAGCCGGGGCAACCGCATGGGGGCGAGGTGGGAGTCTTGGTAGGTGTGGGCCTGGCCGCCCCACCGATGTCCTCGGCAAGGGCTTGTCGCGGTCTTGCGTATCTTCCCGGCAAGGGTCTTGCCGGTGCCTTGTGGCGCCCTCGGCAAGAGGCTTGCCGGGGTCTTCTTGACACGTCTTGACAAAAGGGGCCTTCTTGGGGGGCCTCGTGGGCATCCTCGGCAAGGAGCCTTGCATACGTCTTTGTCTTCTGGTTCTCGGGCTTGGCTGCTTCTTTTTGCCTTTGTACTGTCCTCCTGGCAGGGCAGGATGCTCCTTCTTGGGAAGGTGGCTTGAGTGCGGCTTGCCAATGTAGCGCTTTGTCGTGAAGATGGACCCTCTTTAGTGTAATCGCATACGATGTGGCCCATGCCCGGCCGGTTAGTGTAGCCCTGGTTTTCACTACACCGGCCAGAGTTTCCCCGGGCCCGGTACTGCAGGAGAACTTCATGAATTCGACGCTGGAGGCGGGACCAAGCTTGGCATGGGCCACGGTTGTTGTTGCACTCAAAGGAGCTACAAGCCCGAGCCTACTTCCATGGAAATTTTCTAGCGAGAGAACTCTATAGATCTCGATGCGGAGTGTGGTTTTGTTTCCTTTCTTGCTCCCGGCAAAGGCTGTTGCCGGGAAGTCTTATGTTTCCCGCGAGAGACTTTTGGCGTTCTCGGCGCGCGGCTTTGCAAGCTTGTCGCCAGGAAGGCTTTTTATCTTGAGCAGAACTTTGGCGTTCGATGCCGGCTTCCGCAAGTTCGCCGCCAGGAAGGCTTTTATCTTCAGCATAGAAATTTGGCGCTCGATGCGGCTTCCGACAAGCTTGTTGCGGGAAGGCTTTTATCTTTAGCGAAGAACTTTGGCGTTCTCGATGCGGCTTCCTAAAGCTAAACGCCAAGAAGGCTTTTATCTTTAGCAGAGAACTTTGACGTTCTCGATGCCAGCTTCCGGCAAGCTTGTTGTCGGGAAGGCTTTTATCTTCAGCAGAGAACTTTGACGTTATCGATGCCCGAATTCAGTGGAGAACTCCGTAGTTATCGACACCGCTGGGAAGGCTTATGGCGAAGAACTTCGTCGTCCTTGACACCGGCCCCCGGCAAGATCGTCGTCGGGAAGGCTTATGGCGAAAACTTTGTTGTTCTTGACACCGGCTCCTGGCAAAATCGTTGCCGGAAAGGCTTATGGCGAAGAACTTCGTCGTTCTTGACACCAAGAAGATTGGTCCTAAGGGCATTGCCAGCCCCCGGGCCATAACTGTGTTTAAACATGACAAGTGATTAGCATCCGAAGTGCACTTAACTCACTTGAAAATTTTGACTTCTGCTACATATTCCCTATGCCCTGCTTTGGAATGCTTTCCGGTGCGTCTGATCCAGCCAGTAGCTTGAGGGAACGAGCCCTTAAGCGGCTATTCGGGAACGTCGCCTCCGGAAGGTTTACCTTCTTGGTTCTAAGCGCAACCGCTACAAGTTGCCGAGCGGACTCGGGGCAACATGGAGCGAACTAACCCGAGAAGGTTCCTTGGCATACTGGTCTATGCAGAAATCTCAAATAAATAGTGCATGCTATCTTCCTGTTCAACCTCTCTTTGTATCGTCCACCCCTATGTTTATCGGGTAGGCTTGGTAGCGTAAACCAGGCGGCGTCTTGGGGACGGATCCCCAATGGCCTGCCGGGTGTGCTTACTGCCAGCGAACCACCTTACCGCCCTTAATGCGGCGCTCGAACTAATCGAGCTTGACTCGAGTCGAAATCGAGGCGTTTCCAATTGTGGAAGGCTACCCTGCCACTCTCGGCCTTAACCGCTTGAGCTGCTATTGAAGCCCGAACTCAGAAAGCGAAGAACAAAGGCGTTGCCAATTCTTGGGAGGGCCCCTTTAGTGCGTGCAGGTTTTCCATACAAAGAACAAGATCTCGAGGCGAATAACCTTATATAGAAAGGAAATATCTAAAGTTTAGCATGACTTAGCTTTTACATTTGCCGTCATGCATGGCGTCTTTCTTTTGGCCTTTGCTTCTTAGGAGCCATGGCGATGAAGAACAGCTGGGTCAACTGCTAGACCAGATTCTCACAATTGGCGCCCCTACTCGGCGCGCGCCAAAGATGTTTGCGGTGAGTTAACGACACCTATGGGATCACAAGAATCCCTACTTCGGTTGCGGGGCGCGGGGTCGTGAGAAGAGCGGATCAAACAGATAGCACGCGGTTTCTTTATCCAGGTTCGGGCCGCGAGGATGCGTAAAACCCTACTCCTGCTTTGGTGGTTTGTTTATCTGTGTTCTTGAGCTAGCAATGGGGCGTGAGGAGCTCCAAAAAGCCGAATCCTTTGAGGGTCCGGACCGATCCCCCCTTCCACAGTACGCCTCGGGCCTCCTTTTATATGTCAAAGGGGTCGCCACAGTGGCACACAGGAGGTGGAAGGTATCTACAGTGTACAAGCTTATCGCCTGACATCACAGGACAAACGCATTCAATGCGCCGCTTATGCGTCCTCTTGCTTTATCGGTGACGTCAAGGAAGCTCGTCCCAGCTATTCTTTCGCCGCCTGGCCTTGACGCGTAATGCGGTGACGGCGCTGTAGCACCACGTTGGCTGGTTGTTGGGCTGGCGGGTGGCGGAGTCTTCAGGAAGACTTGCATGCCACCACGCATGAGCTTGGATCGGTGTAGAGACCGCACGCCGCCACGCTGGCGCTCACACTGGTCGAGCTAGCAACCGCATGGGAACGGGCGGTGGAGTCTTGGTAGGTGTGGGCCTGGCTGCCCCACCGATGTCCTCGGCAAGGGCTTGTCACGGTCTTGCGTATCTTCCGGCAAAGGGTCTTGCCGGGCCTTGTGGAGCGCCCTCGGCAAGAGGCTTACCGGAGTTCTTGCCCGCCCGTCTTGACAAGGGGGCCTTCGAGAGAGCCTCGTGGGCATCCTCGGCAAGGAGCCTTGCGGTCGCCTTTGTCTTCTCGGTTCTCGGGCTTGGCTGCTTCTTTTTGCCTCAGATTCGCCATCCTCCCGGCAGGCGGGATGCTCTTGCCGTGAAGGTGGCTTGAGTCTTGCTTGCTGATGTAGCGCTTGTCGGCGAAGATGGATCCTCTTTAGTGTAACTGCATACAGTCGTGGCCCATGCCCGGCGGTTAGTGTAGCCCTGGTTTTCACTACACCGACAAATTGAGAATAAATGGATCTTCAAGAAGAAGACTGACGCTGACGGTAATGTTACTGTCTACAAAGCTCGACTTGTTGCGAAAGGTTTTCGACAAGTTCAAGGGATTGACTACGATGAGACCTTCTCACCGTAGCGATGCTTAAGTCTGTCCGAATCATGTTAGCAATTGCCGCATTTCATGATTATGAAATATGGCGGATGGATGTCAAACTGCATTCCTGAATGTATTTTACGGAAGAAGAGTTGTATATGATGCAACCGAAGATTTTGTCGATCCAAAGGGAGCTAACAAAGTGTGCAAGCTCCAGCGATCCATTTATGGACTGGTGCAAGCCTCTCGGAGTTGGAATAAACGCTTTGATAGTGTGATCAAAGCATTTGGTTTTATACAGACTTTTGGAGAAGCCTGTATTTTACAAAAAGGTGAGTGGGAGCTCTGTAGCCTGTATTATATGTGGATGACATATTACTGATTGAAAATGATATAAGATTTCTGGATAGCATAAAGGGATACTTGAATAAGAGTTTTTCAATGAAAGACCTCGGTGAAGCTGCTTATATATTGGGCATTAAGATCTATAGAGATAGATCAAGACGCTTAATTGGACTTTCACAAAGCACATACCTTGACAAAGTTTTGAAGAAGTTCAAAATGGATCAAGCAAAGAAAGGGTTCTTGCCTCAGACATACAAGGTGTGAAGTTGAGTAAGACTCAATGCTCGACCGCTTCAGAAGATAGAGAGAAAATGAAAGATGTTCCCTATGCTTGAGCCATAGGCTCTATCATGTATGAAATCTTGTGTGCAGACCCTAATGTAATGCGTTGCTATAAGTCTAGCAGGAGGTACCAAAGTAATCCGAGTGGATCATCGACAGCAGTCAAGAACATCCTGAAATACCTGAAAAGGACTAAGGATATGTTTCTCGTTTATGGAGGTGACAAAAGAGCTTATCGTAAATGGTTACGTTGATGCAAGCTTTGACACTGATCCAGACGATTCTAAATCGCAAACCGGATACGTGTTTACATTGAGCGGTAGAGCTGTCGATTGGTGCGATTCTAAACAAAGCATCGTGGCGGGATCTACGTGTGAAGCGGAGTACATAGCTGCATCGGAAGCAAAGAAATGAAGGAGTCTGGATGAAGGAGTTCATATCCGATCTAGGTGTCATACCTAGTGCATCGGGTCCAATGAAAATCTTTTGTGACAATACTGGTGCAATTGCCTTGGCGAAGGAATCCAGATTTCACAAAAGAACCAAGCACATCAAGAGACGCTTCAATTCCATCCGGGACATGGTCCAGGTGGGAGACATAGAAATTTGCAAGATACATACGGATCTGAATGTTGCAGACCCGTTGACTAAGCCTCTTCCACGAGCAAAACATGATCAGCACCAAGGCTCCATGGCTGTTAGAATCATTACTGTGTAATCTGGATTATTGACTCTAGTGCAAGTGGGAGACTCAAGGAAATATGCCCTAGAGGCAATAATAAAGTTATTATTTATTTCCTTATATCATGATAAATGTTTATTATTCATGCTAGAATTGTATTAACCGGAAACATAATACATGTGTGAATACATAGACAAACAGAGTGTCACTAGTATGCCTCTACTTGACTAGCTCGTTGATCAATGATGGTTATGTTTCCTAACCATAGACATGAGTAGTCATTTGATTAACGGGATCACATCATTAGGAGAATGATGTTATTTACATGACCCATTCCGTTAGCTTACACACGATTGTTTAGTATGTTGCTATTGCTTTCTTCATGACTTATACATGTTCCTATGACTATGAGATTATGCAACTCCCATTTACCGAGGAACACTTTGTGTGCTACCAAACGTCACAAGTAACTGGGTGATTATAAAGGTGCTCTGCAGGTGTCTCCGAAGGTACTTGTTGGGTTGGCGTATTTCGAGATTAGGATTTGTCACTCCGATTGTCGGAGAGGTATCTCTGGGCCCTCTCGGTAATGCACATCACTTAAGCCTTGCAAGCATTGCAACTAATGAGTTAGTTTCGGGATGATGTATTACGGAACGAGTAAAGAGACTTGCTTGGTAATGCTTGACTGAACTAGGTATTGAGGTACCGACGATCGAATCTCGGGCAAGAAACATACCGATGACAAAGGGAACAACGAATGTTGTTATGCGGTCTGACCGATAAAGATCTTTGTAGAATATGTAGGAGCCAAAACGAACATCCACGTTCGGCTATTGGTTATTGACCGGAGACGTGTCTCGGTCATGTCTACATAGTTCTCGAACCCGTAGGGTCCGCACGCTTAACGTTTCGATGGCAGTTATATTATGAGTTTATATGTTTTGATGTACGAAGGTTGTTCGTGTCCGGATGTGATCACAGACATGACGAGGAGTCTCTAAATGGTCGAGACATGAATATTGATATATTGGAAGCCTATGTTTGGATATCGGAAGTGTTCGGGTGAAATCGGGATTTATCTTTGGAGTGCCGGAGGTTACTGGGAACCCCAGGACTTAATGGGCCTTAGTGGGCCTTGGTAGAAGAGAGGAGAAGCGGCCAGGGCAAGGGCCGCCCTCCCCTAGTCCGAATAGGACAAGGAGAGGAGGCGCCCCCTTCCTTCTTCTCCTCCACCTCTTTCCCCCTCCCAAGTCCTAATCCAACTAGGAAAGGGGGGAGTCCTAGTCCCGGTGGGAGTAGGACTCCTTCTGGCGCGCCCCCTCTCCAGGCCGGCCGCACCCCCCTTGCTCCTTTGTATACGGGGGCGGGGGGCACCCTAGAGACATAACAATTGATCGTTTGATCTTTTAGCCGTGTGCGGTGCCCCCTTCCACCATAGTCCACCTCGATAATATCAGAAGCGGTGCTTAGGCGAAGCCCTGCGTCGATGAGAACATCATCATCGTCACTGTCAGGTCGTCTTGTGAAACTCTCCCCTCAACACTCGGCTGGATCGGAGTTCGAGGGACGTCATATGGCTGAACGTGTGCTGAACTCAGAGGTGCCGTGCGTTTGGTACTTGATCGGTCGGATCGTGAAGATGTACGACTACATCAACCGCGTTGTGCTAATGCTTCCGCTTTCGGTCTATGAGGGTACGTGGACAACACTCTCCCCTCTCGTTGCTATGCATCACCATGATCTTATGCATTAATGCGTAGGATTTTTTTGAAATTACTACGTTCCCCCAATGAGTTGTGTGTCTCGATCTCTCTCTCTCTCTCTCTCTCTCTCTCTCTCTCGTGTTCTTGATTTGGCACGATCTTGATGTATCGCGAGCTTTTCTATTATAGTTGGATCTTATGTTGCTTCTCCCCCTCTACTCTCTTGTAATGGATTGAGTTTGCCCTTTGAAGTTATCTTATCGGATTGAGTCTTTAAGGACTTGAGAACACTTGATGTATGTCTTGCCGTGCGTATCTGTGGTGACAATGGGATATCACGTGATTCACTTGATGTATGTTTTGGTGATCAACTTGCGGGTTCCGCCCATGAACCTATGCATAGGGATTGGCACACATTTTCGTCTTGATTCTCCGGTAGAAACTTTGGGGCACTCTTTGGGGTTCTATGTGTTGGTTGAATAGATGAATCTGAGACTGTGTGATGCATATCGTATAATCATACCCACGGATACTTGAGGTGACATTTGATTATCTAGGTGACATTAGGGTTTTGGTTGATTTGTGTCTTAAGGTGTTATTCTAGTACGAACTCTAGGGCTGTTTGTGACACTTATAGGAATAGCCCAATGATTGATTGGAAAGAATAACTTTGAGGTGGTTTCATGCCTCACCATAATCTCTTCGTTTGTTCTCCGCTATTAGTGACTTTGGAGTGACTCTTTGTTGCATGTTGAGGGATAGTTATATGATCCAACTATGTTATTATTGTTGAGAGAACTTGCACTAGTGAAAGTATGAACCCTAGTCCTTGTTTCCTAGCATTGCAATACCATTTATGCTCACTTTTATCATTAGTTACCTTGCTGTTTTTATATTTTCAGATTAAAAAAACCTATATCTACCATCCATATTGCACTTGTATCACCATCTCTTCGCCCGAACTAGTGCACCTATACAATTTACCATTGTATTGGGTGTGTTGGGGACACAAGAGACTCTTTGTTATTTGGTTGCAGGGTTGCTTGAGAGAGACCATCTTCATCCTACGCCTCCCACGGATTGATAAACCTTAGGTCATCCACTTGAGGGAAATTTGCTACTGTCCTACAAACCGCTGCACTTGGAGGGCCAACAACGTCTACAAGAAGAAGGTTGTGTAGTAGACATCAGCGGCGGGTGCCGGCCTTGAATGACGAGGTGGGTCTCGATTTCTGGCGCTCCTGATGGCCGGATTGGTTGAGTGGGGCGGCCGAGCCTCGACCCCTCCCCTTTATAAGAGGGGGAGGGGGAGAACGGCACCCCTCAATCTTTCACCATCCACCTCCTTCCACCTTGGACTCTCTCTTTCTTCTGCTATGGCGAGAGGGCGCGCCAGTGCTTTGACGGTGGCGACGAGGGTCTCCGCTCAATAGTGCGTCCGTCCTTCCCAAGAGCTCGCGGCGGCGGAGCCGGCCACAAGGGGAAGGGGGAGGGGTGAGGCCGAGGTCGCCGTGGCGCTCGGGGAAGAGGAGGATGGGGCGGCGCACCGGTCTCGCCTCCACCGGCGGGTCCTCCCCCAACGGAGGGCCACGTCGGGGACCAGCCCTGCGAGTTCTTCATCAGGCTTCACCGGCCAGCGCGTCATCGTCTTCGTCTCCCTACTACATTTTCTCGGGAGATGGAGCTCGACCCGCCACAGACTCCGAGATTGCATATGAGGGGCTGCGGGAATGGTGGCACGCGGGTTGATGTCGATTTTCCTGCCCCTCACGTCATGTATCTTCGTCGTGGATGGAAGACCTTCGCTCGCATCCATAGCCTGATGGCGGGGCTCGTTCTCTGTTTAAAGTTAATGGAGAATGGCCTGCTCTCCGTCAAGGTCTTTGGAGACTTTGGAACTCGCCTAAACTGCTGCGTGGAGAGCTCCTCCTCCCGACGAAGACTCTTCTTCAAGTGGGAGTGATGAGGAGGACAGCGAAAACGACGATGAGGGCAGCGGGCGTGAGGATGACGGGTCCGACTAGGCGTCGGGCACACCGTTCCTGGGCGACGCCGGCAGCACCATAATCTGTATCGCCAGCTCCTTGAACTTCTCGGGGTCGTCGCCTTGGGCGGCTAGCGTTGGAGGGACGGGGAAGACGAAGAAGGCGGGTGGTGGGCCATCAAGTCGGAGTACGCGGGTGCCGACGCCTTCATCGCGTATTGCCGGCCCGCTGCCTCATCTTCCGGCCCTTCTCCCGGAACCATCATCAGCAGCCCTCTTCTGGGCGGCCGCCTATATGTTCTCTTGGCATATTCTGCTGCTCGCACCTCGCCTAGGCACTCCTTTTGCCCTTCCGCCATCTTGTTCCGTTTCCTAAGGAGAGGGACAAGAAAGGGATTACGGGCATCTTATCTCTTTTTAGCTTGTAAGCCTACGGGCCTTAGTAGAATTTAGACCTTATAACCCCCTTGCTCATGTATGCATTCCGTATGAATTGTACTTGTTAGCAATGTATTAATGAAGAGAAGGGTGTTTGCCGGGTTTTGTTTGCGCGTGGGTGAGGGCCACACCAAGGAGCGAGTCCTCGTTATCTTAAGATAAACACTGTACCCCGGCAACAGGCCTTGCAATCCTCCTGTCCTATAGCTCAGCTACACTCACGCCCTTGGCGGAGGTAGGGTCCAAGTAGGATTGGGCCCTTTGCTCGTCCCCTTCACATTGCACTACAACCAAGTTCCAGCCCAAAGTAAGGTTTTCGGACACGGGACAGAGGGAGCAAGATGGTATGAGAGCGAGCGAAGTCTTGTACGTTCAAGTTTCATACGGAGGCACATAGTAGGGGAGAAAGACTTATCTGATGCCACAGCCCCGGCAACCTTGGCTTGCCGTGATTGGATTCTCAGACCTGCAGCCCCCGGCAACCTTGGCTTGTCGGGGTCCGGGCGTCGGCCTGTTCTCTTTCCTTCTAAAATAGCTCGGCAGAAATGTCCACGCATCCTACGAACCAAAAAAGGATGGAAAGGAATAGAGGGATGCATACTCGACCTCTATGCTAAGGGTTAGTCACCGCCAAGCACTATCAACCCTAACACAGAGAGACTCAACCTAGCATGCATGCTAAAACTTAGGGCGCCAGCGCTTCATTTATTTATGCTCGTGGTATGCGCTGGCTTTGTACAAAGGGTTACATGCCTTGCCGGGCAAGGCTTGTACAAAGGTGGTTTGCCGGGAGAGCTCGACAATCCGCGCCTTCTACGGTAAAACTTGCGAAGATGTTCGATGTTCCGTGAGTTGCTCACTGGAATACCATCTTCGGTCTCCGAGCCGGTACCGCACGGGCACGGTGACTCAGATACCCGATAAGGGCCTTCAACTTTAGCGTCAACTTGTTGGATTTCTTGGGCGGTGAGCGTCTTGAAGAACAAGGTCGCCTTCCTCAAAGCTTCGGGCATGAACCTTTGCGGCTATGATAAGCGGCACAAAGGCTTGCTGGTAGCATGCTTTGCTGTACGACCGCCCGAAGACGATCTTCCTCAAGGAGCGTTCGTCATCTTGCCGCAACTGCTCTTGCTCAAGCTCATCATAAGCGAGCACTTGAGGTGACCCGTACGTGAGTTCCATGGGGAGAACTGCTTCTACCCCGTAAATGAGGGAGAAGGGTGTCTGGCCGGTGGCTCGATTTGGTGTCGTTCTGATTGACCAAAGAACCGCCGGCAATTCATCAATCCAGCGTCGTCACTTTTGTGCGACCTGTCAAAAGTCCTCGTTCGGAGGCCTCGCAACACTTCAGCATTTGCCCTGTCAGCCTGGCCATTGTTTCGTGGGTGTGCAATAGAAGCAAAATAGACCTTACTGCCGAGGTCCTGGATGTACTGCATGAAGGTGCGGCTCGTGAACTACGTGCCGTTGTCAGTGATGACTCTATTTGGCACACAAAAACGGCAGACTAGTCGCTTGAAAAATTTGACGGCCGACTGTGCTGTCACCTTCCTCACTGCCTCCACCTCTGGCCACTTTGTGAACTTGTCGATTGCAACGTACAAGTACTCAAAGCCCGGACAGCCTTGAGGAAAGGGCCCGATATGTCGAGCCCCCAGATCGAGAATGGCCAGGAAAGAGGGATTGTTTGGAGAGCTTGAGCTGGTTGATGAAGCTTCTTTGAATGGAACTGGCACGCTTCACACTTGGTTACTAGCACCACTGCATCCTAGAGGGCTGTGGGCCAGAAGAAACCTTGCCAGAATGCCTTGCCGGCAAGGGCCCTCGACCCTATGTGGGAGCCACATACGCCTCCGTGTACCTCTGCCAAGAGTTCCAGTCCTTCCTCCCGGGGAATGCACTTCAATTTCACACTGTTTGGTCTTTTTCTGTACAGAACGTTGTCGACGAACTGATATATGGCAGACCGACGGGCTACTTTCTCCGCTTCTTCCTGCTCCTCAGGAAGCTCCCCTGTTTGGAGGAATTGGGCCGGTATCACCGTGCCCTTAGAAGCACGGGGCTCGGCAGCGAGACCAATAACATTTCCTCTGCCATGGGCGCGCCTATCTCTGACGGGGCTTGGCGCCCTGCGGTCTGTGCCCCATGGCAGGCTCTCGGTCCACGGCAACATCCTTGCCGTGGCTCACTGGAGCTTCGGTGGGAAAGTACTTGCCGGGGCCTGATTTCCTGCGCTTGTTACGCTTTCTGTCGATGGTTCAACGGATGGTTGAGTGAGCGAAGCACAAAAGTACCAGTTCCACATGTAGTTTGAGGCGGCAGCGTTTGTGGTAGTCAGCGATGTCGTTCTCCACTCAGGGAACATGCTCTGCTTGTATACCGTCAAAACGCTTCTCCAGCTTCCTCACCTCATCTACATAGGCTTCCATCAATGGGCTTTGATAGTCTTTGTTAACTTGCTTGACGACAAGCTGTGAGTCACCCTGACGATGAGCTTCTTGATTCCGAGGTCTGCCGCGATCCTGAGATCGGCAAGCAACCCCTCGTATTCAGCAGTATTGTTCATTGACATCTCCCTGGGAAAGTGCATCTGGACTACAAACTTGAGGTGCTCTCCGGTGGGTGCGACGAGTAGCACACCAGCACCGGCGCCTTGTAGCGAGAAAGCCCTGTCAAAGTACATAATCCAGTTGCGACTGGTGTGCGTGCCGGGACGAGTGGTCTCCAGGTCTCTTCGTCGAGCGTTGAGGTCCATTCTGCAATGAACTCTGCCAAGACTCTACTACTGGATTGTTGAAGTACTTTCAAACTTCAAACCAAAGCTTGATAGTTCAAGGCCCATTCCATGATCCTCCGGTTGCGTCTGGGTTAAGCAATATCCAGTTACAACGGGAGGCGGGTGATGGCGGTGATTTAAATGGGATTGGAAATGTAACGCAGCTTCCTCGAGGCCATAAGGAGGTCGAAGAGCAATTTCTACTGCCGGGAGTACCTTGATCTAGCCCCTTCAAGAGGGAGTCGACAAAGTAAACCGGTGCTGCATCATCTTCTTCTTGCACCACTCCATTTGGTTGCATCATACGCTTCGCCATGACGCCTTGAGACTCTGGGGGCCTTGTCTTCTGACATCGAGGGCCCTACTTGGGAGCTCTGGTTTGCCATCCGCTAGTCCTGCCGTTGCCACTTCCTCTTTGTCGACCTCCCTCTGCGCCACTAGCGCGGCGCTGACCACTTGGTTCGTTGCTGCTAGATACAACATCAATGGCTCTTGTGGTCTAGGTGCAACCAATATTGGCGTAGAGCAGAGGTACTTCTTCAAATCCTGCAGGGCTGCCTCGGCCTCTGGGGTCCATTCCATTGGGCCCGCCTTCTTCAAGATTTTGAAAAAAGGAAGTGCACGCTCAGCAGACTCGGAGATGAACCTGCTCATGGCGGCAACGCAGCCAGTGAGCCGACGCACATCCTTGATCCGCCTAGGCACCTCAATCTTCTCAATGGCCTTGATCTTGTCTGGATTCGCCTCGATCCCATGCTGTAACACAAAGAACCCGAGAAGCTTTCCGGACGGAACGCCGAAGACACACTTCTCAGGGTTCAGCTTGAGGTTGATCTTGCGCAAATTTGCAAACGTCTCTTCTAAATCTTGTACAAGTGTTGCCCTGTCCTTGGTTTTGACCACTATGTCATCCATATAAGCTTCCATATTTCTATGTAGCCGAGGCTCAAAACCAATTTGGACTGCTCTTGCAAACGTCGAGCCAGCACTCTTCAACCCGAAAGGCATCCGTAAGAAACAATACGTACCACATGGGGTGATGAATGTTGTCTTCTCTTCATCTTTTGTAACGCCCTGAATCCGATGCGCCAGGTGTCTCCCAGTTATTCGTCGTCATTTCCATGTCATTTGCTTGCATGTCGCACTTTGCCATGTCATCATCTGCATTGCATCATCATGTTTTTCAAAACATGCATCTGTCCTTTCCCGTTGTCCATTTTAAATGATCCGGACAACATCACCGCACCCGTTGCACCTCTCAGACCTCGTTTCATGAGTGGCATAAAAATGGTCTCGGAATGGGATGAAACTTGGCGTGCGCTATTGTTTTAGAGTAGATAGACCGCCTGTCAATTTTCGTTCCATTTGGAGTTGGTTTGACGCCCTAACGGTTAACCGCGTAGCTCGAAACCCCTCTCTCTTTGCAGCTCAGCCCCTCTTCACCACAGCACATGAGACCATCCAAACGCCCTCCATGCTCTCGGTCGTTGGATCGAGGATCGATAATGGTAGCTCGCACCTCATTTGGACTCTCCTAACTCCATCTACCTATATATAGGTCCTTCCCCTCCATTTCTCGCGGTGCAAACCCTATCCTCCTTCCACCTCGCGCCGTCGGACAAATCCGTATGTGCCGGACATGCCCGCCGGCCACGTCACCCGGCCAATCATGCACCGCCACCTCAGCGCTGCCGCCTCCGCGCCCAATCCCGAGCCGCCACGTCGCCCTCCTCTCTCAGCCAGCGCTGCGACCCCGAACCTTCGCCCGCGCCGCCCGCCTCCCAGCGTCCTCGCCGGTGCCGCCCGCCGCGCTTCCGCGCCCAACCCGCCCGCCGGCGAAGCGAATCGCCCGCTTGCTCGCCTCTCCGCCGCCCTCGCGCACCACCGCCGCCTCCAGCTTCGCCGCCTCGGCCAACCCGCGCGCCCGCCTTACGCGCCGCCCGCCGCCGCCGTGAGCTCCGCCGCCGCCTCGTGCCACCAACTACGCCCGCGCCGCCTGCGCGCCTCACCAGTCTCGCCGCCCACCAGCGCCGCGCGCCGTCCAAACCTCGCCATCCCCGGCCTCCCCCGCCGCCGCCCGCCGCATCCGGCGCCGTCTCCGGTCACCGTGCCGCTCGCCGGAGTCGCCGCCGTCCTCGTCCGGATCTGGTCAACCGGGACTAGATCTACCGGTACCTCCAACCAAACGCTCCCCGCCGACCTGAGCCACTCCGTCCCGGTACCACTTCGTCCCACGTTGACTTTCGCGGAGGTGATTTTCTTCTAAGTCCCAAACCCCCATGTTATTTTCATGCCATGTTCGTTGCATCATATCTCCAAGACCGTAGCTCCGCTTTGCATGTATGATATATCAAAATGTTCATTGTGAGATTCTCTTCATTTAATTCCATTGTGTCATGCTTGTTTGAGTTCATCTTGATGCCCTAATCATCATTGCAAGAGTGCTATGTGATGTTAACCTGTTGAGACTGTTATAACTTGCTGTTTTGTAATTTTCGTTGCATTTTGTGTGTGCATCTTATGAGCATGATGTGTATATGTTTGTGGAGAATCTCCATGCCATCTTTACAGCTTGTCCTTCAAACTTGTTTCATGTGTATGTGGTGAACCATTGCAGCGTTTTGAGTGTGCTCTATATGAAATTTGCTTCATTTTGCATGTAGTTTCATGATACCTTGTTGCATCCATGTTTTGGAGTGTGTGCTTGATGTTTATTTGCATTTTGCATCAATGCCATGTTTAACTTGTTTTGCTCATATCTTCTAGGCCGTAGCTCCAAAATAAATGAACTTTATATGTAACTTGACTAGAATTTCATGTAGATCATTTTGGTGCATCTTAACTTGCTGTTTAACAACTTGAACATAAGGTTTATTCAGATCTGGACCAATTTCGAAATTTGCATATGAGGACTTACCGAAATTGTTATATGTTGTTTCCGGCCTCTTTTAAACTTGCTTTGATGTGTTGTTCTTGTATGCATCATCTCTTGCCATGCGTAGCCTCATGTAGCCTTGTCATGCATCATACTTGGTTGAGCATCATGCCTTGTTCATGTGTGGTGTGTTTACCATGTTGTGTGCTTCTCCTCGATAGTTCCCCTTTCGTTGCGATCATGAGGATTCGTTCGTCTACGCTTGGTTCGTCTTCGTGCCAATGCTTCCCTTGGGAGTAATTAACCCGAGTGTCATCTTTATTTTAGCCCCCACGACGATGCTTCTCCAAGTGTTGGTCCGAACTAGAAACCACTTGTAGCGCCACCTCGGGAAACTTGAGGGCTGGTTTTAGTTATGCGTAGTGCTCATCCGGTCATGGCCTGAAAGCGAGATCTGGCGGCTACTATCGAGGTTGTCGACGCAGCAGGAGGTCTTGCTGGACTTGTTTTACCATTGTCGAAATGTCTTGTAACCGGGATTCCGAGACTGACCGGGTCATTCCGGGAGAAGGAATATCCTTCGTTGATTGTGAGAGCTTGTAATGGGCTAAGTTGGGACACCCCTGCAGGGTTTGAACTTTCGAAAGCCGTGCCCACGGTTATGTGGCAGATGGGAATTTGTTAATATCCGGTTGTAGTAAACTTGAAGTAAACTCTTCTAAAATACACCAACCGCGTGCGTAACCGTGATTGTCTCTTTTCGGGGTTGTTCGAGAGGAGAACACGGTTTTTGGGTTATGTTTGATGTAAGTAGGAGTTCAGGCTCACTTCTTGATCATTACTAGTTGTCGGCCGCTTGGTAAGCTCCTCTTCTCGCTCTTGGTTCGTAAGTTAGCCACCATACCTTTGCTTAGCCGCTGCTGCAACCTCACCACTTTACCCTTCCTTACCCATTAAGCTTTGCTAGTCTTGATACCCATGGTAATGGGATTGCTTTGAGTCCTCGTGGCTCATGATTACTACACCAACAGTTGCAAGTTCAGGTTGTCACGATGATCATGGCCAGCGAGGCGATGTTTACTTGTTTTGGAGTTCTTATTCTTCTTCTTCTTCTTCGTGGATCGGGGATAGGTTCACAATTACGGTAGCTTTGAGCTAGCAGGGTGGATGTCATTTGAGCTTCTGTTTGTGTTTCATCCGTAGTCGGATGTTGATCTTATGTATGATGTATTGATGTATTCTTGGGGCGTTTGTGCCTTTTGTATGTATCCCCATTATTATGTAATGTTGATGTAATGATATCCACCTTGCCAAAGCGTGTCAATATGCGGTTCTATCCTTGGTGGGACCTTCAAGTCTCTTTAGGATAGTATCGCATATTGGGCGTGACAAGCTGGTACCAGAGCCTCGACCGACCATAGGATCCCCCTTGATTGATCGTGTAGTTGGCTGTTGTCGAGTCTAAAAAGAGAACTTTTCAGAGTCTAGTTATATCGGAGAGTAGGACTTCTTTTTACTCCTCAGCCCCCTTCGTTGCTTGATACGTCACCGTCGTATCTATAATTTTTGATTGTTCCATGCCAATATTCTAGAACTTCCATATACTTTTTGGCAACTTTTATACTATTTTTATGACTAACATATTGATCCGATTACTTGATGCCAGTTCACATGCATTTGCATGTTTTTTGGTTTCGCTTGAGAATATCCATATCAAAGCGGATTCCAAATGGGATAAAAATGGACGGAGCTTATTTTTGGAATATTTGCAAAATCTAGGAGAAAGATCAACGCGAAACGGTGTCCGAGGTGGCCATGAGGCAGGGGCCCACGCCCGTACCAGGAGGGCGCGCCCCCACCCTCGTGGGCCACCCGTAAGGTGGTTGATGCCCTTCTTCGACCGTAAGAAAGCTAATTTTTGGAAAAAAATCACGGCGAAGGTTTCAGTCCAATCGGAGTTACGAATCTCCGGATATAAAAGAAACGGTGAAAAGGCAGCAGAAAGAACGCAGAAACAGAGAGAAACAGAGAGACAGATCCAATCTCGGAGGGGCTCACGCCCCTCCCACGCCATGGGAGCCAAGGACCAAAGGGGAAACCCTTCTCCCATCTAGGGAGGAGGTCAAGGAAGAAGAAGAAGAAGAAGAAGAAGAAGAAGAAGAAGAAGAAGAAGATGAAGAAGAAGAAGGGGGGCCCTCTCCCCTTGCTTCGATGGCGGTGAGAACCTTGCCCGAGGCCATCATCATCACCGCCATCTTCACCAACAACTTCACCGCCATCATCACCAACTCTTCCCCCTCTATGCAGCGGTGTAACCTCTCTCTTACCGCTGTAATCTCTACTTAAACATGGTGCTCAACGCTATATATTATTTCCCAATGATGTATGGCTATCCTATGATGTTTGAGTAGATCTGTTTTTTTCCTATTGGCTATTTGATGATCAAGATTGGTTTGAGTTGCATGTTTTATTATTGGTGCTGTCCTATGGTGCTCTCCGTGTCGCGCAAGCATGAGGATTCCGTTATGCGGTTTGCAATATGTTCATGATTTGCTTATGGTGGGTGGCATGAGTGGCGAAGCACATACCGAAGTAAGTAGGTTGTTTGCATTATGGGATAAAGAGGACTTGATACTTTAATGCTATGGTTGGGTTTTACCTTAATGAATCTTTAGTAGTTGCGGATGCTTGCTAGAGTTCCAATCATAAGTGCATATGATCCAAGTAGAGAAAGTATGTTAGCTTATGCCTCTCCCTCAAATAAAATTGCAATAATGATTACCGGTCTAGTTATCGATTGCCTAGGGACAAATAACTTTCTTGTAACAAAAAGATCTTTACTAATTTAGTAGTGTCTTTATCTAAACAGCCCTTAGCTTTTATTTACTCGCTCTTTACTTTCTTGCAAGCCTATCGAACAACACCTACAAAGTACTTCTAGTTTCATACTTGTTCTAGGTAAAGCAAACGTCAAGCGTCGTGAAGTTGTATCGATGGTCGATAGAACTTGAAGGAATATTTGTTCTACCTTTGGCTCCTCGTTGGGTTCGACACTCTTACTAATCGAAAGAGGCTACAATTGATCCCCTATACTTGTGGGTTATCAAGCCCTTTTCCTGGCGCCGTTGCCGGGGAGTCATAGCGTGGGTTGAATATTCTCGTGTGTGCTTGTTTGCTTTATCACTAAGTAATTTTATTTGCTGTTCTTAGTTGTTCTTTATCTTTAGTTATGGATATGGAACACGAAATACCAAAAAAATTAGGTGTACTTGTCGCTCGTGGAGATGGGGAACCTCCTAAAACCCTCGATGCTGGTTATGTGAAAGATATTATGTACTACTTTAATAATCACGAGAAAACCCGATTTAATTATGTAATAGAATAACGTTGGATCAACGTGAATACTTTAGGGATTATCGCTTGACACAAAAGGAAACTATTATGGGATCAAATTCATATATTGAAATGGTATGCTTGGCAACTATGCGTGAGTTATGATTATACTTGTTGCTCTAGGATGAAGGCTCCACACCTTCCCTTTTCATGCAAATTTAATGATAATAAAACCTTAGCTTCTTATGCTAATGGTATATATGATTACTATGATGTGGAACGAATAGAATAATTTGTTGCTTTTATGGGTGCTTATCAAATTAAATCTATGTGTAAAGAGTTTGAAGATTTTGATGATGTTGTTTATAGATCTGAAAATTTAGCTATCCTCAAATATTGCTATGAGAATTATGAATAAAATTCCAACATTAATGCACTTATTGAGAAAGTCTCCGCTGTCCAAGAAGAGACTAATATTTTGCAGGAATCTATGGCAGAAGAAATTAATAAAACTGTGACCTCATTGGATGAAAAAGATGAGGAGGAGAGCGAAGAACAAAAGGAGGAAGAGCGGATTGATCACCCGTGCCCACCTTCTAATGAGAGTAACTCTTCAACTCATACATTGTTTAATTCCCCTTAACTTCTTAGAAGGATGATTGCTATGATGACTGTTACGATCCCTTGAATTCCTTTGAAATATCCCTTTTTGATGATGATTACTATGCTTGTGGCCAAGATGCCAATATGAATTATGCTTATGGAGATGAACTTGCTATAGTTCCTTATGTTAAACATGAAATTGTTGCTATTGCACTTACGCATGATAGTCCTATTACATTTTGAATTCTCCCGACTACACTATATCGGAGAAGTGTGTGCTTATTAAGGATTATATTGATGGGTTGCCTTTTACTACTACACATGATGATTTTGATAGATATAATATGCATGTGCTTTCTACTCCTACTTGCAATTATTATAAGAGAGGAACTATATCTCCACCTCTCTATGTTTCCAACATGATAAAATTGCAAGAAACTGTTTATACTATGCATTGGCCTTTACTATGTGTGCATGAATTGTTATTTTATGACATGTCGATGCATAGGAAGAGAGTTAGACTTCGTCATTACATGATACATGCTGCTTTGTGCTCACTACTAAATCACAAACCATTGCTAATTAAAATTGGCTTTGATATACCTTGGGATCCGGGTGGATTCATTACTTGAGCACTATATGCCTAGCTTAATGGCTTTAAAGAAAGCGCTGCTAGGGAGACAACCCGGAAGTTTTAGAGAGTCATTTATTTCTGTTGAGTGCTTTCATATAGTTTAAAAACAACAAAAATAAAGAGGGGAACCCAAAACTTTTCAAAAAGAAAAGCGAAAGTGAGAAAGACAAGCATTGTTGAAGTGGGAGAGCTCCTTGAACTTTCTTCATGATCACGGAAACTTTGTGAATCTTGATTACAGAAACTTTTCAACAAAAAAATTATCCCATTGTACAATTCCATTGTATTATAAAAATAATGTGCCAAGGTTTGCCTTTAGGATGTTTACAATGCTTGTTGGTTTGTGCGGTGCAGGACAGAAACTTTGGCTGTAGTGCGTGAATTTTAATTTTTTACTGGAACGTCAAATGGTTCTGATTCTTGTTGCACTGTATTTCTGTACAAATTTTTTATTTTTCCTAATTTTGGCAGAATTTGTAAAGTATCAGAAGTATGGTGAATGTTCAGATTGTTACAGACTGTTCTATTTTTTGATGCATAGTTTGCTTGTTTTGATGAAACTATCGATTTATATCAGTGGATTAAGCCATGAAAAAGCTTTATTACAGTAGACACAATGCAAAAACAAAATATGAATTGGTTTGCAACAGTACTTAGAGTAGTGATTTGCTTTATGATACTAACGGATCTTACCGAGTTTTCTGTTGGAGTTTTGTGTGGATGAAGTGTTCGATGATCGAGAAGGTCTCGATGTGAGAAGAAGGAAGAGAGGCAAGAGGTAAAGCTTGGGGATGCCCGAGGCACCCCAAGTAAATATTCAAGGAGAATCAAGCGTCTAAGCTTGAGGATGCCCCGGAAGGCATCCCCTCTTTCTTCAACAAATATCGGTATGTTTTCGGATTCGTTTCATTCATGTGATATGTGCAAATCTTGGAGCGTCTTTTGCATTTAGTTTTCATTTTTTTATGCACCATTCTGGTATGAGATGGTCCTTGGTTGATTTATAGAATGCTCTATGCACTTCACTTATATCTTTTGAGTATGGCTTTATAGAATGCTTCATGTGCTTCACTTATATCATTTGAAGTTTGGATTGTATTTTTCTCTTTACATAGACAACCGCCATTTGTAGAATGCTCTTTTGCTTCACTTATATTTGTTAGAGCATGGGCATATCTTTTGTAGAAAGAATTAAAACTCTCTTGCTTCACTTATATCTATTTAGAGAGATGACAGGAACTGGTCATTCACATGGTTAGTCATAAAACCCTACATAAAACTTGTAGATCATTTGGATATGATATGTTTGATTCCTTGCAATAGTTTTGCAATATAAAGGTGGTGATGTTAGAGTCATGCTAGTTGAGTAATTGTGAAATTGAGAAATACTTGTGTTGAGGTTTGCAAGTCCGTAGCATCTTTGGTATGGTGAATCGTTATGTAACAATTCGTGAGCATGAGGTGTTTATTGATTGCCTTCCTTATGAGTGGCGGTTGGGGGACGGCGATGGTCTTTTCCTACCAATCTATCCCCTAGGAGCATGCGCATAGTACTTTGTTTCGATGACTAATAGATTTTTGCAATAAGTATGTGAGTTCTTTATGACTAATGTTGAGTCCATGGATTATCGCACTCTCACCCTTCCATCATTGCTAGCCTCTTGATGCGTGCATTGCCCTTTCTCACCTCGAGAGTTGGTGCAAACTTCGCCGGTGAATCCAAACCCCGTGATACGATACGCTCTGTCACACATAAGCCTCATTATATCTTCCCCAAAACAGCCACCATACCTACCGATCATGGCATTTCCATAGCCATTCCGAGATATATTGCCATGCAACTTCCATCATCATCATATACATGACTTGAGCATTCATTGTCATATTGCTTTGCATGATCGTAAGATAGCTAGCATGATGTTTTCATGGCTTGTCCGTTTTTGATGTCATTGCTACGCTAGATCATTGCACATCCAGTACATCACCTTGGAGGCATTCATATAGAGTCATATCTTTTTTCTAGATATCGAGTTGTAATATTGAGTTGTAAGTAAATAAAAGTGTGATGATCATCATTATTAGAGCATTACCCCAGTGAGGAAAGGATGATTGAGACTGTGATTCCCCCACAAGTCGGGATGAGACTCCGGACTAGAAAAATAAAAATAAAAAGAGAAAGGCCAAAAAAAATAGAAGGCCCAAAAAAAGAAAAAAAAAAGAAAAAAAGAGAGAAAAATAGAGAAGGGGCAATGTTACTATCCTTTTACCACACTTGTGCTTCAAAATAGCACCATGTTCTTCATATAGAGAGCCTCTTGAGTTATCACTTTCATATACTAGTGGGAATTTTTATTATAGAACTTGGATTGTATATTCCAACGATGGGCTTCCTCAAATGCCCTAGCTCTTCATGAGCAAGCAAGTTGGATGCACACCCAGTTAGTTTCAGTTTGAGTTTTCATACACTTATAGCTCTTAGTGCATCCGTTGCATAGCAATCCCTACTCCTCACATTGATATCTATTAATGGGCATCTCCATAGCCCGTTGATACGCCTAGTTGATGTGAGACTTTCTCCTTTTTTGTCTTCTCCACATAACCCCCATCATCATATTCTATTCCACTTATAGTGCTATGTCCATGGCTCACGCTCATGTATTGCGTGAAAGTTGAAAAGGTTTGAGAAACGTCGAAAGTATGAAACAATTGCTTGGCTTGTCATCTAGGTTGTGCATGATGTGAATATTTTGTGTGGTGAAGATGGAGCATAGCCAGGACTATAGGATTTTGTAGGGATGAGCTTTCTTTGGCTATGTTATTTCAATAAGACATAATTGCTTGGTTGGTATGCTTGAAGTATTATTGTTTTTATGTCAAACGATAGACTATTGCCTTGAATCACTCATGTCTTAATATTCATGCCATGATTAGACATATGATCAAGATTATGCTAGGTAGCATTCCGCATCAAAAATTATCTTTTTATCATTTACCTACTCGAGGACGAGCAGGAATTAAGCTTCGGGATGCTGATACGTCTCGCCATTATCTATAATTTTTATTGTTCCATGCCAATATTCTACAACTTCCATATACTTTTCGCAACTTTTTATACTATTTTTGGGACTAACATATTGAACCGGTGCCCGGTGCAGTTCACATGCATTGCATGTTTTTGGTTTAGCAGAATGTCCATATCAAGCGGAGTCCAAAAGGGATAAAAAGCGGAAGGAGCTTATTTTTGAATATTTGGAAAATTTGGGAGAAAGATCAGCGAAAGCGGTTTCCGAAGAGTTGGCCATGAGGGCGGGGCCCACGCCTGGCATCAAATGGCGCTTCTCCCACCTCGTGGGCCACCGTAAGGCGGTTGATGCCCTTCTTGACCGCCAAGAAAGCTAATTTTTGGAAAAAAATCACGGCGAAGGTTTCAGTCAATCGAATTCTGAATCTCCGGATCTAAAAGAAAGCAGTGAAAAGGCTGTGAAAGAGCGAAGCGAGAGAAAGCAGAGAGGCAGATCCAATCTCGGGAGGGCTCACGCCTCTCCCACGCCATGGGAGCCAAGGACCAAAGGAAACCCTTCTCTCCCATCTAGGGAGGAGGTCAAGGAAGAAGAAAGAAGAAGGGGGCCTCTCCCCTTGCTTCCGATGTGGCCGGAGCGCTGCCGATGCCATCATCATCACCACCATCTTCACCAACAACTTCACCGCCATCATCACCAACTCTTCCCCCCTCTATGCAGCGGTGTAACCTCTCTCTTACCCGTTGTAATCTCTACTTAAACATGGTGCTCAACGTTATATATTATTTTCCAATGATGTATGGCTATTCTATGATGTTTGAGTAGATCTGTTTTTTCCTATTGGCTATTTGATGATCAAGATTGGTTTGAGTTGCATGTTTTATTATTGGTGCTATCCTATGGTGCTCTCTCAGCGTCGGCATAGCGTGAGGGATTCCAGCTGTAGGGTTTGCAATATGTTCATGATTTGCTTATGGTGGGTGGTGGCGTGAGTGTGACAAGCTGCAGACCGAGTAAGTAGGTTGTTTTTGCGTATGGGATAAAGAGGACTTGATACTTTAATGCTATGGTTGGGTTTTACCTTAATGAATCTTTAGTAGTTGCGGATGCTTGCTAGAGTTCCAATCATAAGTGCATATGATCCAAGTAGAGAAAGTATGTTAGCTTATGCCTCTCCCTCAAATAAAATTGCAATAATGATTACCGGTCTAGTTGTCGATTGCCTAGGGACAAATAACTTTCTCGTAACAAAAAGATCTTTACTAATTTAGTAGTGTCTTTATCTAAACAGCCCTTAGCTTTTATTTACTCGCTCTTTACTTTCTTGCAAGCCTATCCAACAACACCTACAAAGTACTTCTAGTTTCATACTTGTTCTAGGTAAAGCGAACGTCAAGCATGCGTAGAGTTGTATCGGTGGTCGATAGAACTTGAGGGAATATTTGTTCTACCTGTAGCTCCTCGTTGGGTTCGACACTCTTACTTATCCAAAGAGGCTACAATTGATCCCCTATATTTGTGGGTTATCATCGCTCTGGTGAGAAATCTTGACGTAGGTGTTTCGACTTACTTCTCTTCCCCTTCAAATTTTTCTTTAGGATCACGCGGTTAGTTTTCGTTCGTTGTCCACCTCTTTTCATCCGGTGCTATTCTCGTCGAGTTGATTCAAACCTCTTTGTCGTTTGGGAGATCAATCCTCGGCCCTTTTCAATCGACATTGTTTCCTTGTCCAAAGTCATCCTTGTTTTTTTCCCACCTGCCCACCCTTTTTCTTCTCGAATCCGGAGTCCGAAATCGAGTATCCATCCTACTCGTGCGAAGCCTTTGCATTCTTTCCTCATTTAATTCAACCGGTGCCTTTCTCGTCAGGTTATTCATCGGTTAACCGTTGCAAGTTGCCTGTGTTTTCCGGCCCTCCCACCCCTTATATTCCCGGAGTCTGAGCCTCTATTCGAGCATCAATTTCATTCATGCGGAGTATCTTCAGTCTTTCCTCAATTGTCTCAACCGGTGAATTCTCGTCTAGTTAATCATCGTTTTTCTCGTTTTCCTTTCGGAGGTTTCAATTCAAGTTTTTTTTGCTCTTCATCATATTCTTTTCCTCGACTCAAGTGTTTTCCTTTGTTTGTTCGTCTCTCGCCATTTAATACTTCCGGAGTGCTCAAAACATCTCAGAAGATTTGTGCTGCCTTAAAATTAAATTCGAAGGTGTCACCTCATATAGGTCTTTCAGTTGTTCCGATGCATCATTTCTCATTCAACAATCCTTTTCCAACAGTATTTTCTTTTCAGTGGGCCCTAACCCATAGGTCTTTTCCCAGGATCTTACCTGACTCTTCTAATTTTCCGGAGTTATTCTCAAATTCTTTTCGAAGTATGACGTAAGTATGGATTTCATCAGTCAGATGTTTTTTTTCCAAGATCGATTCCAAATTATTTTCATTGTTGGCTCAACCTCTTCGCTTTTCGTTTTCCTCGGAGTGTCTCCACAAATTTTGTTGTTGTTTCTCGTCGTCATTCTCAACATTTGAGGACCGAAGAAGATTTTCTCTTAAATCTTGTCCGTTCTCCCGAAGATTCGTGCCGCTACCTTGGTGTTTTCCTCTGAAATTGTTTCCAGTCGTACAATTATTTTCACCCATCCGGAGTATTTCAGGAGTTGTTTTCCGTCTGAATTATCCGGAGGCCTCCATTTCCAAATATCTCTTCGTTATAAGTTTCCAAATTCGTTCTCCAATTATTCCATATCCGTGCCTGTCGGGGATATACCCCGCGTCGTAAACCGGCCGGAAGTACAACCCGGCCGGACTTGGCGGTTTACTTGAGACCGGCTAAGACATGACGATTCACTAGCGACCCGTTTGGACCTGGCGGTTTACGATTCATTGGTAATCCGGCAGGCGGGTCAGAGGAGCCACAAGGCCCGATGGCCCAACGGGCGGTTCATGAAGGCCGGTTCATACTATGGTGGGCCGGTTTAAGAGGAAAGGCATGAGGAATATTTACCTTTTAAGGAGTTAAGGCCAGGACTTGTATCCGGTTTGTATTAGAGATACACTAGTCCTAATCCTAATAGGAATCCACATGTAACCCGCCCCTTCAAGATATATAAGGAGGGGCAGGGCTCCCCAAAGAGGGACAAGAAAGAAGAAACAATCTCTAGGGCTAGACACAACTAGAAGAGAGCCGGTTTACGGCGACTCCCTCATGAGCATAATGAGACCTAGCCTCAAACATCATGTAGAGTTATTATCGGATGATGTTTCCCGGGGCCCGAAGCTATCTAAACCCTTATCTTGTGTCGCGTCTCTCGATTCCGCTCAACCCCTCTCAAGCTACCACATAGATGCGTTGGCCTCGCGACTAAGTCCTGACACTAAGGACATCTGCGTGACAAAACTGCGACGATTGGTGCCCATCGTGGGGCCTGCGCCACAGTGGTGATGAGTTTTTGGAGGGATCTCTCTCAAGGATCGAGAAATTCGCAACTTTCTGGATGAAGAAGTTTCTGGATTCATCAGTCGAGATTGAAAAAGTTTCAGCGGCAGCACTAAACCGGATCAGAGTCAACAAGTAGCTTCAACGTCGACTGGCTACCAGTCTTTATCCAGCGACGAAATCCGCTGAAGCCCAGAAGATGCCCTACCACATCCACATCAGCAAAGCAAAGGAATAATTGAGAGGAAAAGGGCCACGTCTGTAGTCGCTTCTCTGCGATCTATCAAGACACACATATCAACAGAATTTCGAGGCGATCGTTAAACTGTTTTTATGTACTGTTCACCTAATTATGCGGTAGGATCAATCCTTCGAGATGGCAGCCGTTTTGCGAAGTGCTGGGTATTTGTTTCAAATCCCGAGGAGATTCATCAATGCAAATCCCAGTGCAGGACGGAACAAAACCAATCGGAAGCAGCCCACGACCCGGAAACAAATTTAGACATGAACTCAGTTTCGGGCTGTTGTCACCTCCACCGATGTCCGACCCTGGATGCCGGTTTCGAGCCACCGCCGTCGAGCGGGCTGCCTCGCCTGCGAGCCACCTGTTGCCTTGCCTGCGGCCCCGCCCCGTCAGCCGCCGCCGTCACACGTCGAGCCGGCCGCACCTCGGGCCACCTTGTTGACCTGCCTAGTTGCTTCTGTCGCGGACCCGCCGGCGCGTCAAGCTGCCACTTTGGGCCGCTCGAACCATCGCACCTCTCCTGGCCGGGCCTGAGCCGCCGCACCTGAGTCTCCACGAGTGCCCGCGTCGCGCTGCTCCGAGTTGACCATGCTGTCACTGGATTCCGGCGCTTCAAGTCACCCCGATTACGCTTCGGCCCCGTCGCTTCGGAGCCGCCCTGGCTACAGCGCCGCCTCGGGTCCACATGGACAAAGGAAGCCTGCCCTGTGTTGCTGAGCCGCCGGGTGCTTCCACTGCCCTATGTTCGGCTGTGAGCCGCCCGCAGCCGGCCCAGTTTTCTCGTGAAACCGGCTACTGCCTCGTGCCTTGTCGGTCTGCTTTATCCCATCGCTGTAAGAAGTTGTTACAGGTTGGAAAGGGGGTTTCAAGACCAGCAAAGATGCTCCACGTGAAGAGCAAGGAAAAAGTACTGGCATGCATGTGCACTGCGTACATGATACGTGGAGCTAAAAAAAGGGACAAATACTACTTCATCTTTGTCTACTAGTGTCGCTTCTCACAAAGAGGTCAAGAGCAATTATCAGCTCACATCACAAAAAAAGGGGGAGGAAATACTGGTGACCCATATATCTCAGTTAATTCCTAGAGTGCATACAGATCATCTGCCATTCACAAACATCAGGTGATATCCATCTAAATTTATCTTATTAACACTTATTGTTTTTTGTCAAAGAACAATTATTCTGCCCGGTAATATTTTACGCAAAGCAACTATTTGAAGAAAAAGGGATGGTGTTATACCACGGATGCACGTTCGGCTGTGTCACACGGCTTCACGGACAGGCGTGTTGCGGTCCGGTTTATGTCAACGTGCTGGCCGACTCGCTCGTCCGCACCGCCTTACAACGCCACGGACGACTCGCCCGTCGGCCCTCGCGGCCGTTTCACTCGTTTGCTCCCGGGGCCGATTCGCCCATGGTGATCATCAACTCCGCGGTGGATAATTACTGGCCTAACATATGAAGGTGAAATCTGTGCAATCAATTTTTATTGATACATTTTTTATTCTTTAAAAGAACAAATTACTCCGGCTTGCGATATTATTTATGCAGGAGCAATTGTTCATAGCAAAAGCTATGGCCGTATTATGGATGTATAGTTCGCACTACCATTATAAATGCGGTAGCATCTGACCACACCATCAAGCTCGGTGAATATATCTGCAAGGCGCCATCAACGTGATGTGGTTAACTCGCCCGTTCGCACCGGCTTACAATGCTGCGGCCGACTCATCTGTCCAGAAACGCCTCCGATCTTCGCGATGCGTCTTTGTCGTCCGTCTCTCGCGGCCTAGTCTACATCAACATACCAGGCCGCACCTGTCTGCGTGAGCTGTTTTATTGAGTATGAGCAAGTCACAGCTTGGGTAGCCCGGTTTTCTTTCAAATTGGAGGCAAATTATCATTAACCGCCGTCTGCACTGGATGGCTCAATGGGCAGGCGCACAAGTCGCCTCCACTACAGTTTGGATAACTTCACATAGCCAGTTGGAAGGAACCATTGGCCGAGTTGCTAACACGGCTCATCTGGTATCATTTATAACCCGCCGCGGTCACCTCAGCCTTCTGTGGATTCACATCGTGTTTTCAACACTAATGATATACAAGTTATGCCGGTTTATATCACGGTCAGATATGGAGAATCTCAAGCCAACTCCTCGAGTCACCTTAAGACTCGGGGGCTACAATGATATGACTCAGCAAATGTTGCCGGTTTTCAGTGAAGTCAAGAACCCCAGGACGTTGGAGGGAAAGATAACCCGGTCCTAGAGGCTACTACCATATTGATGAAAATTTGAAGGCCGTCAGAAAATTTCCAGTTCAAAATGAAGAATGCCGGTTTACAATCCGGTTCAAGGGAAATCTGTTCTCCCACAAAGCTTTGAAACTCTCAAATCCGGTTTAAGAATTTCCGGTTCAAAAAGAATTAAACTCTCGCAAGTTCGAGTTTAAAGGTCGTCAGAAAAATTTCGGGCTGAAAATGAAGATTCCGGTTTAATATCCGGTTCAAGGGAAAGATTTCTCCCATAAAACATTGAAGCTCTCAATATCTGGTTCAAAATCCCGGTTCAAGAAGAATTTATCTCTTGCAAAAAGTTAAAAGTTGCCGAAGAGGACCTGCTGCACGCAGTTCAAACATGGGTATCCCGCCTTTTTGGCCTATCATATTATTGATCACATGGGGGCTTTTATTTCAAAAAGCGGCTTTGGGTTTACCCCTTGATTTAGCTTCTCAAAGCTTTACATTACATCACTTGGGGGCTTGGTCGTATCCGAACCATAGCTACACCTCTTGATCGGCGCAATGCCACAGCATCACTAGGGGGCTTGGTCGTATCCGAACCATAGCTACACCTCTTGATCGGCGCAATGCCACAGCATCACTTGGGGGTTTGGTCGTATCGGAACCATAGCTTGTCAGGACCCCGATTCCAAGTCACATCGATCTAGCCGGTAACACCTCATATCACTTTGCGGCCTCACGCACGGTATTCCCATGGGTGTCGCCTTACCATGGCCCGGGACCATTTAGCCTTTTGGCTCACGTATATGATAGTGTCACTAGCATCCATATGACAGAAGAACCGGGCCGACATGGCTAATCGTGAACCCAAAGTGGCACTAACCCATGGGGCAGGCATACATGAATCAACTTCGAGCATGTCGATTGACGGCGTGTGAATCCGGGCTGTAGGGCCGGGGCTAACAGGACTTGAGGAACCCGTCTTTGTAAAAAGGCTAGGCAGGACTCTGGAGTCACGGCGTGACATTTCCACGAAGGGGCAGAACCACGAGGCGAAGTGAAACACATGCCGCCAGTCAAAGCGTCCTGAAAGCAGTAGTGCTGGGCTAGCAGGACTCCGGTGAACCGGGTTGTAGCGGACTACTATGGCTCATGGAAGCACTAGATTACATTTCCCCATAAGAGAGGCTGCCAAGGATAAACAACTAGATTGTCGGATCCCACACATACCAAGCATTTCAATCATACACACAATATACTCGATATGTGTAAATACAACATGGCATCACAACAAAACTCTATGACTCAAAGTATTTATTCAATAGGCTCCAGGAGCGAGATATTACAAACATGGGTCTCATGACCCAACATTGAGAAACATACAAGAAAAAGCACAAGCGGAAGCTTAACATGTCCGACTACAGACATCTACAAATGAAAAAAGGCTTAGAAGCACGACTATCTACCGAGATCTGCCGAGGGCTCAAGATCGTGGCGAGGTAACAAGCTAAGCGTCGAAGTCCAAGCGGAACTACTAGCAAGACCGAAGTCTCTCATAAAAACATAAAATAGGCAAGCGTGAGTACAAATGTACCCAGCAAGACTTATATCGAACTAACTACATATGCATCATTATCAACAAAGGGGTGGTGGAGTTTAAGCTGCGGCAAGCCGACTTTGACTTCGGTGGCTATCCTAAACTACATTGCCAAGTAACTCTTTTGGGGTGGCGCTGCGAGTCCACATATTCACCATATCAATACACCACTATGGATCCGCTCCCGTCTCTCCCTACGAGCATCATCCATAGCACTCACGCTTATCTTGCGTATTTTAGAGTATCCACTTTCACTTGTCTATGAGGCATACGAACAGCAGAAGTCCTTTACAGCGGACACGGCTATTCGAATAGATCATATTAACCTGCAGGGTGTACTTCTTCACCTGCGCTCTCGCCACTTACCACCATGTACACATCGTGTATCTCGGCAACCTTCAAGCGGAAGCCTGGCAAGGGAGTCGGCCACGACCTGACTAACCACACAAGTCTCTAGTGCAGGTTTATCGCCTATTCGGGTTCCATCCGCAAGGAGATCTAGCCGGGGTGTCGCTCACGGCCCCAAACGATGTGAGCAGGGTTCCCAAGCCCACCATCCGGGTGCCACTTGGTACACCGTGCCATTGTGCCTAGTCTGTCCCAAGCCCACCTGCAGGTGCCACTTGGTAGACTCGACACTACCTACAAACACGGAAACTAGTTGCAACTCACAGACGAGAGATCGAGTTGGTTAATAAGCCGAGAGGGCGAGTTACGGAACCCAATGTGTGTGGTAATGCTTGTTCATGGATCACAAACACACAGAACTTCAGTTCTGAGGAAGGTTTCAATGAGACAACCCATCATGTACTCCTACATGGCCTCTCAACTTTGCTACCTTTACCAAATCGTGTTCACACACTTAGCTCTCAACGATGGGACATGTTCACCACATTCCAATTCATCCCCTATGAACCAGACCGACTCGACTCTAAGCGATGGCGAGCATGACAACAAGCATGAATGAGTAGGCACATCAGGGCTCAAACAACTCCTACTCATGCTAGTGGGTTTCATCTATTTCTTTGTGGCAATGACGAGTCATCTTTGAGGAAAGGGGCTCGGCTACCGCAGCATGTAACGATTGAAACGTTGTTGTCCTAATGCAGATAAAGAGAGCGAGGAGCGAGAGGTGGGATTGTATCGGAATGAACAAGGGGGTTTTGCTTGCCTGGCACTTCCGAAGATAATATAGCTCTTCATCAGTGTCATCGATCACGTCGTCGGTAACATCGTCTACTGAGAGGGGACAGATACCGGCAACAAGAGAAGAAGCACAATCAATGCAATGCAACAATATGATGCATGATATGACATGGCAAAATGAGTGTGTTGGGCTAATGTATCTACAACCAGGGTGGTTTGAGCTCATTTGAGACAAAGATTGAAATGCAAACTCAAGTTATGGGTTTATAAAGTGCATTAACATGTTTTGAGCCAAACAGCAAGGTTAAGTTGTTTAAACATGCATGAAAATGGTACAGATGGATAGATTAATTTTTTCTGATCATTTTTCATATATAACTTATTTCCTTCTGAGTTACGGTTGAATTTATATGAATTTTAGAAGTTTGGGGCATTTTCTGGAATTCCTAATTTATTTAAACCCAAAAGTCAATTACTGCATCAGCACTGCGTCATGCCTGCGTCGGCCAGTCCATGACCAGTCAACCTTGACCAGTGGGTCCCGCATGTCGATGTAACCGCGTCGGCAGAGGTGACCGGTGGGGGTCGGTCAGCTGAGGTGGCAAGGTCAAACAGGCCGGTGGAGCCACGGTCATTAGCTTAAATTAAGCAGGGAATAACCACATGATTAATTAACGGGTGGGGCCCGTGCAGCCGGTCTGTTAGGGAGGGATTAGTGGTGATTAGCCTTAATTAGCGACCACGTCGTGATGCGGCCGGCGACCAAAAGCACGGCGATGGCTCGCCGAAGATGCTCGAGTTTGAGCTACGGGCGGCTAAGCGGCCTTGGAAGGGCTGTTGGACGCATCGTGGAGCGCGCATCCAACGGTGGTAGCGGTTTTCGCGTGAGGTGGGCTCTAGTGGCGGCGGCAACGAAGTCGGCGGCGGCCGAGCTCGGGTGCTTTCATGGATTTGGCGCCACGGCCTGCATTCGAGCAAGTAGCGAGCTAGGGAGGTACTACGCGTTCTTTGTGAGTGCAACGCACACGCGACGAGACCAATCGTCACCGGCGTACGGGCGACGAGCTCATGCGCAGCGCGCGATTCGGCCTTTCAAGGGGGGCGGCAGCTACGGCGAGAAATCGAGGCGGGAGGAGGGGGTTTGGTCCGTGAACTCACAAAGGCGATGGGATGGTCGGCGTGCTCGGGGAGGCACGAGGCGGCAACGGCCCGGCAAAGATCTCCGGCGTCGGGAGGTTGAAGATGATGTTGATGGCGGCGATACAGCGCGTCCCCGGTTGGTTGGCTAGTCGAGGGCGTAGAAGACGTCATTGCGGAGTTCTCGGGCACGGTGAGAGGTCGAGGGGGAGGCGGTGGACGCGGCGGTAACGGCGAGCGGCGGCGACGGGCGTGTTCGGTCGTGCTCGGAGAGGGAGCTAGAGGAGAGGGAGAGAGCTCCAGAGTGAGGAGGAGTTAGAGGGTCGAGGCGGTCAGGCGAGGGACCAGCATGGGGAGGCCAAGCGGGGAGGTGGCGCTGCTACATGCGGCATGCACAGCATAATAGCTCCTCTTGGCAGCGGCTTGAAGAAGCTCGGCCCTGGAGCTAGTGGGCGGGCCTCTCGGTGGGGCTGGACCAGCCCAGGAGTTGGGCCGATTGGACTGGACAGTAAGCTCCAGTAAGGTTGCTCTGTTTTATTTTTACATTATGTTTTCTTTTGTTAAATATTACTTGTTCAAAATTCAAAACAATTTCAAAGCAGTGACAAAACCCTTTGAATAATTTTGTGTTGCAAAATGGACATTTCCAAATGCACATAAAATGTTTCAAAGATATTTGAAATTATATTCTAGTTATATGAATATAACTCAAATTCAAATAGCTATTGATTTAAATTCAGAGTCCCAAAAATAAATCCTTCAAAATGTTCCTAAATTCTGGTTTGATATATAGCTCTTGCCAAAATTCTCAAACATTGCAAAAGGACATCTTGGAAACAAAGAATGAGATTTCCAGGGTTCTTTGCCCTTCTTTTATTTAAGTTTATGAGGCTTCCACTTTCCTCAATTCCATGTTTTAGAAATTTAGACATGATGCAAGCAAGGTACAAACACTAGGCAGCACCAGAAGCTAGGGATGTGACAGCTTACCCCTACTAAACAAGAATCTCGTCCCAAGATTCAGGTCGTGAGGTAAGAAGGCAAAGGGACACAAGCTAATACAATATTCACGATCCGGATGTCTTTCTCGAGGATATTGATTCATTGCATCTCGTTGACCTCGACGTCTTGCTTTGAGATCTACATCCAACATGACAACGAGAAGAAAGGGAAGATTTTAGAAGAATCGATCTTCTTGAGGTTTGAACAATTTAGGATCATCTTAATGATCACAAGGTCAACTCACGGAATGAGACATAGAAACATCTCTGGAGCTGAGAGGCAAAACATGCATGAGGAGCGACAGAAGAAACAATTTGACGAGGGTTTCAAAGTAGCGAGGAAATTGCCATGAATCCATAACGGGGCACCTCAGGGAAGGTGACTCGAAGTACTATTCCCTTAAGTGGCAAAAAGAATTACTTTTGATACAAAGATCATTGAAACTCTTTATACCAGCCTAAGGCAATCACAAACGATCGTGTGAACGAATTCGAAAGAATGGCATACTCATACCAGAATGGATAATTTGGACTACCTTGTTGAAGACAACACAATGGATGATTTTGCTTATCATCAGAAATGGATGGGATCCTTGGTAGGACCACCTCTGAAGATGATCCTGAACAACAATTGCTGAGAAGGGCAAGCCAAGGGGAACTGGTACAATGGCGGTGCAAGCTGAGAACGAAGCATGGCTAACTGGAAATGTTCTAACCATCATATCTGCACGAGATTCAGATCTGGTTAGTAATAGGATTCTTCGGACTCAACATGTCCGCAAAGAAAGTTTGCAACACAATTCAACAAGATGATGTTGCAAGATTCTCGGGAATTGAACTACGATAGCAAGCTCCAAAACATGAGCTAGTTCCGCTACATACATGTGAACACATTGTCCCGGACAAGCATGACCAAATAGTAATCTTATAACAAAACACTATCGAGTTCCGGAGGGAATCATTAGCGAGGGTAGAGAAGTCCTAGCATAAGTCATGATTCTTAAGAAGGAACTTCTTCACCTTGAACAAATCAATCAGTGGCTTGGTGTGCTAGGAACACATATGGAGTGGAGGTAATTAATCTACCAAACCATAGAATACTTGTACGTATGCATGGTCGACTTGGGATGATTCCAAGGGAAACAAAACAAACCTTGCTCAAATTCATGGCGGCAACTTACACCTAATGCACGTGAACTTGGAGAAAGTCACTTCTTTCATCCAAGCATAAGCTTCATGAACGGACGAAGGCATTGCTTACAAAGTTTCCAACATTAGGTTGATGTTCAACATGAATCATGGGGGAGACAAAATGTTGCTGATGGGCTCAACGGCAACTCATCGGAATTTCCATATCACTTGACTTCCACCATCATGTGAACACGGTGATAGCATTGATCAGACCAAAAGATGTAATGGTGTATGCTCGAGGGATCAACCACGAGTCAGACAACATTACAAACATCGTTGGTTCTGATTTGACTTGACAATAGCCCATACTCAAGTAAAAGTTTTGACAAGGCAATAGATCCAACAACTGATCACGAGGACCAATCAATGGAGATATCATCTTTCTTCCACACACACACACGCACAGAAGATATCCCTTAGAGATGAACTAAGTTAAGCAAAGCTTTATCTTCCAACTCTCCAAGTTGTTGTCTAGCTCAACCAACTAGCTCAGGGATATCCAACACAGATTCTTGGAGAATGGGTGGTTTATAGGAAAACCAATATGATCACGAACTCAACATAACGGTCAGGTGACAACCTGGTAACACTTCCGAGAAGATTTTCGGAACATCACAAACCACCGATATGTCTCTAAGCTCGAGAACAATCTTGCTTTTCAAGGCAAGACGACATGATCGGAAAGAGTGAGGGATTGACACGGTCCTAACTCATTGATCGAAGAGTGCACCGGAAATAAGGACTAGGTAGCACAGTCTATCTTACAATGATGATTCAATAACCAACACGCTAAGAACGAAATTATTGTCCTTTAACTACCAAGCAACAAGGTTGCTAGGAGTATTTATTTGACACATCATGGTTCACTTGTCGGCATTCCGGTTACAATAACACGGAAACCAAGGAATGAACAATGATGGCAAGAAGTATTACTGCGTCAAGAATTCATAAGAGGTGGTGCAATTCTCATGGCACTCTTGACATAAAGATGGTAACACTCCAAGGTACAGTAGAGAAAAAGCTGGTTTGGCATTTTGATCCGCAAAATACAACTGCTTTGACCCAATCCTAGAAACGGATGAGGTGTTGGAGTTTGTTTCTCCTAGTCATTCCCGGATAGAATGGCTTGACGGGCCACAAGAGTAGTGGCATCGATGAACATGAATGCATAACTACTCCTGACTATCAATCGATGAGCGAGGGCGAAGGAAACAACTAAAGAGGGACAACTCAAAGGAACACATGTTTTTTACGAGTTGTGAATGCATGGATTAGTATGCCGAACAAATTCAGCATATTTCTTACGGATAACCCATGCAGAGAGGTTGAACTGGCAGAGTCGCAAAATAGAATGGAGAACCCATCAAGAGCACTCTTGTCGTGATCTCTTGGTTCAAGGAACTTCTGCCAAGAATGGTTCATGGTATTTATAAGAATGATGTACCACGAACCTCGAAGACTATCGCAAAGGTTACTAATATCCTAAAGGTACAAGCAACACTAACAACATGAAGTAAGTAGGGAAATCTCGGGTTCAGAAACACAGGAGTAGAATACCTACTACTAAGTGGCATCACGGGCTGCTTTCGAGAATGGTGGCCAGAATCATCACACCGGAAACACAAAACATGGCTAGATTGCTAGGTGACTCCCTAAAACACCTAGGGTCATAATAATAGCTCCAACATATATGTCAAGGCAATAAATTACCTCAACGCACTAAGTTAGTGCGCTTTATTCTCGACCATCAAGGACATCGGGAATGGAAAGAAAGGATTTGCAAATGTATCGGACTATTTAGAGACACAGGATGACTTCGGACAGCATAACGGCTGTAAATGCTCAAAAACATTTGAGACAGCCTGCAAAAGGGTGGCATAACCACTCAACATCACAATATCAAGGTTCTGAGACCAGCTATGAACATACGGAAGTAGTAGAGACCGAACTGGGGCTTGAATCCATGATTCCTATATGTCTACGGAGTAGTAACACGTTATCCTGATAGAAAGAAGAGAAAGCCTAGTTCTTAATCCCCGTAGAAAAGAAGAGGGTGACTCAGATCAGAAGGGCATAAGGTATAAGAAGTAAAAAGAGCCTTACGTTCCCTTCCACAATCAATTCCCATATATAACTAAAGCATTTCTAGACTCAACTTGACCCGGTTTGGCTTGGTAATCCTCTGAGGCGATCAGCTCACGATACCAAAGCTGTCAAGACCCCGATTCCAAGTCACATCGATCTAGCCGGTAACACCTCATATCACTTTGCGGCCTCACACACGGTATTCCCATGGGTGTCGCCTTACCATGGCCCGGGAACGTTTGCGCCTTTTGGCTCACGTATATGATAGTGTCGCTAGCATCCATATAATGAGAGAACCCGGGCCGACATGGCTAGTCGTGAACCCAAAGCGGCACTAACCCATGGGGACAAAGCGTACATGAATCAACTTCGAGCATGTCGGCCAGCCTGTGAATCTGGGCTGTAGCATGGGGCTAACAGACTCGGGAACCGGGCTGTAGCGAGCTAAGCGAGACTCAAGTCACCGCGTGACATTTCCCGAAGAAAGACACGAGGAACAAAGTGAACCACATGCCGGCCGATCAAGCGTCACTGGCGGTAGTCTTTGGGCTAGCGAGGACTCCGGTGAACGGGCTATAGCGGACTACTATGGCTCATGGAAGCACTAGACTACATTTCCCCATAAGAGAGGCTGCCAAGGATAAACAACTAGATTGTCGGATCCCACGCATACCAAGCATTTCAATCATACACACAATATGCTCGATATGTGTAAATACAACATGGCATCACAACAAAACTCTATGACTCAAAGTATTTATTTAATAGGCTCCGAGGAGCGAGATATTACAAACATAGGTCTCATGACCCAACATTCAGAGCATACAAGAAAAAGCACAAGCGGAAGCCTAACATGTCTGAGTACAGACATCTACAAATGAAAAAGGCTTAGAAGCCTGACTATCTACCAGATCACCGCCGAGGGCTCAAGATCGTGGCTGAGGTAACAAGCTAAACATCGAAGTCCAAGCAGAACTACTAAGCGAGACCGAAGTCTCTCTGCAAAAACATAAAATAGGCAAGCGTGAGTACAAATGTACCCAAAGAAGACTTACATCGGGACTAACTACATATGCATCATTATCAACAAAGGGGGTGGTGGAGTTTAACTGCAGCAAGCCAGCTTTGACTTGGTGGCTATCCTGAACTACGACTGCTAGTAACTCTTTTGGGGTGGCGCACACGAGTCCACATATTCACCATATCAATACACCACTATGGATCCGCTCCCGTCTCCCTACGAGAACGCCATCCATAGCACTCACGCTTATCTTGCGTATTTTAGTGTAGCCACTTTCACTTGTCTATAGGCTGTGCGAGCAACCTAGAAGTCCTTTACCGGACACGGCTATTGAATAGATCATATTAACCCTGCAGGGTGTACTTCTTCACCTACGCTCTAGCCACTTACCACCATGTACACGTCGTGTATCTCGGCAACCTTCAAGCGGAAGCTTTGGCGAGGAGTCGGCCACAACCTAACTAACCACACAAGTCTCTAGTCCAGGTTTATCGCCTATTCGGTTCCATCCGCAAGGAGATCCGCCGGGTGTCGCTCATGGCCCCCAAAGCGATGCGGCAGGTTTCCCAAGCCCACCATCCGGGTGCCACTTGGTACACCGTGCCCACTTGTGCCTAGTCATCCCAAGCCCACACATGCAAAGGTGCCACTTGGTAGACTACTAACACTACCTACAAACACGAAACTAGTTGCAACTCCTGGCCAGAGATCGAGTTGGTTAATAAGCGAGAGGGGCGAGTTACGGAGCCCAATGTGTGGTAGTAACTGTTCATGGATCAAAAACACAGAACTCAGTTCCTGAGGACGGTTTCAATGAGACAACCCACCATGTACTCCTACATGGCCTCTCACCGCTACCTTTACCAAATCGTGTTCACACACTTAGCTCTCACCAGTAGGACATGTTCACCATATTCCAATTCATCCCCTATGAACCAGACCTGACTCGACTCTAAGCAGTAGCACGCATGACAACAAGCATGAATGAGTAGGCACATCAGGGCTCAAACAACTCCTACTCATGCTAGTGGGTTTCATCTATTTACTGTGGCAATGACAGGTCATGCGAGAGGAAAGGGCTCGGCTACAAGCATGGCATGTAACAAATGGAAAGCGTTGTTGTCCTAACGCAGTAAAAGAGAGCAGGAGCGAGAGAGTGGGATTGTATCGGAATGAACAAGGGGGTTTGGCTTGCCTAGCTCTTCATCAGTGTCATCGATCACGTCGTCGGTAACATCGTCTACCGAGAGGGGACAGATACCGGCAATAAGAGAAGAAGCACAATCAATGCAATGCAACAATATGATGCATGATATGACATGGCAAAATGAGTGTGTTGGGCTAATGTATCTACAACCAGGGTGGTTTGAGCTCATTTGACACAAAGATTCAAATGCAAACTCAAGTTATGGGTTTATAAAGTGCATTAACATGTTTTGAGCTAAACAGCAAGGTTAAATTGTTTAAACATGCATGAAAATGGTACAGATGGATAGATTGAATTTTTCTGATCATTTTTCATATATAACTTATTTCCTTCTGAGTTACGGTTGAATTTATATGAATTTTAGAAGTTTGGGGCCTTTTCTGGAATTCCTAATTTATTTAAACCCAAAAGTCAATTCTTTGCATCAGACCTTTGCGTCGGCCAAGAGGTCAAAACCGCTGACCCAGGTCAACCTTGACCAGTGGGTCCCGCATGTCAGTGTAACCGCATCAGCAGCAGAGGCAGACAAGTGGGGTCGGTCAACGCTGAGGTGGCAAGGTCAAACAGACCGGTGGGGCTACGGTCATTAGCTTAAATTAAACAGGGAATAACCATGTGGTTAATTAATGGGTGGGGCCCGTCTGTCAGCGTTTGTTAGGGAGGGATTAGTGGTGATTAGCCTTAATTAAGAGACCACGTCAGCGGTCGACGCCGGCGACCAAAAGCACGGCGGTGGCTCGCCGAAGATGCTCGGGTTTGAGCTACGGGCGGCTAAACGAAGCGCGGAAGGGCTCGCTGGAACGCCCGTGGAGCGGCGCATCCAACGGTGGTAGCGGTTTGCGCGGGGGTGGGCTCTAGCGGCAGCGGCTTAATCGGTCAGCGGCGGCGGAGCTCGGGTGCTTTCATGGATTTGGCGCCACGGCTGCGTTCGAGCAAGTGGCGAGCTAGAGGTACTACAGCGTTGTTGTGAGTGCAGCGGAGCTGCGCCACGGGACCAACTGGTCACGAAGCGTGGCGACAACGAGCTTCGTCTTGGCGGCGCGTTTCGGTCTTCAAGGGGGCGACGGCTACGGCGAGAAATCGAGGCGGGGAGGGGATGGTCAGCGTGCTCGGGGGAGGCCTGGAGGCGACGAAACGACGACGAAGATCTCCGGCGTCGGGAGGTTGAAGATGATGTTGATGGCGGCGATACAGCGCGTCCCCGGTTGGTTGGCTAGTCGAGGGCGTAGAAGACGTCATTGCGGAGCTCTCGGGCACGGTGAGAGGTCGAGGGGGAGGCGGTGGACGCGGCGGTAACCGCGAGCGGCGGCGACGGGCGTGTTCGGTTGTGCTCGGAGAGGGAGCTAGAGGAGAGGAGAGAGCTCCAGTGAGGGGAGTTAGAGGGGGTCGAGGCGGTCAGGCGAGGGGACCAAGACGGGAGGCCAAGCAGGAGGTGGCACTGCTCGGCTGCGGCATGCCTAGCACGCAGCTGCTCCTACTGGCACCAGCTTGAAGAACCTGCTGGAGCTAGTGGGCCGGGCCTCTCTGGTGGGCTGGACCAGCGGGGAGTTGGGCAGTGGGTGGACAGTAAGCTCGATTAAGGTTGCTCTGTTTTATTTTTCTGTTATGTTTTCTTTTGTTAAATATTATGCCACTGTTCAAAATTCAAAACAATTTCAAAACAGTGACAAAACCCTTTGAATAATTTTCTGTTGCAAAATGGACATTTCCAAATGCACATAAAATGTTTCAAAGATATTTGAAAGTATATTCTAGTTATATGAATATAACTCAAATTCATATAGCTATTGATTTAAAATCGAGTCCCAAAATAAATCCTTAAAATGTTCCTAAATTCTGGTTTGATATATAGCTCTTGTCAAAATTCTCAAACATTGCAAAAGGACATCTTGGAAACAAAGAATGAGATTTCAGGTTCTTTGCCCTTCTTTTATTTAAGTTTATGAGGCTTCCACTTTCCTCAATTCCAAGTTTCAGAAATTTAGACATGATGCAAACAAGGTACAAACACTAGGCAGCACCAGAAGCTAGGGATGTGACATAGCTACACCTCTTGATCGGCGCAATGCCACAGCATCACTTGGGGGCTTGGTCGTATCCGAACCATAGCTACACCTCTTGATCGGCGCAATGCCACAACATCACTTGGGGGCTTGGTCGTATCCGAACCATAGCTACACCTCTTGATCGGCGCAATGCCACAACATCACTTGGGGGCTTGGTCGTATCCGAACCATAGCTAAACCTCTTGATCGGCGCAATGCCACAGCATCACTTGGGGGCTTGGTCGTATCTGAACCATAGCTACACCTCTTGATCGGCGTAATGCCACAACATCACTTGGGGGCTTGGTCATATCCGAACCATAGTCACACCTCTTGATTGGCTCAAAGCCAAATCAATCCGGGGCCAAAGAGAGTGTTGTAAAACAACAACTCAAACATAGGCACCCACTTAGCACAGCTCAAAAACGTTACTTGGGGATTCTTTGCTGTCGAAATGAACTTAGAATCTACACTTGTAATGGGCTATCAAGCCATGCCTTGGAAGCCTGGTGTATACATCTAAAACCCCGGGTTAGCCAACCTATTTAAGTAAGTTACTCCGCCCAGGTAAACCTGGTATGACCCTTCGAACTTTGACAAGTTACTCCAAAAAAGGACCCTGAACTTGTCAAGTTAAAACGATGATTGGTTAAGGATTGAGGACCATCTTAAAAGCCTTTGTGAAATGGTTTAACTCAGTGGCACAGCAGCCCATGAAAAGCCTCGAATTTGGGGCACAGCAGCCCGTGAAAAGCCCTCGACTACAACGGTTTTTATTTGCATTTTGCTAAGTTTTTTGTTTCTTTTGACAAGATTTGTGATATTTTCAAACCGGTGTTCGTCAACCCAGTTAGGCTGTCAACTCCAAGTTGTCAGTATCTGATCAGTCATAATCCGGAGATTATTAACCCGGTCTGGTTTTGACTATAAGTCGCCAGTATTATATATGGTTGATCCGGTGTTTATCACAACCCGGTACGGTTTTATCATAAACCGGCACGATATGGAAGGAGTTATCAATACTCAAGATTGGGGTTATTACCCTTACTACAAAAAGTTGGTAAACCAACAATGTGATTCACTGTCACAGGTATGATATATTTCATATTTGATTATTCTTAAGTGCAGCCTTGGTTATAAACCAGCTTATATATTTGGGCATTATGACCGTCCGTGATAAACCGCCGGGACACTTTAAACTTGTTGTATGCAGAAACAGGTTGAATAAATCATGATTATAAATCACCGGTGTTTATTAACCCGGCCTGGCTTTCGACTATAAGTCACCCGTATGATGATAGTTTATCCTGTGTTTATTAACCTGGTCTGGCTTTCGACTATAAGTCGCCAGTATATATTTGGATTGCGCCATTGGAATCACGCGCTCATAAATCATTGAATTACATTATTCAAATCTTCAAATAGCCAACATGGCTGGATTTTTATTATGGTTATTAATAACTGGTATTATTGAGGTTTTCAAAGTCGCTTTAGCGCAATGGCTATTATTTTATCAAAGGATATGATTTATTCTACAATGGAAGGAATAGTCCCGAGTCGCTGCAGGCTTACGACCCGGCACTTGGGGACTACATTATTCAAATTGGGATTATATCAAATATGCAAGTCTCATGTCACTGCAAGCATGCACCATGACACTTGGGGGCTAATGCAAAGTCATTTTTTGCTCATCATATTAAAGACCCGACTCATCACATCATAATGAGCCGGCCCTTGGGGGCTACACGTCACTGCTCAAGTCTACATGATTATATTTACAAAGTCCCTGCTCATTATTGCATAATGACACGGCCCTTGGGGGCTACACTGATTGAAGTTTTTATAAGTAATTACAAGTCCCAGGTTGCTGCAAGCATGACAACCCGGTACTTGGGAGCTACATATATGGAGTATCCAGTTTTTACTAGAGATTAACAACATGGATTTCTTCAAAGTGGCAGTAATTATATGGAAACAAGTCTCAAATCATCACTTTCTTCTGTTCAAGACTTGGGGGCTATAGGTAATATGGATATAAGGGAGAAATATCTTCCGATTTTCAGTTCTAAGCAAACTAGATTGACCCGGCATCGCCAATCATTATGACCTGGTGTCTGCAACAATCATAAACCCGGCGTAATCAATAATCATGAACCGGCGTTGGCAACAATCATGAATCGGCGTTGGAAACAATCATGACCCGAAATTATCAGTTTATAACCCGGCAATTTTGGTAATATTAAACCGGCAAGTTTTACATCTTCAAATCGGTTGAATATCAGATGAGTATTTCAAGACCCATATTTCTTAAACCGGCGCTTTGGAGGCCGACTCAAGTGGATTATTTTCACAATATTTCTCTGTGAGAAACCAATGTCAGCAAAATGAGTACGAAGCTGGCTTGTTGACCTGGATTTTCTAGGAGTAAATGACAAGGACTTAAGGATGATCAGATGCCGGTTTACAAGGATTCTTAACCCGGAGCATAATCTGTCAAATTTGTTCTTGTGTTTATTTTCTGAGATCGATTTAACATGGATAAATCCAAATTAAGCGGGGGCTAATGTCGAGGATATACCCCTTGGCGTAAACCGCCGGAAGTATAACCCGGCCGGACTTGGCGGTTTACTTGAGACCGGTGAGACTTGACGATTCACTGGCGACCCGTTTGGACGTGGCGGTTTACGATTCATTGGTAATCCGGCAGGCGGGTCAGAGGAGCGACAAGCCCCGGTGGCCCAACGAGCGGTTCATGAAGTCCGGTTCATACTATGGTGGGCCGGTTTAAGTGGAAAGGCATGAGGAATATTTACCTTACAAGGAGTTAAGACCACGACTTGTATCCGGTTTGTATTAGAGATAGACTAGTCCTAATCCTAATAGGACTCCACATGTAACCCGCCCCTTCAAGATATATAAGGAGGGGCAGGGCTCCCCAAAGAGGGAAAAGAAAGAAGAAACAATCTCTAGGGCTAGACACAACTAGAAGAGAGCCGGTTTACGGCGACTCCCTCATGAGCATAATGAGACCTAGCCTCAAACAACATGTAGGGTTACTACCGGATGATGTTTCCCGGGGACCAAAGCTGTCTAAACCCTTGTCTTGTGTCGCGTCTCTCGATTCCGCTCAACCCCTCTCAAGCTACCACATAGATGCCTTGGCCTTGCGACTAAGTCTTGACACTAAGGACATCTGCCGTGACAAAACCACGACAGTGCCCCTTCATTCGTCTCAATATTCTTCCGGTGCTTCGTTCAAGTATTCTTCAATCAGTTCGTGATCTCTTCGTTCTCTTGTCTCTAAATTTCCTCAAGTATCTTCGTGCTTTTCTAATTCTTCCTGGCGATTCATTCTCCTTCTTCATTCAATTTTGAATTCTTACGGTGGTTCGTTCAACATTCCTATTCATTTGTTATCGTATCAATTCAGTCGTTCTTTCCAGTCCTACCGGTGGTTCATGAAGACTTTCCCAAGTGTTGCGCTATATCTCCCCTTAATCTTTTCCCAATGGGAATAAGTTGTATGCAATTCATTGCTTCTCATCAATTTAATTGGTGGAGGATACGCATAACATAATTCTTATTCTTCTTGCATCTAGTTGATTAATCCCTTCCTTCGTAATTTGTTTGTGTTGAATATATTCTAATCCCAAGTGTTTCCATCTTTCTTTTCCGGAGTTCCAAGCCTTCTCGCTTGTCTCGTTGCGAAGCTCCATCCAAATCATCGCAAGGCTTTAATCTTATCCCTTTCATCCTTCAATTTTATCTTGTCATCCTTCTGTTACCGGAGTTCTTCATGAGTTAATTCATTCTTCAAGTGTTCATCAAGATTCTTGTTGGAGGAGCTCAAGTATCTTCTTCTTCTTCTTGCTTTTTGAGGTGCAATTAATACTCCGTGGTCTTTGGAAATGGAGTTTTGCCTTTCTTCATTCTTCTCAGCTATTTAATCTTTCCCGCTTGTGGTCGGAGATGACCTCATAATTTTGAGATGCTATCTATAAGTCCACAACAAGCAATTCTTTTGTTGTTGAATTTCCAACAAATCAATTCAATGCTTCCTTCTATGGAGGCTTTCTATTTCATTCGTGGTAGAAGTTGTCATCTTCTACCCCGTTCTTCTCATTCCAATCTTTCAAGTATTCCGGAGGCATTGTGTTGTTCCTCTCGACAAATATCATTCCATCTTCTCAAGTTCATGTTCTATTCTTTCCTTGTTCAGCCAGAGTTCTGCCTAAATTCTTTCATTCTTATTCCGCTTCTATCTTGTTCTAACCGGAGTGGTTTCAAATTCATTTTGTTTGAGCTTTGATTCTCGTCATATTAAATGCGTTTCCTTTTCCTACTCGAGTGTTCTTGACTTTGTTCATCCTATCTCTTTTGTTCTTATTTCACCTCATCCCTTTTCCCTTCCGTCTCGGTCCTAAGATCTCGGGACGAGATCTCTTGTTAGTAGAGGAGAGTTGTAACGCCCCGAATCCGATGCGCCAGGTGTCTCCCAGTTATTTGCCATGGTTTCCATGTCATTTGCTTGCGTGTCGCACTTTGCCATGTCATCATCTGCATTGCATCATCATGTTTTTCGAAACATGCATCCGGTCCTTTCCCCCGTTGTCCGTTTCATGATCCGACACTCTCACATGCACCCATTGCACCTCTCAGACCTCGTTTCGTGAGTGGCTTAAAAATGTTCTCGGAATGGGATGAAACTTGGCGTGCGGTGTTGTTTTAGAGTAGGTAGACCGCCTGTCAATTTTCGTTCCATTTGGAGTTCGTTTGACGCCCTAACGGTTAACCGCGTAGCCCGAAACCCCTCTCTCTTTGCAGCTCAGCCCCTCTTCACCATAGCACATGAGCCCATCCAAACCCCCTCCATGCTCTCGGTCGTTGGATCGGGATCGTGTGGGCGAAAACCACACCTCATTTGGACTCTCCTAGTTCCCTCTACCTATATATAGGTCCTTCCCCTCCATTTTTCACGGTGCAAACCCTAGCCTCTTTCCACCTCGCGCCGCCGGACAAATCCGTCCGCGCCGGACATGTCCGCCGGCCATGTCGCCCGGCCAATCACGCGCCGCCACCTTAGCGCTGCCGCCTCCGCGCCCAATCCCGAGCTGCCACGTCGCCCTCCTCTCTCTCCCCGCGCCGCGACCGGGCCAAACCGCTTCGCCCGCGCCGCCGCCTCCAGCGTCCTTCTTTGGCGCTGCCCGCCCGCGCGTCTGCGCCCGACCCGCCGCCGGTGAGCTTCCCGTCGCTGCTGCTTTCGCCGCTCCGCCGCCCTCGCGCACCACGCCGCCTCCGCTTCGCCCGCGCGCCGCCCTCGGCCAACATGCGCCGCGCCCGCCCTTTTGCTTGCACCGCCGCCCGCCGCCAAACTTTCCGTCGCCGCCTCGCGCCACCAACCAGCGCCCGCCGCCTCTGCGCCTCGCCAGTCCCGCCGCCCACCGCCAGCGCCGCCCGTCCCGACCTCGCCGTCCGCGGCCTCCCGTCGCCGCCCGCCCGTCCGTGGCCGTCTCCGATCACCGCGCGCCGCTTTCGCCGAATCGCCGCCGTCCTCGTCCGGATCTGGTCAACCGGGACCAGATCCACCAGTACCTCCAACCAAATGCTCCCCACCGACCCGAGCCACTCCGTCCCGGTACCACTTCGTCCCGCGTTGACTTTCGCGGAGGTGATTTTCTTCAAAGTCCCAAACCCCCGTGTTATTTTCATGCCATGTTCATTGCATCATATTTCCATGACCGTACCTCCGTTTTGCATGTATGATATATCAAAATATTCACTGAGAGATTCTTTTCATTTAATTCCATTGTGGCATGCTTGTTTGAGTTCATCTTGATGCCTTAATCATCGTTGCAAGAGTGCTATGTGATGTTAACCTGCTGAGACTGTTATAACTTGCTGTTTTGTCATTTTCGTTGAATTTTGTGTGTGCATCTTATGAGCATGATGTCTATATGTTTGTGGAGCATCTCCATGCCATATTTACATTGGTGACATCCATGTATTTTTTTTGTTCCCTGTAGTGAGTGCATCAAGCTTGTGAAGTAGGCTACTTGTTGTTAATGTTCTGCAAATGCTAAAACTTCTATATCATGTTGCTATCTTTTCTTGATACTATTAACTAATCCATGCATAATTTGGAGATGCTTAGTTGACATGTTTTTTTGTCCATGTTATTCTTTATCATTCCATGCCTTTTGATGCCTCATATATATCATTTACCATATGTTCTTATTGCCATGAACATGCCTAAATGATGTTCCAGTTTTTCTGTTAACTTCATGATGCCATGTTGTGAGCTTGTTGTTGATTGATCTATGCCTCTTTTGGAGTTGCTCAAATTACATGATTTGAAGTATGATATGATTAATATGTTATCGTGCCATGTTTGTTAATTTTGGAAATCATATGCCTCTGTTCCGTGCTTGCAAACATGCTATCATAATGTTGTTGTTTTACACTTGCTGAAACTCTTATTATTTGCAATCTTGCCATCCCCTTTTGAGCATGTTCTATTGATTTCTGGAGATAGCTTAGTGTTCATGTTTTGTAATGCTTTACCTTTTCAGCACGTCCATACCTTTTCTTTTCATATTGAGCTGATGTAGCATGTTGTTTTGATGCTTGTAAGATGCCTAGTTGCTGTTTTGGACAGCTTGTCCTTTAAACTTGTTTCATGTGTATGTGGTGAACCATTGCTCCGTTTTGAGTGTGCTCTATATGAAACTTGCTTCATTCTGCATGTAGTTTCATGCGACCTTGTTGCATCCATGTTTTGGAGTGTGTGCTTGATGTTTATTTGCATTTAGCATTAATGCCATGTTTAACTTGTTTTGCTCATATCTTCTAGGCCGTAGCTCCAAAATAGATGAACTTTATATGTAACTTGAATAGAATTTCGTGTAGATCATTTTGGTGCATCTTAACTTGTTGGTTAACAACTTGAACATAAGGTTTATTCATATCTGGACCAATTTCAAAATTTGCATATGAGGACTTACCGAAATTGTTATATGTTGTTTCCGGCCTTTTTTAAACTTGATTTGATGTGTTGGTCTTGTATGCATCATCTCTTGCCATGCGTAGCCACATGTAGCCTTGTCATGCATCATACTTGGTTGAGCATCATGCCTTGTTCATGTGTGGTGTGTTTACCATGTTGTGTGCTTCTCGATAGTTCCCGTTTCGTTGCGATCGTGAGGATTCGTTCGTCTACGCTTGGTTTGTCTTCGTGGCTTCATCTTCTTCATGGACTCATTCTTCTTCCTAGCGGGATTTCAGGCAAGATGACTGTCACCTTGTATCTCACTACTATCATTGCTATGCTAGTTGCTTCGTTCTATCGCTATGCCGCATTACCTACCACTTGCTTATCAAGCCTCCCAAATTGCCATGAACCTCTAACCTTTGTCACCCTTCCTAGAAAACGTTGCTTGGCTATGTTACCGCTTTTGCTCAGCCCCTCTTATAGCGTTGCTAGTTGCAGGTGAAGATGAAGATTGCTCCATGTTGGATTATCTTTATGTTGGGATATCACAATATCTTTTATATTATTAATGCATCTATATACTTGGTAAAGGGTGGAAGGCTCGGCCTTATGCTTGGTGTTTTGTTCCACTCTTGCCGCCCTAGTTTCCATCATATCGGTGTTATGTTCCCGGATTTTGCATCCCTAACGCGGTTGGGTGTTATGGGAACCCCTTGATAGTTCGCCTTGAATAAAACTCCTCCAACAAGGCCCAACATTGGTATTACCATTTTCGTACCTACCACCTATACTTTTCCCTTGGGAGTAATTAACCCGAGGGTCATCTTTATTTTAGCCCCCCCCCCCTGGACCAATGCTTCTCCAAGTGTTGGTCCGAACTAGAGCCACTTGCAGCGCCACCTCGGGTGAACTTGAGGGCTGGTTTTAGTTGTACGTAGTGCTCATCCGGTCATGGCACGAGGCAGAGATACTGTGCTGCTACTATCGAGGTGTCGACGCAGCGGAGGTCTTGCTGGACTTGTTTTACCATTGTCGAAATGTCTTGTAACCGGGATTCCGAGACTGATCGGGTCGTTAAGGGAGAAGGAATATCCTTTGTTGATTGTGAGAGCTTGTAATGGGCTAAGTTGGGACACCCCTGCAGGGTTTGAACTTCCGAAAGCCGTGCCTGCGGTTATGTGGCAGATGGGAATTTGTTAATATCCGGTTGTAGTAAACTTGAAGTAAACTCTTCTAAAATACACCAACCGCGTGTGTAACCGTGATTGTCTCTTTTCGGGGTTGTTCGAGAGGAGAACACGGTTTTTGGGTTATGTTTGATGTAAGTAGGAGTTCAGGCTCACTTCTTGATCATTACTAGTAGTCGGCCGCTTGGTAAGCTCCTCTTCTCGCTCTTGGTTCGTAAGTTAGCCACCATACCTTTGCTTAGCCGCTGCTGCAACCTCACCACTTTACCCCTTCCTTACCCATTAAGCTTTGCTAGTCTTGATACCCATGGTAATGGGATTGCTGAGTCCTCGTGGCTCACAGATTACTACACCAATAGTTGCAGGTTCAGGTTATGCGATGATCATGATGCGAGAGCGATGTTTACTTGCTTTGGAGTTCTTCTTCTTCGTCGATCAGGGGATAGGTTCCTGGTCGGCAGCCTGGGCTAGCAGGGTGGATGTCGTTTGAGCTTTTGTTTGTGTTTCATCCGTAGTCGGATGTTGTTCTTATGTATGATGTATTGGTGTATTCTTGGGGCGTTTGTGCCTTTTGTATGTATCCCCATCTATTATGTAATGTTGACGTAATGATATCCACCTTGCCAAAGCGTGTCAATATGCGGTTCTATCCTTGGTGGGACCTTCGAGTCTCTTTAGGACAGTACCGCATATTGGGCATGACATCTTCTTTCGTCATGAAGATCTGGTGGTATCCCGAGTAAGCGTCAAGGAATGATAACAAGTCACATCCGGCCGTGGAGTCAACAATCTGGTTGATGCACGGTAACGGGAAAGGGTCCTTTGGACAAGCCTTATTGATGTCTGTGTAATCAATACACAGTCTCCACTTATTGATGTCGGATGGAGTACCCCTCTTACCAAACCTGCCGCTTGTAACTTCCTGATTTCCTCTGTGATGAACTCTTGTCGTTCCAGAGCCTGCTTCCTGACCTTCTTCTTGACGGGTCACGCATGAGGACAGACAACAAGATGGTGCTCAATCACCTCACTGGGAACGCCGGGGATGTCGGAACCTTGCCATGCAAACACATTGACATTACGCCCGCGGGAAGGTGTGTGCCAGCGCTTTCCTATTTCTTTGTCAAGGGAGGAGCTTATGGTGAAAGCCCCTCCCGTGCAATCCTCCTTGACGGATACCTTCTTGGTCTCTGGTGGCGTAGCTCTGGATTTCTTGCTCTTGCCGGTGGAGCTCTCTGGCACGTCCTCGATGGGAGCACTACACTCCGAAGAGGTGCGCTTGCCGGAGTGGGTGGCGAGAGGTCCTGCCGGTCTTCTTGCCTCCCGGGGCTTCGGCGGAAGGAGCAAGTGCCTTGGTGGCAGTGACTGCAACCGCCTCCCGGTAGAGTTGGTCTGCGCAGATCAGCGCATCCTTCTTGTCGGAGGGGACGGTGATGATGGTCATCGGTCCAGGCATCTTCAGCGTGTTGTAGGCGTAATGTGACGCCGCCATGAACTTCGCTAGTGCCAGGCGGCCGAGGATCCTGTTGTAGGGGCAGGGATCTCGGCCACATCGACTACAATCCTCTCTGTCCGGTAGTTCAACTCGCCTCCAAACGTCACGGGTAGCGTGACTTTACCCTTTGGCTGGCTCCTTCCTGGGTTGACCCCTTGAAAAGTACCCGTCTCTTCGAGGTCTCCATCGGGAATCTGTAGCCTTTTGATCACAACAGGCGAGATCAAGTTCAGACCGGCCCCGTAGTCAACTAGCATTTTTGTCACCTTGAGGTGCGTATTGTTGGCGAAACCAACAACGGCAAGCACCCGACCGTAGTTGTGCGGTCAGGGTGGTCCTCGGCGTAAAAAATGATAGGTGTGCTGGACCACTTCAGTGGATTTTGAGCATTGGTCGATGGTTCCACTGCTTGAGCTGGCGGTGAGAAGTGTGCAGCGAGGCGCCACTGTTGACGCATATGGCCTCCGTAGCTTTCTAGAACTCTTGCTCACCGGACTCGTCGTCCTCGTCAAGACCGTCGTCTTCCTGCTTCTTGTTGCGGCCCCGAGCGGGCCTCTCTTGCTGGCTATCCTTGCCGCATGGCCCCTTTGGCCGCCATACGCTTCTTGCGGATCCTTCGCACCATCCTGACACTTCTCCTTGTCCCGCCTCTCATAATCAGCTTTTGCTTCTCAGCAAGCAGCTCAACTTGTCGGCAGTTCTGGAGGTCATGGCCCTTGGTGCAGTGGATCTTGCAGTACTGCTTGTCGGAGCCTCCTGGCTTGTCGGTAGCCACCAAGGCCCGGCAAGCGGCGTACCCGGCAATTTCCTTGCCGGGTAAATGCGCCTTGGCCTTCTTGGCAGCGCCGGTGTCCTCGGATCCCTCGATGGCAAGCTAGGTTCTACCCTTGTGCTTCCTGTTGCGGCGCCGGCCCTTCTTTGTTGGGGTGGTTGTGTCTCTGTCTGTGGGGTCGGTCTCCGCATCGGCATCCTCGCCGGGGTACTTCCTCCCCTCCTCAGCCCGAGCGCACCTATCGGCCAGAACATAGAATTCGGCCACATCTTTGACCTTGTTCATCGCCAGCTCTTCACGCATCTTGCGGTTGCGCACATTCTGATGGAAGGTGCTGATCACGGCGGCGGGATGAACATGCAGGATGTTATCTTGCACCCCAAATGAACCTCTGTATGTACTTGCGTAGGGTTTAAGCTTTCCTTCCGGGATGATATGCAAATCGCTTGCTGGCCGTGAACTTGGTGGCCTCCGGTGAAAGGCGTAGCGAACTCATGGCACAAACCCGACCAAGAAGAAACGGAATCCGCTGGCAAGTGCATCAACCATGACATGGCATTGGGTTTAAGTGCCAACGAGAAGTAATTGGCAAGCACCTTTTCATCGCGAGCTCCAGCAGCTTGCATCGCGATGGTGTAGATGCTGAGGAACTCCGACGGGTGGGTCTTGCCGTTCTACTTCTCGCCAATGTAGGGCTTGAACGTGCGGTGGGAGGGCCACTGGAACTGCCGCAGCTCACGGGTAAAGGCTGGGCAACCTACCTCATAGGGTAGGCCGTCAGAGCCTCCTGGTGCTGGGTGGTCCATAGTGGGCCCCACCTATCTATCTGACTGGCGTGCATCGCGCTGGCGCTCAGTGGTGGTTTGAGCGTCTTCATGGGCTTGATCCCGAAGAACTTGGCGCTGATTGCGGTGGGTCCGTGGGTCGGACGATACTATGGAAATATTATCAAAAGCATCATCACGACGGACCGACACCCGCGGTGGCTGGCGTGGGGGAGGAGATTGCACCGTGGCCGCAGCACCTCCGGTCTGTCCTCCACTGGCATGCGGTGGCTCGACGGAGCACCGCCTAAGGGCCCTGCTGGTCGCGGCTCATCTTTGTTGGCAACGCCGATGAGGCTCCGGATGGTGGCTCTCCACTCGTCGAGCTTTTCCACAGCAGGAGGGAAATCGAGGAGCAACTGCGCGCGCGCCAAAGCTTATGTTGGCGTGGGTGGTGGGGAAAGCTGCGTGGACCATGACATGCTCCGACTTCTAACCACGTTAGAAGGAGCTCTATCACAGCCTTGTGGTTGTGCACCATTTTTGCCAGTGCCTCGGCGTGCGTGTTGGTCTTCTACGTCCCACGAATGAGGCACATGACTCTTCCCATGGCGGCCACAGGTCACCAGCGATAGTCACGCGGCTTCGTCGCGCCTGTAACCTGGGAAGAGCGCATCATGGGCACCGGCGTGGCGTCTTGGAAGTCGCCCAGCGCCGCCCGTGGGTAACCGCGATGCGCCCTTGGAGAGACCCAGCGCCACATGCGGGGGGCCCGGCTCCGTCTTTTGATTTGGCGGCGTGCGGCCCGTCGTCTCGCGCACGGACGATGCCGCTCGCCAGGCTTTGACTACCAGAGCGATGTGGGTGTTCGCGGACCGTGCCTCGGCTTCCGTCCGCGACCGCCCCACCACTCGCTCGCACCGGTACGGGCCGTTCGGCCCCCGATGAACCGATCATTGTGATCGTCTTCTTCTTGGGAGCCATGGCGATCAAGAACTGCTAAACTAACTGCCAGACCGGATTTTCACAACTGTGCCCCTTGCCTGGCGCGCCAAAGATGTCGGTGGGAACGACACCTATGGGATCACTGGGATCCCGTCTACAGTTGGCGGGCGCGGGGTTGCGCAAAGAGCGGGTCTGGCTGTCAACACAAGGATCATTTACCCAGGTCCGGGCCGCGAGAATGCGTAATACCCTAGTCCTGCTTTTGTGTATATTTGAGTGTTCTTGAGCTCTCGAACTAGCTTCGGCACGTGCATAGTCCAAAAGATCCGAATCCTTTTCCTGGACACCCCGGGCCTCCTTTTACAGCCAGAAGGGGTCGCCACAGTGGCACACAGGAGGTGGAAAGGTATACATTGTACAAGCTTATCGCCTGTCATTACGGGACAAGACACATTAAATGCGCTCCTTAGGTGTCCCGTTGCTTTATTGGGGACCACAACGAGGCCTGTCCCGTCCGTCGCAGCTCCGCCTTGCTCCCACACGCGTCCAAGCCAATGAGGCATGCGGTGCCACGTAGGCTGGCAGGCTGCTGAGATGGCATGGTGGTAGGGTCTTCACGAAGATCTGCATGCCACCATGCAGGTGTTTGCTGAGTTGGCCTGGATGCCTTGCGGCAAGACGCAGTGCCTGCCTGCCTAGCTGGTTGGTGGCAGCTATATATGGGAACGTCGGTGGAGTCTTTTGCAGATCACGGGCTGCTGGCGGCCTTGGTGTCCTTGGCAAGGGTCTTGCAGGGGGCCCGGCAAATGGGCTTGCCGTGGCGTCATGATGCGCCCAAGAAGGATCTTCTTAGGGGGTCTCGTGGATTTCCTCGGCAGGGATCTTGCCGAGGGTCGTCGTCTTCTGGTCCTCATATGATCTTATGTGTTTATGATCTTGACAAAGATCTGCATGCCACCATGAAGGTGCTTCCCGAGCCTTGGTTCCAACGTGGTTGATGGTGTTGGAACCCTTGGGCTCAAGGGTGGCATGCCCTACTGGCATTTGGCATGTTGCCCCGGCAAGACTCTTGCCGGGGCTGCGGAGGCCGCCCCGGCAAGGGTCTCGCCGGGGGAGTCCACCTTGCCCTCTTGCTCTTCGTGCTTCTGGTCTTGGCGTTGCTTTGCCCGTCTTGTGCTTTTCTCTGCCCTACTTAGTGTGGTAGCCCAGCAGCTCATTGCTCGTCGTGCACAAGTAGAGGGGTAGAAAAAGGGCCCCTACTTTTGTACACCGACACCTTTGCTCTTCGAGGGAAGTCTTTGAGTGTGTCATACCAAGCACGAGGGGCTTGTTTGAGGCCATCTGATTGCCTTGTTGAGCTTGTATACCATATCAGGATGTTTTGGATCTCCAAAGCCAGGTGGTTGTGCAACGTACACTTCTTCTTCAATCTTGTCGTTGAGAAAGGCGCTCTTCATATCCATTTGATACAGAAGTATGTTCTGATGGTTGGCATAGGATAGTAGTATGCGAATGGCTTCAAGCCTAGCCACCGGAGCAAATGTTTAATCGAAGTCAATTCCTTCAATTTGAGTGTATCCTTGAGCAATGAGACGAGCCTTGTTTCTGACAACTTGACCATGCTCATCTTGTTTGTTGCGATAGATCCACTTGGTGCCAATGATATTGTGCTTGCGAGGGTCAGGACGCTTGACTAATTCCCACACATTGTTCAGCTCAAATTGTTGAAGTTCTTCTTCCATAGCTTGAATCCATTCAGGTTCCATGAAGGCTTCCGCAACTTTCTTGGGTTCAGATACAGAGACAAATGCAAAGTGCCCACAGAAATTTGCTAGCTGAGTTGCTTTTGAACGAGTGAGTGGACCACGTGCATTGATGCTATCAATTATCTTCTCAAATTGTACTTCATTTGCAACACGAGGATGAACTGGACGAAGATTTTGCTCTCGTTGACCATTGTCTTCTTCTTCAGCATTGGCTTCAGGCTGAGCAATGTCTTCAGGTTGGTTTGGCACAGAAATGATAAGTTCTTCTTCAGCCTGTGCCTCTAAAGGTACTATCTCTCCAATTCCCATAAGCTTAATCGATACACCAGGAGGGACTTCATCTAGCACATTTGGCAGGTGCTCTCTTTGCGAGCCGTTAGTCTCATCGAACCGCACATCCACAGTTTCAACCACTTTATAGTGAAAGAGGTTGAAGACTTTGTAGGAGTGTGAATCCTTTCCGTAACCAAGCATAAAACCTTCATGTGCTTTCGATGCAAATTTTGAAGTGTGATGTGGATCCTTGATCTAGCACCTAGCACCAAATACTCAAGTAATGGCAGCGTTTGGCTTCTTACCAGTTAGGAGCTCATAGGATGTCTTCTTCAGAAGCTTGTGAAGATAAACACGGTTAATGACATGGCACGAAGTATCAATGGCTTCAGGCCAGAATTCCTTGGAGTCTTGTACTCATCAAGCATTGTCCGAGCCATCTCAATGAGTGTCCTGTTCTTGCGCTCCATGATGCCATTCTATTGAGGTGTGTATGGAGCAGAGAACTCATGAGTGATGCCCAATGTATCAAGATAAGTGTCGAGGCCGGTGTTCTTGAACTCTGTGTCGTTGTCACTTCTGATGTGCTTGATCTTGATGCCACAGTTCATCATGGCACGGTTGGCAAATTGTCTGAAGACATCCTGCACTTCATTCTTGTAGAGGATTATGTGCACCCATGTATATCTTGAATAATCATCAACAATGACGAAGCCATAGAGACAGGCAGTGGTAGTAAGAGTAGAGTAATGAGTAGGGCCAAATAAGTCCATGTGAAGCAGCTCGAATGGTTGAGATGTAGTCATGATTGTCTTCGAGGGATGCTTGGCCCTCGTCATCTTTCCAGCTTTGTAGGCACCACACAGATGATCCTTCTTGAACTTGACGCCTTCGATGCCTACGACATGTTTCTTCTTCATGAGTGTGTACAAGTTCCTCATGCCAGCATGCCCTAGCCTCTGATGCCAGAGCCAGCACTCTGCAGCTTTTGCTAGAAGACATACGACCATCTGCGGTCCTGCTGAGAAATCTACCATGTACAAGTCGTCTTTTCGGTACCCTTCAAAGACTAGAGATTTCTCAGACTCCATAAGCACAAGGCAACGATATTTTCCAAATATCACAATCATGTTCAAATCACAAAGCATTGAGACAGACATTAAGTTGAAACCAAGGGATTCAACAAGCATCACTTTATCCATGTCTTTGATCCTTGAGATTGCAACTCTACCTAGACCCAATACCTTGCTTTTACCGATTAATCGTAAAATGTGATGTGACTCTTGTCGAGATGGACGTGAAGTTCAGTCCATGAGAAGACTTCGATCACCGATCATGTGATTAGTGCATCCACTATCCATAATCCATTACGAAGCATGTTGTGTCATACCCTACAAGTGCGATTAGGGGATAGGCTTCACCAAGGGTATTGTGAAGCATAAACATTTGACGAACAAGCGGATTATCAAAGCTCGGATCCAGGTTAGAACTGATAGGATGATTGGCAAGTGATTCAGGAACAAAATACATAGTAAGACCATTTGGGCATTTTATCTTATGCCCCACAAGATGTTTTAGGTCCCCGACAATAGCATCGAGCGCCTTTGATTTCCTACCGAGACCTTTCCTGCAAAAAGAGAGTTAAGTTTTCTTAACCACCCACATTTTCAGGAGTGGCTTCGAAGCAATGAGTCTAAGTGCAGCATCTGAGAACTTGGACTTTGGAGCCCTAGCAAATAGCCTTGCAGGAGGTGATAATACTCATATGAATAAGCAGAATAGTTCTTGGTCTTATGAACATAGCGGTTTGAGGAAACACACTCATATTCATAAGTCTGAGTATGATTTCCCTGCAAAACATGGCGTTAGGGTGACTCTGGTGAGTCCTTTGTCTGTATGAAGCCTTTGGACCATATGAAGATGGTCTCTCTCAAGCAACCCTGCAACCAAATAACAAAGAGTCTCTTGTGTCCCCAACACACCCAATACAATGGTAAATTGTATAGGTGCACTAGTTAATGAAGAGATGGTGATACAAGTGCAATATGGGTGGTAGATATAGGTATTTGTAATCTGAAAATATAAAAACAGCAAGGTAACTAATGATAAAAGTGAGCAGCAAAACGGTATTGCAATGATAGGAAACAAGGCCTAGGGTTCATACTTTCACTAGTGCAAGTTCTCTCAACGATAATAACTTAATTGGATCATATAACTATCCCTCAACATGCAACAAAGAGTCACTCCAAAGTCACTAATAGTGGACAACAAACGATGAGATCATGGTAGGGTACGAAACCACCTCAAAGTTATCCTTTCTGATCGATCTATTCAAGAGTCCATAGTAAAATAACACGAAGCTATTCTTTCTGTTCGATCTATCCTAGAGTTTGTACTAGAATAACACCTTAAGACACAAATCAACCAAAACCCTAATGTCACCTAGATACTCCAATGTCACCTCAAGTATCCGTGGATATGATTATACGATATGCATCACACAATCTCAGATTCATCTATTCAACCAACACAAAGTACTTCAAAGAGTGCCCCAAAATTTCTACCGGAGAGTCAAGACGAAAACGTGTGCCAACCTATATGCATAAGTTCACGAGGTCACGGAACTCACAAGTTGATCACCAAAACATACATCAAGTGGATCACGTGAATATCCCATTGTCACCATAGATAAGCACATGCAAGACATACAGCAAGTGTTCTCAAATCCTTAAAGACTAAATCCGATAAGATAACTTCAAAGGGAAAAATCAATCCATTACAAGAGAGTAGAGGGGGAGAAACATCATAAGATCCAACTATAATAGCTAAGCTCGCGATACATCAAGATTGTACCACCTCAAGAACACGAGAGAGAGAGAGAGAGAGAGAGAGAGAGAGATCAAACACATAGCTACTCGTACATACCCACAGCCCCGAGGGTGAACTACTCCCTCCTCAACATGGAGAGCGCCGGAATGATGAAGATGGCCACCGGAGAGGGATTCTTCCCCCCTTGGTGGTGCCAAATAGGTCTAGATTGGTTTTGGTGGCTCTGAGAGGCTTGGCGCAGCTGAACTCCCGATCTAGGTTATGTTCTAGGGGTTTACGTATATATAAGAAGTTTTGGCGTCGGGAACAAGTCGAGGGGTCTCCGAGGCGGCCACAAGGTAGGGGCGCCAGGAGTAGGCGCCCGCCCACCCTCGTGGTGGCCTCGGGACTCTTCTGGCCCATCTCCGATGCTCCGTGGGCTTCTTCTGGTCCAAAAACAATCTCCGTTGAATTTCAGGTCAATTGGACTCCGTTTGGTTTTCCTTTTCTGCGGTACTCAAAAACAAGGAAAAAACATAAACTGGCACTGGGCTCTAGGTTAATAGGTTAGTCCCAAAAATCACATAAAATAGCATATAGATGCATATAAACCATCCTATATGGATAATATAATAGCATGGAACGATAAAAACTTATAGATACGTTGGAAACATATCAAGCATCCCCAAGCTTAATTCCTGCTCGTCCTCGGGTAGGTAAATGATAAAAACAGAATTTTTGATGTGGAATGCTACCTAACATATTTATCAATGTAATCTTCTTTATTGTGACAAGAATATTCAGATCCATAAGATTCCAAACAAAAGTTTAATATTGACATGAAAACAATAACACTTCAAGCATACTAACAAAGCAATCATGTCTTCTCAAAATAACATGGCCAAAGCAAGCTATCCCTACAAAATCATATAGTCCTGCTATGCTCTATCTTCATCACACAAAATATTTAAATCATGCACAACCCGTTGACAAGCCAAGCAATTGTTTCATACTTTGATGTTCTCAAACTTTTCAATCTTCACACAATACATGAGCGTGAGCCATGGACATAGCACTATAGGTGGAATAGAATGGTGGTTGTGGAGAAGACAAAAAGGAGAAGACAGTCTCACATCAACTAGGCGTATCAACGGGCTATGGAGATGCCCATCAATAGATATCAATGTGAGTGACTAGGGATTGCCATGCAATGGATGCACTGGAGCTATAGGTGTATGGAAGCTCAAAAAGAAACTAAGTGGGTGTGCATCCAACTCGCTTGCTCACGAAGACCTAGGGCATTTTGAGGAAGCCCATCATTGGAATATACAAGCCAAGTTCTATAACGAAAGATTCCCACTAGTATATGAAAGTGACAACAAAGGCGACTCTCTATCATGAAGATTGTGGTGCTACTTTGAAGCACAAGTGTGGGGAAAGGATAGTAACATTGTCCCTTCTCTCTTTTTCTCTCATTTTTTTATTTGGGCCTTTTTTATGACCTCTTTTTTTTCGTCCGGAGTCTCATCCCGACTTGTGGGGGAATCATAGTCTCCATCATCCTTTCCTCACATGGGACAATGCTATAATAATGATGATCATCACACTTTTATTTACTTACAACTCAAAGATTACAACTCAATACTTAGAACAAGATATGACTCTATATGAATGCCTCCGGCGGTGTACCGGGATTTGCAATGAATCAAGAGTGACATGTATGAAAGAATTATGAAGGTGGTTGTCGGTTCAATATCCGGCGTATCTCGTAGTAGGGATCCTAAGCTAGGCGTCTTGGAGTGATGGTAACATGGACACGGGGTTTTACCCAGCTTCGGGCTCTCTTGATGAGATAATACCCTACATGCTGCTTTTGATTGTATTCATATGGGTGTAGTACAGAGTACATGTATCTACCACGAGATTGTAGTAATGAATATGAGATTGTCTATTGACTAGCCTGGCCTCGGTTTATATAAGACACCGGTGGCCTAGTGTTTAGGAGTCCTTGTCTTGGGCGCCAAGTCTTGTGGAGTCTTCCTTGTATGCGGCAGGGGTTGTCCGAGCTAGCCCATGAGTATACGGCCATGGGGGTCCTCGGCCCAATCTAACTGATCGGGAGACGATGTGGCGAGTACCCCCTAGTCCAGGAAACCGTCAGTAGCCCCCTGAACCGGTCTTCAAGTTGGGGACGCTCCTCGATTCTTCCGGACTGTTCTTCATCTTCCGGTCGTCGGTCTTGAAAACTGGTTTAATAAATCTTCTCATCTTCGATCTTGAGGATTTCCGAAGTGGATCCGAAGAGTTTATATGTCGGGTATCCGAGGAGCCCCTTTAAGTTATCGGCCTTTATCAATGCCTTGTTATTTTTCACGCCACACCACGTGTTTGAAGTTGTTCTCGGGTGGCAGCGTCCTCTTGCGTCCGAGCTCCAACGCCGGACTGCATTCGAGGTATCTTTAGCAACGGCACCAATGCCGGACCGCTTCGAGCTCCAACGCCCGGAATGTATCCGAGCTCAACGCGGGCTATGTCCAAGCTCCAACGCCGGACTGTGTCCAAGCTCCAACGCCGGACTGTGTCCAAGCTCCAACACCGGACTGTATCCGAGCTCCAACGCCGGACTATATTCGAGGTGTCATAGATCACCTTGGTTCAAAAAGGTTGAAGGAGGTTAGCCGAGCTTAATGCCAGAAATTCCCTCTACGGCGCCAACCACTGGCGTCCGAGCTTTGTGCCGGACTGCTTCCGGGGTGTCTATTGTAGTCGAGGACCAACGCCGGACTGTATCCAAGGTGGTGCACCACCTCGGCCATGGGCTGGTCTTTATGAATTTAATTCCGAATTATGCAATGTAATCTCTGCCGAGATATATATCCAGTAGCCCTCAAGGTGCGTGTTGGCCTAATATCCGGGATGCTCTTGAAGGAAAAAATCAAACCGCTGACCCTAGTAGTTTCGAGACTCGTGTCGATTCATAAAATCAGCCCGAGGATCAATTACCCGCTTACAAAGATACTTAGGAATAGAAGCGCGGTGTGCAAAGTCCTCGAGACTACGGTTGGAGTGCGGCCGACCAACCCGAGGATAATAATCTCCTCGAAAACTATATTGCGCTTTAAATTTTCTCGCAGTGGATTGCCAATGCAGTAGCCCCCAGACATCGGGTCGGTGGCAACACCGTGATCGAGGATCGATGTGCCTTTTAATATTTGTAAATAATAAGCCCGAAGCCTAGTGGCCCCCGAGCCGTAATGCGGGCACGGGAGGCCGAATTAAGGATCGATATCCATAGTAAAATCACAAATTATGTGTAATGAGTCTATGTATCCAAGTACTTTACATCATTAATGCTCGGATCCACATTGTACAAAACTTTGTTGACCGACCATCGGCTTCAACCTCCTCGGCCAGCAGCCGAGGAGTGTTTGTCCTACTTTATAAAGCCTTTATGAGGGCAAAGATTTACAGCAAACAAGGCAATCCGGCCATACGGTTTTATAAACAAAGGTACGCAGAGAGACATGTTATATTATTGTTTAACATAAGAAACATCGTCCAAAGAAAATAGTCCCACTATTGGTTCCTATCTTTGGGTTGTCATGCTAAGCATGGTCATGAAACCTCAGCTCCGATCAATGTGGGAGGAAAATACTAAGGATTTAGTTCGGGGAAAGCTTCCAAACTCTGTGGTCTAAATGAACCCAAATTTTCACTTCCGTTGCAACCGTTTATAATCTGAAAGTGGCCCATCGTCGGCTTCTACCCCCTTGTAGATGCTACGCAGGGTGTTTCCGAGATAACAAAACAACCCTTAGCCGATGTCTCGGTGCCCAAAGGCGGTTGTGTTGGCGAAAACGAGGCAATCAGATATGCGGGCTTTATAACTTTCACTTAGTCATAGGAGCTTAAAGTTGGGAGGCCAGCAAGTAGCCCCCCGGTTAGTGTTCGGTGACAGCCGAGGTCAAGCGGTAAACACTTCGGCCAATGTTAGGAACGGCCCGTCATTTAATACAGTCATCGGACCGCGACCAGTTTACGCTTATTGTGACAAATCGGTTTGACTTTCTCCATCATGCGGTGCTTAACCATGCAGCTGGAAGCACAATCGTAGTGGTTCTCCTTTGCACACCTAGCCGAACAAAAGCGGAACATAGGAGGCAAGCACAAGAGCCGCAACCCAACTATTGACCGAAGACACAATTCAAAACTGATGCATATATAGCAATATCCGAGAATTTTTGCCGAATCTCTAAAAGTGTCCGGCGTTGCACTGCGAGACTTATGCAGAAAACACACAAATAGTTTAAAAGTGCCATAGGCTTGGACAACCAAAAAACGTCAGGAAAAACTCGACGTCCGAACTAGATCAATTGTTCGGTGCCAATCAGAAAATTGGTCTTAGAAAACAAATTGTGTTTCTGTCGTGCTTTAACATGACACATCCTATCTCAAGACTTCAAGCGGGTCAGCCTACAGCTTCAACCTCCTATCCGGAAGGCGGAGTACTTCTCGTTAGGCCAGTTTAGTAAACTTTAGTGGCTTTGAGAGAGAAATTAGGCTCCTTGGCTATTGACCACACACTCGCGTCGAAAAAAGGAGTGATAGAACAAAGGCTTTGCGACGACTAAGAAGAAGAACACTTATTAAAAAACAGCTCACGTAAATTTAAGAGCCCCCGAGTGACTTGGGTAAAAGAATTTTATGTATACTGATTGTATATACCGAAGTACTTATATCATATACGTGTTCTCCCGAACTTTAAACGCGTCTTAACCGACCGTCGGCTTCTCCCTCTTCGGCTAAGGGCCGAAAAAGTGTTATGTACTCCACCTGTCGAGAATATCGACGGTGTTTCCGATAACTGTGCAATCAAGGCCATAAGGTCGTAACAAACAAAAGCGCTTCAGGAACTTATGCTATATTACTGATGAAGTGTAAGAAGCATCTTCGAAGAAAATAGTACCCCCACCGATACCTTTCTTCGGTTGCTCATTGTTACTTATGAGACATGTGCAATATATTTTTTGTACTCATGAGTTCCGTTGTGTGCCGACCATAATTGAAAACAATAAGAGCGCTAGCTTTCGGCTTCACCCAGTCTGAGGTTAGAGCTCAGAGGACCCGGTCGTGACAATCACAGAGGTGCTCCCTTTACTCCCTAGCCAAACAATCGGGAACGTAGGGGGTAAACACAGGAGCAAGGCAACCCAGCTTGCAAATCGCTTAACTCAACATGGTGCATATTGTGGCGTAATACGCGAACAAGGAACGAAGCCGTACAAGTATAATCATTTGCAATAGGAAAGGCTTCAGAAAGAAAGCCCCCAATTAAACAGGGTATTTGAATTTGTGTGCCACAAACAAAGTTTGGACAAGGAAGTTTTTTCACAAATAAATTTTTACCAAAAAGGTATAATGCTTGGTCGAACCGAACAAAATTTAAAACTAAAAGTTTTTGAGCATGAAAGCGACTTAGCTGGTTAGTGTGCTCGGTTATGATGATGAGGTCCGGACTTATGGCGGGACAAAGACATAGTCCTCGGCCAGGCCGAGGTCCCAAATTTCCCCAAGCCGGGTTCCGGTGTCCGGGAAAAGAGCTCGGCTTGATCGAAGTGGCGACACGTCACGGTTGAAGTTGGTTCACATAGGGACGTGCGTTGAAGCGACACCACAATTTGATCGTGCAGGCAGGACGACGGCATCGGCCCACAGAGTTGACCGCGTGACGCAGTCGAAGTTGATTACCTGTACACATAAAAATAGTGCAAGACAAAAATAAAAAATCTTCTATTTAATTGAATTTTTTTAATAAATATGGCCTGGGCGACAAAGTCAGCCCGGCGAAGCCGCAATGCGGAAAGGTTGACACAGGGACACGTGTCGGCGCGATGCCACGACTTGGTCAACATCGATTGGAATACGACATCGCCTTGCCGAGGTGTTGGCGCGGCCCAACCTAAAGATATTGCCTGCACACACAAAGTAGTGCAACCAAGAAATAATAATAGTGAAAAAGAAAAGGTGCATAATTAATTTATGCGAAAAAGGTTTGGTAAATATGGCTTGAGCGCCGGGGTCGGCTCGATGGCGTGACGGTATTTTGGCACGGCGATGTTGATAAAAGTTAGCCGGCCTAGGTCATGATGAGAGGCTGGCGGACCGGTTGTGCGATACAAGCGTCGGTAGAATATCTCTGCAAAAATAGTGCAGTGCAAACCGACAGAAAGATATTTTGCGTTTTAAATGGGTAGCTAGGAAAAATAAAACCTGGATGACGACGATCGCGGAGGACCGAAGAAAATAGAGAGATCCGTATTGTAGAAATTCTAGTGTTTCCACTAGATCTCGCTGATCGCGCTGCAAAAGCAGTACACTCAATTCCCATTAGTACTTTGGTCTCCTCAAGTTCAATTGGTAGTAGGTACTCGCGGCCGTGTGGACGCCGGATTAAAAAGGAAAAAAGTGGAGGAACGGAAACTCCTCGGTGCCGGCCGCATGGCAGGATTTCAAGTTGGACCCGTGTATTGTTCCATGCGGCATTACCGCAAGGCGTCATCCTCTCGGCCGAACACCTGTGGTCGATCGCCCGAGATATTTTTGTAATCGACCTAGATCGAGGCCTGATTATAGGCCATTGACTACGCTTAGCGCTTCTCGAGATCGAAGCATCGTCTTTGTCCGTGGCCGGGTAATTCTGTTGCCGCCATATAAACTTTTCTCAATCCCGATCTGCGTGCAAACTAAGTAGCACAACGCAACGACGACGATTTTGCCAAAAAGATAACTTACACGAAACAACTCTTTATTGAAAAAATATCACCTGATTATCCCATCAATCCGTGACGATCACCCAGGAGGCTCTCAATGAAAGCACCAATGTCGGTTCAATATCCGGCGTATCTCATAGTAGGGGTCCTAAGCTAGGCGTCTTGAGCGATGGTAACATGGACACGGGGTTTTACCCATCTTCGGGCTCTCTTGATGAGATAATACCCTACATGCTGCTTTTGATTGTATTCATATGGGTGTAGTATAGAGTACATGTATCTACCATGAGATTTTAGTAATGAATATGAGATTGTCTATTGACTAGCCTGGCCTCGGTTTATATAAGACACCGGTGGCCTAGGGTTTAGGAGAGTCCTTGTCTTGGGCGCCAAGTCTTGTGGAGTCTTCCTTGTATGCGGCAGGGGTTGTCCGAGCTGGCCCATGAGTATATGGCCATGGGGGTCCTCGGCCAAATCTAACTGGTCGGGAGACGACATGGCGAGTACCCCCTAGTCCAGGACACTGTCAATGGCTTTGCCACAAATACGATGTCAACTACATGATCATGCAAAGCAATATGATAATGATGGAGCGTGTCAAAATAAACGGAACGGTGGAAAGTTGCATGGCAATAATATCTCGGAAGGGCTATGGAAATGCCATAGTAGGTAGGTATGGTGGCTGTTTTGAGGAAGGTAATGGTGGGTGTATGGTACCGGCGAAAGTTGCGTGATACTAGAGAGGCTAGCAATGGTGGAAGGGTGAGAGTGCGTATAATCCATGGACTCAACATTAGTCATAAAGAACTCACATACTTATTGCAAAAATCTATTAGTCATCGAAACGAAGTACTACGCGCATGCTCCTAGGAGGATAGATTGGTAGGAAAATACCATCGCTCGTCCCCGACCGCCACTCATAAGGAAGACAATCAATAAATAAATCATGCTCCGACTTCATCACATAACGGTTCACCATACGCGCATGGTACGGGAATCACAAACTTTAACACAAGTATCTCTCAAATTCACAACTACTCCACTAGCATGACTCTAGTATCACCATCTTCATATCTCAAAATAATCATCAAGTATCAAACTTCTCATAGTATTCAATGCACTCTATATGAAAGTTTTTATTATACCCATCTTGGATGCCTATCATATTAGGACTAATTTTATAACCCAAGAAAATTACCATGCTGTTCTAAAGACTCTCAGAATAATATAAGTGAAGCATGAGAGTTCATCTATTTCTTCAAAATAAAACCACCGCCGTGCTCTAAAAATATATAAGTGAAGCACTAGAGCAAATGACAAACTACCCCAAAAGATATAAGTGAAGATTAATGAGTAGTCGAATAGTTATGCAACTATGTGAATACTCTCTAACATTTAAGACTTTCAGATCTTGGGATATTATTCAAACAGCAAGCAAAACAAAATAAAATAAAATGACGCTCCAAGCAAAACACATATCATGTGGTGAATAAAAATATAGCTCCAAGTAAAGTTACCGATGAACAAAGATTTAAAGAGGGATGCCATCCGGCATCCCCAAGCTTAAACTCTTGGTTATACTTGAATATTACCTTTGGGTGCCTTGGTAATCCCCAATCTTAGGCTCTTTCCACTCCTTATTCCATAGTCCATTGAATCTTTACCCAAAACTTGAAATCTTCACAACACAAAACTCAACAGAAAATCTCATGAGCTCCGTTAGTATAAGAAAATAAACCACCACTTAGGTACTGTTGTGAACTCATTCTAAATTCATATTTGTGTAATATATACTGTATTCTAACTTCTCTATGGTTCATACCCTCCGATACTACTCATACATTCGTCAATATAAGCAAACAACACATGAAAAACAGAATCTGTCAAAAAGCAATGCGATATGTAATCTGTATCAAACGTATACTTCTGGAACTCCACAAATTCTGAAATAAATTGGTGGACCTGAGAAAATTTTCTATTAATCTTCCTTCTTCAAAAAGAATCAACCTAAAATCACTCTCCAGTAAAAAATGGTAGCTAATCTCGTGAGCGCAAAAGTTTCTGTTTTTGACAGCAAGATCGCATAGACTTCACTCAAGTCTTCCCAAAGGTTCTACTTGGCACAAACACTAATTAAAACATAAAACCACATATAAAAAGAGTCTAGATGAATTATTTATTACTAAACAGAAACAAAAATAAAGGAACAAAAATAAGATTGGGTTGCCTCCCAACAAGCGCTAACATTTAACGCCCCTAGCTAGGTATGATGATTTCAATGATGCTCACATAAAAGATAAGAATTGAAACATAAAGAGAGCATCATGAAGAGTATGACTAGCACATTTAAGTCTAACCCTCTTCCTATGCATAGGGATTTTGTGAGCAAACAACTTATGGGAACAATAATCAACTAGCATAGGAAGGCAAAACAAGCATAACTTCAAAACTTTAAGCACATAGAGAGGAAACTTGATTTTATTGCAATTCCTACAAGCATATGTTCCTCCCTCATAATAATTTTCAGTAGCATCATGAATGAATTCAACAATATAACCATCACATAAAGCATTATTTTCATGATCTACAAGCATAGAATTTTTATTTCTCTCCACATAAGCAAATTTCTTCTCATGAATAATAGTGGGAGCAAACTCAACAAAATAACTATCATGTGAGGAATAATCCAATTGAAAACTAAAATCATGATGACAAGTTTCATGGTTATCATTATTATTTATAGCATACATGTCATCACAATAATCATCATTGATAGCAACTTTATTCTCATAATCAATTGGAACCTCTTCCGAAATAGTGGATTCATCACTAAATAAAATCATGACCTCTCCAAATCCATTTTCAGAATTGTCACAATAAGATTCAAAACCCTCCAAAATAGTGGGATAATTACTTCCTAAAGTTGACACTCTTCCAAACCCACTTTCATCAATATAATCATCATAAATAGGATGCATGCTATCATCATAATAAATTTGCACATCAAAACTTGGGGGACAAAACATATCATCTTCATCAAACACAACATCCCCAAGCTTGTGGCTTTGCATATAATTAGCATCATGGGTATTCAAAGAATTCATACTAACAACATTGCAATCATGCTCATCATTCAAAGATTTTGTGCCAAACATTTTAATGCATTCTTCTTCTAGCATTTTGGCACAATTATCGGAATCCTTATTTTCACGAAAGATATTAAAAAGATGAAGCATATGAGGTACCCTCAATTCCATACTGTTGTAGTTTTGTTTTATAGACTAAACTAGTGATAAAACAAGAAACTAAAAGATTCGATTGCAAGATCTAAAGATATACCTTCAAGCACTCACCTCGACAGCGCGCCGAAAGAGCTTGATGTCTACTACACAACCTTCTTCTTGTAGACGTTGTTGGGCCTCCAAGTGCAGAGGTTTGTAGGACAGTAGCAAATTTCCTCAAGTGGATGACCTAAGGTTTATCAATTCGTGGGAGGCGTAGGATGAAGATGGTCTCTCTCAAGCAACCCTGCAACCAAATAACAAAAGAGTCTCTTGTGTCCCCAACACACCCAATACAATGGTAAATTGTATAGGTGCACTAGTTCGGCGAAGAGATGGTGATACAAGTGCAATATGGATGGTAGATATAGCTATTTGTAATCTGAAAATATAAAAAAAGCAAGGTAACTAATGATAAAAGTGAACGAAAACGGTATTGCAATGATAGGAAACAAGGCCTAGGGTTCAAACTTTCACTAGTGCAAGTTCTCTCAACAATAATAACATAATTGGATCATATAACTATCCCTCAACATGCAACAAAGAGTCACTCCAAAGTCACTAATAGCGGAGAACAAACGATGAGTTTATGGTAGGGTACGAAACCACCTCAAAGTTACCCTTTCTGATCGATCTATTCAAGAGTCTGTAGTAAAATAACATGAAGCTATTCTTTCCTTCGATCTATCCTAGAGTTCGTACTATAATAACACTTTAAGACACAAATCAACCAAAACCCTAATGTCACCTACATACTCCAATGTCACCTCAAGTATCCGTGGGTATGATTATACGATATGCATCACACAATCTTAGATTCATCTATTCAACCAACACAAAGTACTTCAAAGAGTGCCCCAAAGTTTCTACCGGAGAGTCAAGACGAAAGCGTGTGCCAACCCCTATGCATAAGTTCACGAGGTCACGGAACTCGCAAGTTGATCACCAAAACATACATCAAGTGGATCACGTGAATATCCAATTGTCATCGTAGATAAGCACATGAAAGACATACATCAAGTGTTCTCAAATCCTTCAAGACTCAATCTGATAAGATAACTTCAAAGGGAAAACTCAATCCATTACAATAGAGTAGAGGGGGAGAAACATCATAAGATCCAACTATAATAGCAAAGCTCGCGATACATCAAGATCGCATTCACCTCAAGAAAGCGAGAGAGAGAGAGAGAGAGAGAGAGAGAGATCAAACACATAGCTACTGGTACATACCCTCAGCCCCGAGGGTGAACTACTCCCTCCTCGTCATGGAGAGCGCCGGGATGATGAAGATGGCCACCGGAGAGGAATTCCCCCCTCCAGCAGGGTGCCAAAACAGGTCTAGATTGGTTTTCGGTGGCTATAGAGGCTTGCGGCGGTGGAACTCCCGATCTAGGTTATGTTCTGGGGATTTCTGTATATATAAGAGGTTTTGGCGTCGGGAACAAGTCAGGGGGTCTTTGAGGCGGCCACGAGGTAGGGGGCGCACCCAGGGGGGTAGGGCGTGCCCCCACCCTCGTGGTGGCCTCGGGACTCTTCTGGCCCATCTCCGATGGTCTGTGGGCTTCTTCTGGTCCAAAAACAATCTCCGTTGAATTTCAGGTCAATTGGACTCCGTTTGGTTTTCCTTTTCTGCGATACTCAAAAACTAGGAAAAAAGAGAAACTGGCACTGGGCTCTAGGTTAATAGGTTAGTCCCAAAAATCATATAAAATAGCCTATAGATGCATATAAAACATCCTAGATGGATAATATAATAGCATGGAACAATAAAAAATTATAGATACGTTGGAAACGTATCGTCATTGCTGCTCGAGCATCCAAGAGTCATTGTGGATTGCCAGTGAACGAAGTCTATGAAGGTTTGGAAGTCTACCTTGCAGACTTACCAGAGTGATTGGGCGAGGACTAAGTGTCCTTAGCTCAAGGGGAATAAGGTGAAGACGCGGTCTTCTGAGTTGAATCTCAATCTCCCTAACCGGACGTACAGTTGTCACAGCAACTGGAACTGGTCCAAGCAACTGGTTCTATCACTTCCCTCTCTTTACTTACAGTTTGTCTTTATGAAGTCATTGCCTGCTTGCACGATCTAATTGACTTCACTGTGTGAAGACTGTTTTTGTTTGGCTTCATACTATCTTCCATCCTGATCCATACTGGCTAGCTGCTAATAGTCTTCGTCCTTTCATTTCATTACTTACATGACTATGGCTTGTCTAGTGTAGTCTTCCTTCCGCTGCATATCAATAGGTTCATTTACATTATGCATCTTGAAACTTTCATGTTTTGAAGACTTCCATAAAAATCGCCTATTCACCTCCCTCTAGTCGATAACTAGCACTTTCAATTGGTATCAAAGCAAGGTGCTCCCTTGTTCTGTGTGATTCGGTTTAACCACCTGGAGTTTTAGCTATGTCGACTGCAGGGATAATCAAAGTCTCCATTGCGTGCCCTGTCTTCGATGGCACTGATTACCCCTACTAGAAGAATAAGATGCGCATGCATCTTGAAGCTATTGATGTCGACCTCTGGTATGTCTTCGAGAATGACGTTCCCAAGACCGGTGAAGGTGTCACCCCTGCTGATGTCAAGAAGTTCATTCAACTGGATTCTACTGCCAAGAACATCATCTGTGGTCATCTGACCAAAGGACAGTATGGTCGTGTGAGTGCTCTGGAAACTTCGAAGCTAGTCTGGGACTGGCTCTCCAAGGTCAATGAAGGCGTCTCAACCCAGAGAGACTCAAGGATCAGTGTTCTTCGCAACCTCTTCAACCGCTTCAAGAGAAATGACAATGAGAATGTCCAGCTCAGATTTGATCACCTCACTGATATCACAAACGAGCTTCATGCACTCGACGCTACTGAGATCACCAAGCATGAAATCGTCAAGACACTCCTGAGATCACTTGACAGCTCATTTTACACCCTTGCCCTGATGATTCAAGAACGCCCTAACTTCAAACTCTCGATCCGTCTGACATACTTGAGAGGCTCAACACACATGAGTTCCAGTTATCTAAGAAAAGAGATATCTATGGTCCCAGCTATGGCCGTACTCGTGCTTTGAAGGCAAAGGCATCCTGAAGACATTGGAAAGGAGCTTGCTATGCTTGTGAAGAAGTTCCAGAAATTCACCAAGAAGAAAGGCTTCAGAAAGTCTTCAAGATCCAGCTTGAGAAATGATGAAGCTTCTACTCATGACCATAAGAAGAGAACATGCCACAAGTGCAAGAAACTTGGTCACTACATCTCTGAGTGTCCACAGTGGGACAATGAGAAGAATAAGAAGAAGAAGAGCAAAGAATATGATTCTAATGACAAGAAGAAGAAGAAATCCTCAAAGTCTTCTTCCAAGTCTTCGTCCAAGTCTTCATCACACAAGAAGAGCTCATCCGGCAAGGCTCGTGCTTTTGTTGGCAAGGAGATGGATTCAGAGGAGGAGTCTGCTTCTGAGGAGGCAGAGGTGGAGTCTGAGGAGGAGTCCGATTCTGGCGTTGCAAGTCCGGCTCTAGCTACAACCTATGTTGCCAAGTCCATCTTCAACACTGAAGACAATGGCTCCATCGCCAACGCTGATGCTAATGACAAGGACGACTCTGCTCCCACCTACTGCTTCATGGCACGCGGTGCCAAGGTAAACTCACGCGATGCTTACTTTCAAACATCAAGTGAAGATGACTCTGATTCTGAATCCAGTCCTAGCTACAAAACACTTGCTAAAATTACAACTAAACAACAGAAAGCTATGGAACATATTCAAAAATTGTTAGACAAAAGCGATGACCTGTTGGACGCAGAAATGACCCGATCTCAGTCCTTAATTGAAGACATCAAAAATCTTCATGTTAAGTACGAGGAACTTCAAATTCATCATGAAACTCTCTCAACAACTCATGAAAAGCTTTCCTATGATTATCTTCAAAGGAAGCAAGACCTTGAGAAATTGAGAGCGGCTCATGAAGATCTTCAAAAAGAGAACGAGTCACTTCGCGCTCAACAGATCAGTCCCGCTCAGGAAGGATTTGAACCACCATGTCTAAAATGCCTTGAGCATGATAACGCTACTGAGGGAGTCCTGGACTAAGGGGTCCTCGGGCGTCCGGCCGGTTATCCATGGGCCGGACTGATGGGCTGTGAAGATACGAAGGCCGAAGACAATACCCTTGTCCGGGTTGGACTCTACTTGGCACGGAAGGCAAGCTAGGTGACCTATTATGAAGATTTCCTCCTATGTAACCGAGCTCATGTAACCCTAGATCTCTCCGGTGTCTATATAAACCGGAGAGCATAGTCCGGATAGGACAGATTCATTACCATATACTCATAGGTTAGACTTCTCGTGGTAGATCAACTCTTGTAACACTCATATTCATCAAGATCAATAGGGCAGGAAGTAGGGTATTACCTCCATAGAGAGGTCCCGAACCTGGGTAAAACATTGTGTCCCCCGTCTCCTGTTACCTTCGATCCTAGACGCACAGTTCGGGACCCCCTACCCGAGATCCACCGGTTTTGACACCGAAATTTGTGCTTTCATTGAGAGTCCACTGTGCCGTCGACGTAAGGCTCGATGACCCCCTAATCGCCGGCAATGGCGTCGTTCAGGGAGAAATCTTTTTCCCTTGACAAATCTTTGTGTTCGGCGGCTTCATACTGCGGGCCAACTCGCTTGACCACCTGGAGCAGGTCGATAGCAACGCCCCTAGCCATCAGGTCAGATTCGGAAGCTTGAATTACATCACGGATATCCGTGGAGACTTGATCTCCGATGGATTTGAGACTGCGGCAATCACTCCCCCTCTCTCCGACGAACTTGACTTAAATCCATGACCGGATCACATCCAGGAGATGGATCCTGTTGCTACAACGGCCTTAGAGCCAAAGCAGATCACGCCCTCCGAGGCCAGAAAGTCCGCGGCATTGCAGCTGCACACGGACTCGACATCCTGCAATGCTTACGTCAACGGAACCCCGGACTCGTCTCCGGCCACATGTTTCGGACCGGATACACCTGTGGACACCGAGCTGGATCGGTTGTCGATTTTCGAATTTAGCGCCACAGACATCTCCCAGCATTCGCCTTTGGGTGACGTACTAATTTTTTTGAAGAACTTGACCCTGGAGGAAGACTCAGAGCCGAACTATATTCAGTTTGAGCTAGAGGCGGACGACGAGGAATTTTGCTTCCCACCTGCCACCCACTTCATAGCCACCGTCGATGACTTAACCGACGTGCTTGACTACAGCTCCGAAGACATCACCGGTATGGACGACGATGCCGACAATGAGCAAGGCGAAGACCCGCCATTCACTGGACGTTGGACGGCCACCTCCTCGTACGACGTATACATGGTTGATACACCCAAAGGATCTGGCGACGACAAAGAAGAGCGGGATAAGAACAAACCCTCTGAGACGCAGTCCAAGCGTCGGCGCCCCAAACGCCGTTCTAAGCCTCGTCGCTCAAAGGATGGCAACACTGGTACCGGAGAAAATAGCACTCTGGATGACGCCGAAAATAATGAAGACCCCATCGGTGCGGCATCTGAACAGGAGGAACATGACAACAGGCAAGACAACCCTAACGAACAGGCCACAGAAGATAACTCGGAGGACGATAGTTACCATCCACCCTCCAAGGAAGAGACAAGCCTCGGCCACGAAGACTTCATTGTGCCGGAGGACCCTGTGGAGCAGGAGCGCTTTAAGCTTCAGCTCATAGCCACTACAAGGAGCCTGAAAAAGAAACAGCAGCAGCTTCAAGCCGAACAAGATCTGCTCGTGAAGCGGATGGATGATGTCCTGACTAGCCAAGAATACGGCCTCAAGCGCCCAGCTAAGAGCTACCCAAACGCATCGCTACCTCAATTCGACAAGGAAGCACCGAGCACACATCTCCTCGCAATGCGGAACGACCACCGCGTGGTCGAGACAGGGCGGCCGACTGGCCACCCCGCGGTCGGGATAAAGCGGCAACTCAGGCCGAACAGCAGCCTGCCCCACCACCCCGCAAAAACAAAGACGAAAGAGTTCGGGGTCACATGTACGACCTTTGGCAGACCCTGGACAATAAAGCAGGACATACAAGATCGATCTACGGATCGCGCGGACGTGCCTCAAGGCACGAGGACGGCCACCTATTCGGACGTGACAAACCTAACCACACCCGAGCCGAACACCGCAGACGGACCCCATCAGAGCTACGCCGCGACGCGGCCCGATACAGAGGTGCCGCACACCCTCTTTGATTCACGGACGAGGTACTGGATCACGAATTCCCTGAGGGATTCAAGCCCGTCAATATCGAATCATACAACGACACAACTGATCCCGCGGTGTGGATCGAGGATTTCATCCTCCACATCCACATGGCTCGAGGAGATGACCTCCACGCCATTAAATACCTCCCACTCAAGCTCAAAGGGCCAGCCTTCGGCATCGCTTAACAACTCTGAAAATTCTATCGGCCAAGGGAAGACTTGGAAGAAGCTTTCCTAGACAACTTCCAAGGAACATATGTCCGGCCACCAGACGCCGATGATCTAAGACACATAGTTCAACAACCTGGAGAATCGGCCAGAAAATTCTGGACTAGGTTCTTAACCAAAAAGAACCATATCGTTGACTTTCCGGATGCCGAGGCCTTGGCAGCCTTCAAGCATAGCATCCGGGACGAATGGATCGCCCGCCACCTCGGCCAAGAAAAGCCAAGGTCCATGGCAGCCCTCACGGCACTTATGACCCGCTTTTGCGCGGGAGAAGATAGTTGGTTGGCTCGAAGTATAAACACGGCCAACGAAACAAGCCCCTCCGAGGCCAAAAATAACACCGGCAAGCTCCGGCGCGATAGAAACAAACGCCGAAGCAATGGCGATAACACCGATGACACAACAGTTCATGCCGGATTCAGTGGCTCCAAGTTCAGCCAGTGAAATAAGCCCTATAAAAGGAGCAGTGGAAAACCGTCCAGCTTGGACCGCATACTCGATCGTCCTTGCCAAATACATGGCACCCCAGACAAACCGGCCAACCATACTAACAGAGATTGCAGGGTCTTTAAACAAGCCAGCAAGGTAAATAGCAAAAACAAAGAAGGGGAATCACAGAGCAAGGACGATGACGAAGAGCCCGGCAATAGGACACCCGGGGCAAAAGAAATTTCCCTCAAGTCAAAATGGTAAACATGATATACACTACACATATTCCCAAAAGGGAGCGCAAGCGCACTCGAGGACGCCTATGCGGTAGAGCCCGTCATCGCCGAAATTTAATCCATGGTCATCATTCCCGATCACATTCGGATCACCGAGACCATCCAATTAGCATCCGGCATGACGGTTCAGCCGCACTGGTCCTCGACCCAATCATCAACGGATTCCACCTGACTCGAGTCCTACTGGACGGCGGTAGCAGCCTCAACCTGCTCTATCAGGATACAGTATGTAAAATGAGCATTGACCCCTCACGAGTCAAGCCCACGAAGACTACCTTTAAAGGAGTCATACCAGGCGTAGAGGCCCGTTGTACAGGCTCAATGACGTTGGAGGTAGTATTTGGTTCCCCGGAGAACTTCCGAAGTGAAGAACTAATCTTCGATATTGTCCCATTCCGCAGCGGCTATCACGCGCTGCTCGGACGAACCGCATTCGCCAGATTCAACGCGGTGCCACATTATGCTTATCTCAAGCTAAAAATGCCCGGTCCACGTGGAGTCATCGCAGTAAATGGAAACACGGAATGCTCCCTCCGTATAGAGGAACGCACCACCGCCCTACCAGCAGAAGTACAGAGTGGCCTTCACAAGCAACACTATAATCCGGTTGCCGATCCCCTGGACATCATTAAGAGGGTCTGGACTACACTGCAGCATGATAGCTCGGCTCGTCACGAGCCAGTCTAGCAAATTCGGCCTCCGTCCCAGCCCCAACGAGGCAATGGTATTAGTACCGCGCGCATTTAAACTACGCACTCATGGGTGCTGACGGAGGCACAACTCGCTCGGAATCCACAGTACGGCTTGATAGACCACAGGATTCGTGACGTTTACGCTTTTTCTTTGTACAGGTCTTCCTCTCTTTTCAAGGGCTATACGGACAACCTGTTGGCAGAACACACCAAGGAGGCAAGGAGCTCTCGCGTACAAGGGAACCCCCAGGTGGTTTCTATTAAACGATTACCATACTTGTTTTACATACCCGCATGCAGCTCGCCCTTGATTACGGCATTTTTAATAGCCTTACTCGCTTATCGCATTACTTGTACAAAGTACGCCTTGACGTACTGGTTACATCAAAATGGTGAATAAATGGTGGCGTCAGCCCATTACTTCATTTTTTCCGTTTCCTCACCTCAGTATTTATTACTCATTGCACACGTACACCATGGTACGTACTAATACGCCAGGGGCTTAATAACACCCCGCATCACGGCAATAAAAGTCCGAACACTTTTACAGTATAGTTCGGCACCCCGAACTTATAGCATTATATGCATCGGCTCCGAATCATGTCTTTGGTCAATAGTTGGGTTGCCCGGCTCCTGTGCTTACTACCTTACGTTCCGCTATATCGGCTAGGGTAGTAAAGGGTGAACTACCGCGATTGTGTCCCGGTTCTTCCGGACGAGCACCTCAGTACAGAAAGCAGAAAAATGACTGTCATGATGCGGCGAGAGCCGGTCAGCTGTTCGTGAGGTTCTAAATCGTTGGAGATTTTTCCCGCTTCTTGCGAAGAATCGGTTCTTCCGATTAGGCGTGCATAGCGCCCCTAATTCGGCCTTATGAACACCAGGGGCTTCGCCAGCTTCATTAGTTGTCAAACTCCTATGGCTAAGTGGGGGCGGTAAAGGCTGCATAGTCTGATTGCCTCGTTCGTTGCGCCAAACACCTCCTTTAAGGACCAGAATGTGGAGTAAAGAGTGTTTAGATTTATCCTGAACACCCCTGTACTATCTACGTAAAGGTAAGCCGACTAATCGGTCATCCCTCAGATTTAATAAACGGCAGCACAGGAGGTGAAATTTAAAATCATAAACTTTATACTATATAACATCTTTGTTCCATATTACAGGCAAGATAGTACACATGTTCTTATGGGAATATAATATCCTTCAACATTGCTCCGCCAAGAAGACGGACCCCTCCAGACACCATCAAAATAGTGTTCGGTCGACGATGCTCCTTGCCCTCCGGCGGTCCCTCGGTCATCAGCTTCTTGGCATCCAGCTTCGCCCAATGCGTCTTGACGCGGGCAAAGGCCATACGCGCACCTTCAATACAGACCGACCGCTTCACGGCTTCGAGCCACGGACAGGCACTCACAAGCCGCTGCACAAGTCCGAAGTAGCTGCTCGGTATAGGATCAGCAGACCACAACCATACTATAAAGTCCTTCATGGCTAACTCTACCAACCTGTGCAGCTCGACCAACTGCTTCAGCTGGTCGCTGAAGGGCACCGGATGTTCGGATCCCAAACATTGGGACTAGAACAGCTTCTCCGTAGACATCCCTTCCTCAGCTCTATAATGCTCGGCCGCATCCGACGCACTGTGCGGCAGACTTGTAAATGCCCCTGAAAAAACCAAAATTCAGGATAAGTACAAGGTACGTTGCCTCTACACGCTTGCTTTGCATGGTGAAGAACTCGATTTCCTGGAGGGCGCTCTGGGCTTCCGCTCGCGCACCCTGAGCGCTCTGGCGAGCCTTCACCAATTCGGACTCTTGCGCCTTACAATCGCGCTCCAGGGCCTCAAATCTCTCTATTGCGCCCTGGAGCTATTGCTGCGCCTTGCCAACCCGGGCCTCGTGTTTCTCGCGTGAGACATGCCCTTTGGCCGCTTTATCCTCGGCCTTGGCTAGTGCCTTCTTCAAGGCTGCCACCTCGGCCGTGGCCCCTAATAAAGTTTATGACACTTTAGTCCAGTCGGACTATTCATTTCTTTTAGAAATGCACACACAGGTTATTGCATACCTCGGCCATCCTCCAACTGCTTCTTCACGCGGCCGAGCTCCTCCTCGGCCCGCTCCAATTTCTGCTTTAGTCCGGAAACCTCCGCAGCATGAGCAGTGGCAGCCTGCAGCGATACCTGCTTATTCACATCGACAACTCATGTTAGAGTCCTGCGATTTTTTGATCCTCTGTTTGGCTTTTCTTCCGGAACAACAAACAGAGCATCAGGGGCTACTGTCTATACTGTGATATTTTTCCCATAATCACATTACTTACCTCAAAGCCCGTTAGAAGGCTAGTGCAGGCTTCGGTCAGTCCGCTTTTAACAGACTGAACCTTCTCTATTACCGTGTCCATAAGGACACGATGTTCATCCACGATAGAGGCGCCTCGTAGCGCCTCCAGCAGATTATCCGGTGCCTCTGGTTGGACAGAGGTCACCGGTGGAATAGGCACACCCCCTCCTGGTGGGGAATGCCGTTCGCCGGACCCCGGAGCCATATAGATTTTCAGAATGGTATCCAGCTGAGGGCCGAAGGGAACTTGGGCCCTATCACCAGTCCTCATGGTGGCTTTTTCCCCCATGTGTCCGGCGTCCGAGGGGTCATCCAGGGGCGTCACCCCGATGATCTCCGGAACCTCCCCTCGCCCCAGGAAGGCCTTTTTGGACACCACCTTGTCATCACCCATGGGTGAGACGGAATGAGCAGGCGGCGGAGACATGCTGGCCATCTCCTTCAGGTCCAAATAATCCTCTGTCGAGGATCGCGGGGAGTTATCGCGCGCCGGACTGCAAGGACAAGGTTTACAATATGTCAATATTGCAAACCGGAAAAGCCAGACATTTGCGAATTCTGGTACTTACGAAGTGGCCCGAGGCTTGGTCCGGCGAGGTCATTCCGGACTACTGTCAACATCCCACGTGGAGTTATCCGCGAGGTAGCCTTTAACCCTCTTAGGCGCTTTCTCCTCCAGGCTTGTTGGGGCCGCTCTCTTCTTCCTCTCCGCTTTAGGTGGGGAGTCGTTTTCCTCTTCCTCTTCATCATCGTCGTCAGCGGACGAAGAGGAAGTCTCGCTTCGGACGTCAGGTCCGGAGTGCGTCTTCGGCGAAAGGCTCTTCTTGGCCTTGGGATGCCTTCTTAGTCGTTTTCTCCGCACCTCATAAGGTGCAGGGAACAACATCTTCTCCAATAATGGAAATTCTTGGTCCTCGGGCAATGGAGCCGGACAGTTAATCTCCTCGGCCAACTTAATCCGGCCTGAAAATAGGGAAGGAAGGTTAAAATTCCTCTCAAAATATGCTAATAGGGGATACTCCTTGAAAACTTTAAAGGAGCTTACGGGTTGGGCTGGCGCTTCAAGCTAAGCCCGGTCTTCGGTCGTAGGTGGTGGCGCCCTCATGGCCTTGAAGAGCACCTTCCAGATTTCTTCGTCGCGTCGTCAAGAGCTCCGATGAGAGTCTGGTGCTTGGTCGGCTCGAACTCCCACAAATTACAAGTTCGGCGTTGGCACGGAAGGACCCGACGAACAAGCATGACCTGGACCACGTTGACGAGCTTGATTTTCCTTTCTATCATGTTCTGGATGCACGTCTGGAGCCCAGTCAGCTCGTCCGAGGGACCCCAGGTTAGGCCCCTCTCTTGCCAGGAGGTGAGCCACATCGATTCTCGATCGAATTGGGGCCGCCAACCCAAGATCGCTGCTCGCTCGGTGATGTAGAACCACCCCGATTGCCACCCCTTTACCGTCTCCGCAAATGAACCTTCGGGCCAGGTGACGTTGGGCATCTTGCCCACCATAGCGCCTCCGCATTCTGCTTGTTGACCGTGCACTACTTTCGGCCTCACATTGAAGGTCTTCAGCCACAAGCCGAAGTGAGGCGGGATGCGGAGAAAAGCCTCACAAACGATGATAAACGCTGAAATGTTGATGATGAAGTTGGGGGCTAGGTCATGCAAATCCAGCCCGTAGTAAAACTTTAATCCACGGACGAATGGGTGAAGAGGGAACCCAAGCCCGCGGACGAAGTGTGTGAGAAACACAACCCTCTCGTGGGGCTCGGGAGTGGGGACGACCTGTCCCTTGCCCGGGAGTCGATGAGCGATCTCTTTGGCCAGATATCCGGCCTCCCGGAGCTCCCTGATATCCTTCTTCTTGACGGAAGAGGCCATCCACTTACCTCCAGCTCCGGATCAGGACATCTTTTGAGTACTTTCTCGAATGAGGGAAATACTAAAGCTTGGGCACTGGAGCTCGAGGACGGAAGGGATGAGAAAGAAAAGGGGCGTGGGTAAAAGAGGGGAATCCTTACCTCCTTATAGAGGCCGCGAATGTCAAGCGCCTCCCCACTCGCCTTAAACTCGCCTATTCCCAAGGGTCGTGCAAACGGCGCGGTTAACAGTGCGGTGGTTCCTATGACTCAACAAAGAAGAAAAGGAAACTACAAAACAACTATGTCTTCGCACTCCATAGTATTCACGTGAATGTCTTCTCGAGTCATAATCTTTGTTGTGAATATCTTCACATACCACCATTGTCTTCAAAGTCTTCACACATTTTTAGGGGTCATCTCCGGTAGGTAAACCGAATCAACGAGGGACTACTACCTGTGTTATCCTGCAATTCTCACAAACACATTAGTCCCTCAACCAAGTTTGTCGTCAATACTCCAAAATCAACTAGGGGTGGCACTAGATGCACTTAAATGGGTTTTGCCGGAACCCGAAATCCAACAGTATTCAATCCGATAACAAAGAAATCTCAAAGGGAAAAACTCAATTCATCACAACAAGATAGAGAGGGGAAAACACCATATGATCCGACTATATTAACAAAGCCCGCGATACATCAAGATCATGACATCTCAAGAACACGAGAGAGAGAGAGAGAGAGAGAGAGAGAGAGAGAGAGAGAGAGAGAGATTAAACACATAGCTACTGGTACAAACCCTCAGCCCCGAGGGTGGACTACTCCCTCCTCATCGTGGTGGCCGCTGGGATGATGAAGATGGCCACCGGAGATGATTCTCCCCTCCAGCAGGGTGCCGGAATGGGGTCTAGATTGGTTTTCGGTGGCTATAGAGCCTTGCGGCGGTGAAACTTCTAATCTAGGTTCACCCCCAGGGTTTTTGGAATATTTGTGAATTTATAGGGTAAAGAGGGGGTGCGGGAGGCCACCGAGGTGGGAACAACCCACCTGGGCGCGCCTGGGCCCCTGGCGCGCCCTGGTGGGTTGTGCCCCCCTCGAGGCACCCCCAGGTGCTGCTCTGGCCCATTGGTGGTCTTATGGTCCATAAAAAATCCACAAAAAGTTTCATGTGTTTGGACTCCGTTTGATATTGATTTCTGCGATGTAAAAACAAGCAAAAAACAGCAACTGGCACTGGGCACGGGGTCAATAGATTAGTCCCAAAAAATTATATAAAGTTGCTATAAAATGATTGTAAAACATCCAAGAATGATAATAAAACAACATGAATACTTCATAAATTATAGATATGTTGGAGACGTATCAGCATCCCCCAGCTTAATCCCCACTCATCCTCGAGTAGGTAAATGATTAAAGAAATAATTTATGAAGTGTGAATGCTAGAAAAGTGCATAAGTTGGATCAATGGTAATTTCAATCACTTTTCCTAGCATTATAACAACAATTCTTTCTTATAAAACTTCTCATGTTAAAGTAGCAACCAATTCACATGTTAAGGTTCAAACAATGAATTCTTTTGAAACTCAGCAACCTATATTCTCAGTCACCAAGCAATTTTAATTCAACTTATTCAATAGTTTAAGTAAGAGCTCCACATACCGAACCATCATATAGTCTTCTATGATTGCTAACACTCACCGCATACACATGAGCAAAACGTCTAAACCGAACACATAGAAAGATAGGGGCTTATGATTTCGCCTCCCAACGTATTCACCTGTGATGTCAACAATAATAACTCATGCTACCCATATCCAACTGGATATATGTGCCTAGTTCTTTCCTCAACACATGATGCTTGCCAAAAGAGAAAAATAAAAAGGAATAGAGAGAAAAACTTTGACTCTTTGCATAAAATTAAATACTAAAAAGTAAAAGATAGGCCCTTCGCAGAGGGAAGCAGAGGTTGCCATGCGCTTATTTGTTTGTATGCTCAACCCCTTAGTGCAAAAGAACGTCACATTATATTGCCCCTTATGATAGCAACCTTTATTATGCAGTCTGTCGCTTTTATTCTTTGCCATCACTAGTTCGTACAATGCTCAATTTTCTCTTGCACTAAATGATCTAACACTTTTAGAAGCAATTTTTATTGCCTTATTACACCGATGACAACTTACTTGAAGGATCTTATTCAATCCTTAGGTAGGTATGGTGGACTATTGAAAATAAGAATTGGGTTTAAGGGTTTTTTGGATGCACAAGTAGTATCTCTACTTGGTGCGGAATTTTTGGCTAGCAAAGATGGGGGGAAAGTACCACATGTTGAAGGATCTATGACAATATAACTTCTATGTGAATATGAACAAACATTAATCATTACGTTGTCTTCCTTGGCCAACGTCAACAATTTTGGCATATAATATTTTTATGGGGGCTCACAATCACAAAAGATTTCCAAGATAGTGTGTTTGCATGTGAAAGTTCTCTTCCTTATAGTAATTATTCAGGAATTGCTTGTATGACCAATATTGTGATTGTCAAGCTTCAAAAGATTTCACTTTCTAAACCCAATGTGAAGCTACCACTAGGCATGATACAATTTCAACTTCATGATATTCAATTCATTCAACAATTTACTCAAAGGATATAAGTGAAGCACAAGAGTAAATGACAAGCTACTCCAAGAAGATATAAGTGAAGATCAAGCGAGTAGTTAAGTAAATAGGTAGCTAATTGTGGACTCTCTCTTATTTAAAAGTTTCAGATCTAAGTATTTTATTAGAACAGCAAGAAAAAATGAAAATAAAATGACATTTCAAGGATAGCACAACTCATCTGAAGAAGAAAAAACTTAGGCTCAACCGATACTAACCGATAATTCTTGAAGAAGAAAGGTGGGATGCCTACCGGGGCATCCCCAAGCTTAGATGCTTGAGACTTCTTGAAATATTATCTTGGGATGCCTTGGGCATCCCCAATCTTGACCTTTTGTGTCTCCTTAATTCCTTTTATACCACGGTTTCCCTAAATCTCAAAAAACCTCATCCACACAAAACTCAACAAGAACTCGTGAGATAAGTTAGTATAAACCAATGCAAAAACCTGATCATTCTCTATGGTAGCAAATCACTAAAAAATTTATTCAACATTGCATACTAAATGCCTCTGCATATTTAATACTCCTATCCACAAATAGAATCATTAAATAAGCAAACATATGCAAACAATGCAACCATAACAGCAATCTGCCAAAACAGTACAGTCTGTAAAGAATGCAAGAGTATCAATACTTATTAAACTCCAAAAATTATGAAAATTTTGCTACACTATAGAACATTTATCAGAGCTTATTTTGAAAAAAGTTTCAACATTATATCACATTCTGACTTTTCTAGGAATTGTTTTGCAACAGCGGTAAACTTTCTGTTTTCAAATAGCAACATGTAGGCTTGTAAAATAAGCATGGTGAAGGCTATCCTTGACATTTTTATTGAAAAGAAAGATGCAAAACATTATTATAAATAACAGAAAGCAAATACAAATAAAATAAAATGACTCTCCAAGCAAAACTCATATCATGTGACAAACGAATACATAGCTCCAAGTGAGGTTACCGATAATGTTGAAGACGAAAGAGGGGATGCCTTCCGGGGCATCCCCAAGCTTAGTTTCTTGGATATTCCTTGAATATTACCTTGGGGGTGCCTTGTGCATCCCCAAGCTTAGGGTATTGTCACTCCTTATTCTCCTCATATCGATATCTCACCCAAAACTTGAAAACTTCAATCACACAAAACTTAACGGAACTTCGTGTGATAGGTTAGTATGATAAAGAGCAAACCATTTCACTTTGGTACTGTCAAAGACAAGATTCATAATTGTTTCCACACAATGCCTACTGTAGCATATCATTTCCACAATTTATATTGAGCAATATAAGCCATAGAAACTAGAAAACAAGCAAACTATGCATTGAAAACAGAATCTGTCAAAAACAGAACAGTCTGTAATGATCTGGATAACTACCATACTTATGATACTCCAAAAATTATGAACAAATTAGGACCACATGAGAAATTTTTATATTAATCTTCTTCAAAAAGAATCAACTCAAAATCACTCTTTTGTTAAAAATGAGAATTATTTTCATGAGCGCATAAGTTTTTGTTTTTCAGCAAGATCAAATCAATTATTAACCAACATGATCCCAAAGGCTTTACTTGGTACTTTATTGAAACAAAAGCTATAAAACATGATCAATACAGTAGCATAATCATGTGAACACACAAAAACAGTAGGTAAAAGTGTTGGGTTGTCTCCCAACAAGCGCTTTTCTTTAATGCCTTTTAGCTAGGCATGATGAGTTCAATGATGCTCGCATAAAAGATAAGAACTGAAACACAAAGAGAGCATCATGAAGCACATGGCAAGCACATTTAAGTCTAACCAACTTCCTATGCATAGGGATTTTTTGAGCAAATAATTTATGGGAACAAGAATCAACTAGCATAGGAAGGCAAAACAAGCATAACTTCAAGATTTTCAACACATACAAAGGAAACTTGATATTTTTGCCATATGTAAAAGCATATGTTCCTCTCTCATAATAATTTTCAGTAGCATCATGAATGAATTCAACAATATAACTATCATATAAAGCACTATTTTCATGATGCATAAGCATAGAAATTTTGTTACTCTCCACAGATGCAAACTTATTCTCATGAATAGTAGTGGGAGCAAACTCAACAAAATAACTATCATGAGATTGAAAATTAAAGTCATCATGACAAGTTTCATGGATATCATTACTCTTTATAGCATACATGTCATCACCATAATCCTCATAGATACCAACCTTGTTCTCATAGTCAATTTAAGCCTCATCCAAAATGATGGATTCATCACTACATAAAGTCATGACCTCTCCAAACCCACTTTCATCATTATAATCATCATAAATAGGAGGCATGCAATCATTATAACAAATTTGCACATCAAATCTTGGGGGACTAAAAATATCATCTTCATCAAACCTATCATCCCCAAGCTTATGGCTTTGCATATCATTAGCAGCATGGATATTCAAAGAATTCATACTAACAACCTTGCAATCATGCTCAGCATTTAAATATTTTGTGCCAAACATTTTATTGACTTCTTCTTCTAACAATTGAGCACAATTTCCCGATCCATCATCCTCAAGAAAGATATTATAAAGATGATCAATAATATGATGCAACCTCAATTCCATTTTTATGTAGTTTTCTTTTATAAACCAAACTAGTGATAAACAAGAAACCTAAAAGATTCGATTGCAATATCTAAAGATATACCTTCATGCACTCACCTCCCCGGCAACGGTGCCAGAAAAGAGCTAGATGTCTACTATGCAACTTTATTCTTGTAGACACGTGTTGGGCGTTCAAGCGTAGAGTTTTGAAGGACAGTAGCAATTTTCCCTCAAGTGGATGACCTAAGGTTTATCAATCCGTGGGAGGCATAGGATGAAGATAGTCTCTCTCAAACGACCCTGCAACCAAATACAAGAATTCTCTTGTGTCCCCAACACACCCAATACAATGGCAAATTGTATAAGTGCACTTGTTCGGCGAAGAGATGGTGATAAAAGTGTAATATGGATGGTAGAAATATATTTTTATAATATGAATAAATAAAAACAGCAAGGTAGCAAATAGTAAATGGGCACAAAAACAGTATTGCAATGCTTCAAAATGAGGCCTAGGGTCCGTACTTTCACTAGTGCAACCTCTCAACAATGCTAATATAATTGGATCATATAACCATCCCTCAAAGTGCGATGAAGAATCACTCCAAGGTTCCCCTCTAGCAGAGAACATAAGAATAAATTGTTTGTAGGGTACGAAACCACCTCAAACCTATTCTTTTCGTTCGATCTATTAAAGAGTTCGTAGTAAAATAACACAAAGCTATTCTTTCCATTCGATCTGTCCTAGAGTTCATACTAAAATAACACCAAAGAAAATTCATATTCATAATACTCAATCCAACACAAAGAACTTCAAAGAGTGCCCCAAGATTTCTACTGGAGAAACAAAGACAAGAACGTGCATCAACCCCTATGCATAGATTACCCCAATGTCACCTCGGGAATCCACGAGTTGAGTGCCAAAACATATATCAAGTGAATCTACCCCATTTTCTCCACGAGTATTCAATTGCAGGACATATATCAAGTGTTCTCAAATCCATAAAAGTATTCAATCCGATAACAACGAAATCTCAAAGGGAAAAACTCAATTCATCACAACAAGGTAGAGAGGGGAAAACACCATATGATGCAACTATATTAACAAAGCCCGTGATACATCAAGATTGTGACATCTCAAGAACACGAGAGAGAGAGAGAAAGAGAGAGAGAGAGAGAGAGAGAGAGAGAGAGATTAAATACATAGCTAATGGTACAAACCCTCAGCCCCGAGGGTGGACTACTCCCTCCTCATCGTGGTGGCCGCTGGGATGATGAAGATGGCCACCGAAGATGATTCCCCCCTCCGGTAGGGTGCCGGAATGGGGTCTAGATTGGTTTTCGGTGGCTATAGAGCCTTGCGGCGGTGAAACTTCTGATCTAGGTTCACCCCCAGGGTTTTTGGAATATTTGTGAATTTATAGGGTAAAGAGGGCGTGCGGGAGGCCACCGAGGTGGGAACAACCCACCCGAGGCGCGCTGAGCCCCAGGCGCCTGGTGGGTTGTGCTCCCTTGGGGCACCCCCCTGTGTGCTGCTCTGGCCCATTGGTGGTCTTCTAGTCCATAAAACATCCACAAAAAGTTTTGCGGTGTTTGGACTCCGTTTGATATTGATTTCCTGTGGTGTAAAAAACAAGCAAAAAACAGCAACTAGCATTGGGCACTGGGTCAATAGGTTTGTCCCAAAAAATGATATAAAGTTGCTATAAAATGATTGTAAAACATCCAAGAATGATAATAAAATAGCATGAATACTTCATAAATTATAGATGCGTTGGAGACGTATCAGGATCGGAACCACTCATCAAGCTTGGCTCGGTCCTTGCCATTGGAACGGAACTTGCCCATGATAAGGCCTCTGATTGGGCCATGGTGACTGCCGAGGATCTGGGAGAACGCATCCAAGCTTTTGCGATAGCCGTGGCAGAGGTCGTGGGCATCGAGGTGGTCGATAGGGGTGGAGAGCCATAGGGGGCGCCACCGCCGGGAAAGGGCGGTTGTCCTCGCCCCATATTTGATTGGGAGGAGGGATATGATGACCTGCCAACATATCATCGGGAGGCTCTTGATGAAGTCTAGGCCTCTTTGGAGTCACTTCTGCGGTTCTTTTTCTCGACCACTGCTTGTTAACCCGACCTCGTTCTCCACCTCGTCGGAGGCGACAAAAACCCCTGTCTCCATATTCATGCCATGCTCCGGTGCTTCTGCAGCCCTGACGTCGCCACTCCCTCTGATGGGGCGCTTCGGTGGCATCCTCATACACTGATGGCTTTGAGGACTGAGAGTGGCGTCATGGATGTGGACGGAGAGAGAGGATTGTGTGTGTGGCGAGGATGGGGGGTTCCGGCTTTGAGTACTGAGAGTGGCGTCGAAGATGCGGGTTCTACCTCTTGAGCACTACGTTGGTTTTCCCTTGAAGAGGAAAGGGTGATGCAGTAAAGCAGCGTAAGTATTTCCCTCAGTTTTTGAGAACCAAGGTATCAATCCAGTAGGAGGCCACGCACGAGTCCCTCGCACCTACACAAACAAATAAATCCTTGCAACCAATGCAATAAAGGGGTTCTCAATCCCTTCACGGTCACTTACTTAGAGTGAGATCCGATAGATATGATAAGATAATATTTTGGTATTTTTAAGATAAAGATGCAAAGTAAAATAAAAGGCAATAAAAATAGCTAAGTGTTGGAAGATTAATATGATGGAAGATAGACCCCGGGGCCATAGGTTTCACTAGTGGCTTCTCTCGAGAGCATAAGCATTACGATTGGGTGAACAAATTATCGTTGAGCAATTGGATGAATTGAGCATAGTTATGAGAATATCTAGGTATGATCATGTATATAGGCATCACGTCATCGCGACAAAGTAGACCGACTCCAATTTTGCATCTACTACTATTACTCCACACATCGACCGCTATCCAACATGCAGCTAGAGTATTAAGTTCATAAGAACAGAGTAACGCTTTAAGTAAGATGACATGATGTAGAGGGATAAACTCATGCAATATGATATAAGGGGGTACAGAAGGTTGCGGCGGTGGAATTAGATTTTTGGCTCCCTATCTGGTAGTTTGGGGGTACGTAGGTATATATAGGAGGAAGAAGTACGTCGGTGGAGCAACGTGGCGCCCACGAGGGTGGAGGGCGCCTGGGGGTAGGCGCCCCTACCTCGTGCCTTCCTGGTTGATGTCTTGACGCAGGTCCAAGTCCTCTGGATCATGTTCGTTCCGAAAATCACGTTCCCGAAGGTTTCATTCCGTTTGGACTCCGTTTGATATTCTTTTTCTACGAAACTCTGAAATAGGCAGAAAACAACAATTCTGGGCTGGGCCTCCGGTTAATAGGTTAGTCCCAAAAATAATATAAAAGTTGTATAATAAAGCCCATTAATGTCCAAAACAGAATATAATATAGCATGAAACAATAAAAAATTATAGATACGTTGGAGACGTATCAAGCATCCCCAAGCTTAATTCCTGCTCGTCCTCGAGTAGGTAAATGATAAAAACAGAATTTTTGATGTGGAATGCTACTTAGCATAATTTCAATGTAATTCTCTTAATTATGGTATGAATATTCAGATCCGAAAGATTCAAGATAAAGGTTTAATATTTTCATAAAAGTAATAATACTTCAAGCATACTAACTAAGCAATTATGTCCTCTCAAAATAACATGGCCAAAGAAATTTCATCCCTACAAAATCATATAGTTTAGTCATGCTCCATTTTCGTCACACAAGAATGCTCTCATCATGCACAACCCCAATGACAAGCCAAGCAATTGTTTCATACTTTAGTAATCTCAAACTTTTTCAACCTTCACGCAATACATGAGCGTGAGCCATGGATATAGAACTATGGGTGGAATAGAATATAATGATGGGGTTTATGTGGAGAAGACAAAAAAAGAGAAAGTCTCACATCAACGCGGCTAATCAATGAGCTTTGGAGATGCCCATCGATTGATGTTAATGCAAGGAGTAGGGATTGCCATGCAACGGATGCACTAGAGCTATAAATGCATGAAAGCTCAACAAAAGAAACTAGTGGGTGTGCATCCAACTTGCTTGCTCACGAAGACCTAGGGCATTTGAGGAAGCCCATTGTTGGAATATACAAGCCAAGTTCTATAATGAAAAATTCCCATTAGTATATGAAAGTGACAAAACAAGAGACTCTCTATCATGAAGATCATGGTGCTACTTTGAAGCACAAGTGTGGAAAAGGATAGTAGCATTGTCCCCCCCTTTTTTGGGGCCTTCTCTTTTTTTTATTTGGCCTTTCTCTTTTTTTTATTGGGACAATGCTCTATGAATGATGATCATCACACTTCTATTTATTTATAACTCAATGATTACAGCTCGATACTAGAACAAAGTATGACTCTATATGAATGCCTCCGGCGGTATACCGGGATAGCAATGAATCAAGAGTGACATGTATGAAAAAATTATGAATGGTGGCTTTGCCACAAATATGATGTCAACTACATGATCATTCAAAGCAATATGACAATGATGAACGTGTCATGATAAACGGAACGGTGGAAAGTTGCATGGCTATGGAAATGCCATAATAGGTAGGTATGTTGGCTGTTTTGAGGAGGATATAAGGAGGTTTATGTGTGAAAGAGCGTATCATATCACAGGGTTTGGATGCACCGGCGAAGTTTGCACCAACTCTCAATGTGAGAAAGGGCAATGCACGATACCGAAGAGGCTAGCAATGATGGAAGGGTAAGAGTGCGTATAATCCATGGACTCAACATTAGTCATAAAGAATTCACATACTTATTGCAAAAATCTACAAGTCATCAAAACCAAGCACTACGCGCATGCTCCTAGGGGATAGATTGGTAGGAAAAGACCATCGCTCGTCCCGACCGCCAGTCATAAGGAGGACAATCAAAGAACACCTCATGTTTCAAATTTGTTACATAACGTTTACCATACGTGCATGCTACGGGACTTGCAAACTTCAACACAAGTATTTCTCAAATTCACAACTACTCAACTAGCACAACTTTAATATCAGTACCTCCATATCTCAAAACAATCATCAAATATCAAACTTCTCTTAGCATTCAGCACACTCATAAGAAAGTTTTTACTAGTCTTGAATACCTAACATATTAGGATTAATTTCCTAATTTAAGCAAATTACCATGCTGTTTCAGACTCTCAAAATAATATAAGTGAAGCATCAGAGAATAGTAGTTTCTATAAAACAAAACCACCGCCGTGCTCTAAAAGATATAAGTGAAGCACTAGAGCAAAAACTATATAGCTCAAAAGATATAAGTGAAGCACATAGAGTATTCTAATAAATTCTGAATCATGTGTGTCTCTCTCAAAAGGTGTGTACAGAAAAGATGATTGTGGTAAACTAAAAAGCAAAGTCTCAAATCATACAAGACGCTCCAAGCAAAACACATATCACGTTGTGAATAAAAATATAGCTCCAAGTAAAGTTCTTGATGGAAGTAGATTTAAAGAGGGATGCCTTCCGGTGCATCCCCAAGCTTTGGCTTTTTGGTGTCCTTAAATTATCTTGGGGTGCCATGGGCATCCCAAAGCTTAGTCTCTTTCCACTCCTTGTTCCTTAATCCATCAAATCTTTTACCCAAAATTTGAAAACTTCAGAACACAAAACTTAACAGAAAATCTCGTGACTTCCGTTAGCGAAAGAAAACAAAACACCACTTCAAGGTACTGTAATGAACTCATTCTTTATTTGTATTGGTGTTAAACCTACTGTATTCCAACTTCTCTATGATTTATAAACTATTTTACTAGCCATATATTCATCAAAATAAGCAAACAACACACGAAAAATAGAATCTGTCGAAAATAGAACAGTCTGTAGTAATCTGTAAATAACGCAAACTTATGGAACTCCAAAAATTCAGCCAAAATAGGAAGACCTATATAATTTGTTTATTGATCAGCAGAAATTGGAATCGATATATTATCACGTTCTGGTGATTTTTAACAATTATTATAGTGAACAGAAAGTTTCTGGAATTTTCAGCAAGATCAAGTAACTATCATCCAAGAAGATCCTATAGGTTTAAATTGGCACAAACACTAATTAAAACATAAAAACACATCTAACCAGAGGATAGATCAAATATTTATTCCTAAACAGAAGCAAAATGAAAAAAACTAAAAATAAAATTGGGTTGCCTCCCAACAAACGCTATCGTTTAACGCCCCTAGCTAGGCATAAAAGCAAGGATAGATCTACGTATTGCCATCTTTGGTAGGCAATCCATAAGTGGCTCTCATAATAGATTCATAAGGTAATTTTATTTTATTTCTAGGGAAGTGTTCCATGCCTTTCCTTAACGGAAATTGGAATCTAATATTCCCTTCCTTCATATAAATAATTACACCAATCGTTCTAAGGAAAGGTCTACCAAGAATAATAGGACATGAAGGATTGCAATCTATATCAAGAACAATAAAATCTATGGGTAAATAATTACTATTTGAAACAATAAGAACATTATTAATTCTTCACATAGGTTTCTTAATGGTGGAATCCGCAAGGTGCAAGTTTAGAGAGCAATCATCAAGATCACGGAAACCTAGCAAATCACACAAAGTTTTTGGAATCGTGGAAACACTAGCAAAAAAATCACACAAAGCATAGCATTCATGATCTTTAATTTTAATTTTAATAGTAGGTTCCCACTCATCATGAAGTTTTCTAGGGATAGAAACTTCCAACTCAAGTTTTTCTTCATAAGATTGCATCAAAGCATCAACGATATGTTTAGTAAAAGCTTTATGTTGACTATAAGCATGTGGAGAATTTAGCACGGATTGCAACAAGGAAATACAATCTATCAAAGAGAAATTATCATAATTAAATTCCTTGAAATCCAAAATAGTGGGTTCATTAATATCTAGAGTTTTGATCTCTTCAATCCCACTTTTACCAATTTTTGCATCAAGATCTAAAAACTCCGAATTTTTGGAACGCCTTCTAGGTAAAGGTGGATCATATTCAGTCTCATCATTATCAAGATTCATATTGCAAAACAAAGATTTAATAGGGGACACATCAATAACTTTTAGATCTTCATCTTTATTTTCATAGAAATTAGAAGAACACGCTTTGACAAAGCAATCTTTCTTAGCACGCATCATAGCGGTTCTTTCTTTGCACTCATCAACGGAAATTCTCATGGATTTGAGAGACTCATTGATATCATGCTTAGGTGGAATAGATCTAAGTTTCAAGGAATCAACATCAAGAGAAATTCTATCAACGTTCCTAGCCAATTCATCCACTTTAAGCAATTTTTCTTCAAGCAAAGCATTGAAATTCTTTTGCGAATTCATAAATTCTTTAACACTAGTCTCAAATTCAGAAGGCATCTTATTAAAATTTCCATAAGAATTGTTGTAGGAATTACCATAATTATTAGAGGAATTACTAGGGTACGGCCTAGGATTAAATTTTCCTCTATACGCGTTGTTACCAAAATTATTCCTACCAACAAAATTCACATCCATAGATTCATTATTATTCTCAATCAAAGTAGACAAAGGCATATAATTAGGATCAGAAGAAACACTTTTAGTAGAAAATAATTTCATAAGTTCATCCATCTTTCCATTCAAAACATTAATTTCTTCTAGCGCCTGCACCTTTTTATTAGTAGATCTTTCGGTGTGCCATTGAGAATAATGAACCATAATATTATCATGGAGTTTAGTAGCTTCTCCTAAAGCGATTTCCATAAAAGTGCCTCCCGCGGCCGAATCTAAAAGTTTGCTAGAAGCAAAATTCAATCCAGCATAAAAAATTTGTATAATCATCGACAAATTCAAACCATGTGTAGGGCAATTACGTATCATTAATTTCATCCTCTCCCAAGCTTGTGCAACATGTTCATGATCAAGTTGCTTAAAATTCATAATAGCATTTCTAAGAGAGGTGATCTTAGCGGGAGGAAAATACTTAGAGATAAAAGCATCTTTGCACTTATTCCAAGAATCAATACTATTTTAAAGACGAAAACCAAGCTTTAGCACGATCTCTAAGAGAAAAAGGAAATAGCTTCAATTTAACAATATCATTATCCACATATTTCTTCTTTTGCATATCACACAAATCAACGAAGCTATTTAGATGGGTAGCGGCATCTTCACTAGGAAGGTCGGCGAATTGATCTTTCATGACAAGATTCAGTAAAGCAGTATTGATTTCACAAGATTCAAGATTCGGTAAGAGGAGCAATCGGAGTGCTAAGAAAATCATTATTGTTGGTATTGGTAAAGTCACACAATTTAGTATTATCTTGAGCCATCGTGACAAACAAGCAATCCAACACACGAGCAAACAAGAAGCAGGCGAAAAAGAGGCAAATGGAAAAGAGAGGGCGAATAAAATGGCAAGGGTGAAGTGGGGGAGAGGAAAATGAGAGGCAAATGGCAAATAATGTAATGCTGGAGATAAGGGTTTGTGATGGGTACTTGGTATGTTGACTTTTGCAAAGACTCCCCGGCAACGGCGCCAGAAATCCTTCTTGCTACCTCTTGAGCATCGCGTTGGTTTTCCCTTGAAGAGGAAAGGGTGATGCAAGAAAGCAGCGTAAGTATTTCCCTCAGCTTTTTGGGAACCAAGGTATCAATCCAAGAGGAGGCCACGATGAGTCCCTCGCACCTACACAAACAAATAAATCCTCGCAACCAACGCAATAAAGGGGTTGTCAATCCCTTCACGGTCACTTAAAAGAGTGAGATCTGATAGATATGATAAGATAATATTTTTGGTATTTTTAAGATAAAGATGCAAAGTAAAATAAAAGGCAATAATAATAGCTAAGTGTTGGAAGATTATATGATGGAAGATAGACCTGGGGGCCATAGGTTTCACTAGTGTCTTCTCTCGAGAGCATAAGTATTACGGTGGGTGAACAAATTACTGTTGAGCAATTGAAAGAATTGAGCATAGTCATGAGAATATCTAGGTATGATCATGTATATAGGCATCACGTCCGCGACAAGTAGACCGACTCCTGCCTGCATCTACTACTATTACTCCACACATCGACCGCTATCCAGCATGGATCTAGAGTATTAAGTTCATAAGAACAGAGTAACGCTTTAAGTAAGATGACATGATGTAGAGGGATAAACTCATGCAATATGATATAAACCCCATGTTGTTATCCTCGATGGCAACAATACAATATGTGCCTTGCTGCCCCTACTATCACTAGGAAAGGACACCACAAGATTGAACCCAAAGCTAAGCACTTCTCCCATTGCAAGAAAGATCAATCTAGTAGGCCAAACCAAACTGATAATTCGAAGAGACTTGCAAAGATAAGCAATCATACATAAATGAATTCAGAGAAGATTCAAATATTGTTCATAGATAAACTTCATCATAAACCCACAATTCATCGGTCTCAACAAACACACCGCAAAAAAAATTACATCGAATAGATCTCCACGAGAATCGTGGAGAACTTTGTATTGAGATCCAAAGAGAGAGAAGAAGCCATCTAGCTAATAACTATGGACCCGAAGGTCTGAGGTAAACTACTCACACATCATCGGAGAGGCTATGGTGTTGATGTAGAAGCCCTCCGTGATCGATGCCCCCTCCGGCGGAGCTCCGAAAAAGGCCCCAAGATGGGATCTCACGGGTACAGAAGGTTGCGGCGGTGGAATTAGGTTTTTGGCTCCGTATCTGGTAGTTTGGGGGTACGTAGGTATATATAGGAGGAAGAAGTACGTTAGTGGAGCAACACGGGCCCATGAGGGTGGAGGGCGCGCTCGGGGTAGGCGCGCCCCTACCTCGTGCCTTCCTGGTTGATGTCTTGACGTAGGGTCCAAGTCCTCTAGATCACGCTCGCTCGAAAATCACGTTCCCGAAGGTTTCATTCCGTTTGGACTCCGTTTGATATTCTTTTTCTGAAACTCAAATAGGCAAAAAACAGAAATTCTGGGCTGGGCCTCCGGTTAATAGGTTAGTCCCAAAAATAATATAAAAGTTGTATAATAAATCCCATTAATGTCCAAAACAGAATATAATATAGCATGAAACAATCAAAAATTATAGATACGTTGGAGACGTATCAGCGGGCGGAGAGAGAGGATTGTGTGTGTGGCGAGGATGGGGTGTGCCTGCTTTGAGGACTGAGAGCAGTGCCGAGGATGGGGGTGGAGAGAGAGGATTGTGTGTGTGGCGAGGATGGGGGTGCGGCCGCCACGCCATTAATACGCTGAACCGCTGGGAGCGAGGGCGGCGGTCAAAGGCTGTCTCGCCTCCCCGTGAGCCTACACGGCAGGCTTCTGGCATTCCTATACCATCGTTTCAGGGAGCGAGGCGGGGTGCCATTAATATGGAGTAGTGGGAGCGAGGTGGGCGGCGGTCAAAGGGCTGACTCGCCTCCCGGTGAGCCTGCGGGGCAGACTGCTGGCACGCCCCACACAGTGAGTGTGTAGTGAACACGCGCATGCCTCAGCCTCCCGGTCTGCCTGCTATCATGCATCTCGTCAACTCACGCATGCTCGTAAGGCACACGGGACGCATGCGCGGTGCTACCTCTTGAGCACTGCGTTGGTTTTCCCTTGAAGAGGAAAGGGTGATGCAGTAAAGTAGCGTAAGTATTTCCCTCAGTTTTTGAGAACCAAGGTATCAATACAGTAGGAGACCACGCTCAAGTCCCACGCACCTACACAAACAAATAAGAAGCTTGCAACCAACGCGATAAAGGGGTTGTCAATCCCTTCACGACCACTTGCAAAAGTGAGATCTGATAGAGATAATAAGATAATATTTTTGGTATTTTTATGATAAAGATAAAAAGTAAAGATTGCAAAATAAACGGTAATGAAAATAGCTTGTTGACGGAAGATTAATATGATGGAAAATAGATCCGGGGGCCATAGGTTTCACTAGTGGCTTCTCTCAAGATAGCATAAGTATTACGGTGGGTGAACAAATTACTGTCGAGCAATTGAAAGAATTGAGCATAGTTATGAGAATATCTAGGTATGATCATGTATATAGGCATCACGTCCGTGACAAGTAGACCGACTTTCACTGCATCTACTATTATTACTCCACACATCGACCGATATCCAAAGCATGCATCTAGAGTATTAAGTTCATAAGAACGGAGTAACGCTTTTAAGCAAGATGACATGATGTAGAGGGATAAACTTCGTGTAATATGATATAAACCCCATCTTTTATCCTTGATGGCAACAATACAATACGTGTCGTTTCCCCCTCATCCTTTGGGATCGAGCACCACAAGATTGAACCCAAAGCTAAGCACTTCTCCCATTGCAAGAAAGATCAATCTAGTAGGCCAAACCAAACTGATAATTCGAAGGGACTTGCAAAGATAACCAATCATACATAAAAGAATTCAGAGAAGATTCAAATATTGTTCATAGATAATCTTGATCATAAACCCACAATTCATCAGATCTCGGCAAACACACCGCAAAAGAAGATTACATCGAATAGATCTCCAAGAGAAATGAGGAGAACTTTGTATTGAAATCCAAAGAGAGAGAAGAAGCCATCTAGCTAATAACTATGGACGCGAAGGTCTGAGGTAAACTACTCACACATCATCGGAGAGGATAGGGTGTTGATGTAGAAGCCCTCCATGATCAATGCCCCCTCCGCCGGAGCGCCGGAAAAGGACCCAAGATGGTATCTTACGGGTACAGAAGGTTGCGGCGGTGGAAATAGGGTTTTGGCTCCTCTGCTGATGGTTTGGGGGTACGTAGGTATATATAGGAGGAAGAAGTAGGTCGGTGGAGCCAAGAGGGGCCCACGAGGGTGGAGGGCGCGCCCAGGGGGGTAGGCGCGCCCCCCTGCCTCGTGGCCTCCTCATTGATTGCTTGACGTCCACTCCAAGTCCTCTCGATCACGTTTTCCGAAAATCACATTCGAAGGTTTCATTCCGTTTGGACTCGTTTGATATTCTTTTTCTCGCTAAACACCGAAATAGGCAAAAAATATCAATTTGGGCTGGGCCTCCGGTTAATAGGTTAGTCCCAAAAATAATATAAAAGTGTATAATAAAGCCCATTGAACATCCAAAACAGAATACATAATAGCATGGAACAATCAAAAATTATAGATACGTTGGAGACGTATCAAGCATCCCCAAGCTTAATTCCTGCTCGTCCTCGAGTAGGTAAATGATAAAAACAGAATTTTTGATGTGGAACCCTACCTAGCATATTTCTCAATGTAATTTTCTTTATTGAGGCATGAATTTTCAGACCCGAAAGATTTAAGATAAAAGTTTAATATTGACATAAAAATAATAATACTTCAAGCATACTAATCAAGCAATTATGTCTCCTCAAAATAACATAGCCAAAGAAAGCTCATCCCTACAAAATCATATAGTTTGGCCATGCTTCATTTTAGTCACACAAGATGCTCTCATCTTGCACAACCCCGATGACAAGCCAAGCAATTGTTTCATACTTTAGTAATCTCAAACTTTTTTCAACTTTCACGCAATACATGAGCGTGAGCCATGGATATAGCACTATGGGTGGAATAGAATATGATGATGAGGGTTGTGTGGAGAAGACAAAAAAAGGAGAATGTCTCACATTGACGCGGCTAATCAACAGGCTAGGGAGATGCCCATAAATTGATGTCAATGCAAGGAGTAGGGATTGCCATGCAACGGATGCACTAGAGCTATAAATATATGAAAGCTCAACAAAATAAACTAAGTGGGTGTGCATCCAACTTGCTTGCTCACGAAGACCTAGGGCATTTGAGGAAGCCCATTGTTGAAATATACAAGCCATTTTCTATAATGAAAAATTCCCACTAGTATATGAAAGTGACAAAACAAGAGACTCTCTATCAAAAAGATCATGGTGCTACTTTGAAGCACAAGTGTGGAAAAAGGATAGTAGCATTGTCCCTTTTTATTTCTCCCCTTTTTCTTTTTTTTGGGCCTTCCTTTTTTTATTTGGCCTTTCTCTTTTTTTGGGACAATGCTCTATTATTGATGATCATCACACTTCTATTTATTTACAACTCAATGATTACAACTCGATACTAGAACAAAATATGACTCTATATGAATGCCTCCCTGATGCAGTACCGGGATATGCAATGAATCAAGAATGACATGTATGAAACAATATGCATGGTGGCTTTGCCACAAATACGATGTCAACTACATGATCAGGCAAAGCAATATGACAATGATGAAGCGTGTCATAATAAACGGAACGATGGAAAGTTGCATGGCAATATATCTCGGAATGGCTATGGAAATGCCATAATAGGTAGGTATGGTGGCTGTTTTGAGGAAGATATAAGGAGGTTTATGTGTGATAGAGCGTGTCGTATCACGGGGTTTGGATGCACCGCCAAGTTTGCACCAACTCTCAAGGTGCGAAAGGGCAATGCACGGCATCAAGAGGCTAGCAATGATGGAAGGTTGAGAGTGCGTATAATCCATGGACTCAGCATTAGTCATAAAGAACTCACATACATATTGCAAAAATCTACAAGTCATCAAAAACCAAGCACTACGTGCATGCTCCTAGGGGGATAGATTCGTAGGAAAAGACCATCACTCGTCCCCGACCGCCACTCATAAGGATGACAATCAAACAACACCTCATGTTTCAAATTTGTTACACAACGTTTACCATACGTGCATGCTACGGGACTTGCAAACTTCAACACAAGTATTTCCCAATTTTACAATTAATCAACTAGCACAACTTTAATATCACTATCTCCATATCTCAAAACAATCATCAAGTATCAAACTTCTCCTAGTGTTCAATGCACTTATATGGAAGTTTTTATTATGCTCATCTTGGATGCCTATCATATTAGGACTAATTTCACAATTAAAGTAAATTACCATGCTGTTTAAGACTCTCAAATAATATAAGTGAATCATGAGAGATCAATAATTTCTATAAAATAAAACCACCACCGTGCCCTAAAAGGTATAAGTGAAGCACTAGAGCAAAAACTATATAGCTCAAAAGATATAAGTGAAGTACATAGAGTATTCTAATAAATTCCGAATCATGTTTGTCTCTCTCAAAAGGTGTGTACAGAAAGGATGATTGTGGTAAAGTAAAAATAAAAGACTCAAATCATACAAGACACTTCAAGCAAAACACATATCGTGTGGTGAATAAAAATATAGCTCCAAGTAAAGTTACCGATAGACGAAGATTTAAAGAGGGATGCCTTCCTGGGCATCCCCAAGCTTAGGCTTTTGGTTGTCCTTGAATTTTACCTTGGGGTGCCTTGGGCATCCCCGAGCTTAGCCTCTTTCCAATCCTTATTCCACAATCCATCAAATCTTTACCCAAAACTTGAAAACTTCACAACACAAAACTTAACAGAAAATCTCGTGAGCTCCGTTAGCGAAAGAAAGAAAAACATCACTTCAAGATACTGTAATGAACTCATTCTTTATTTATGTTGGTGTTAAACCTACTGTATTCCAACTTCTTTATGGTTTATAAACTCTTTTACTAGCCATAGATTCATCAAAATAAGCAAACAACACACGAAAAACAGAATCTGTCAAAAACAGAACAGTCTGTAGTAATCTGTAACTAACGCAAACTTCTGGAACTCCAAAAATTATACAAAAATAGGAAGACCTATATAATTTTTTTATTGATCTACTTCAATTGGAATTAGTATTTTATCGCTTTCTGGTGATTTTTAACAATTTTTTTCGTGAACAGAAAGTTTCTGGAATTTTCAGCAAGATCAAATAACTATCATCCAAGAAGATCCTATAGGTTTAACTTGGCACAAACACTAATTAAAACACAAAACCACATCTAACCAGAGGCTAGATCAAATATTTATTACTAAACATAACCAAAAATCAAGAAAATAAAATAAATTTGGGTTGCCTCCCAATAAGCGCTATCGTTTAACGCCCCTAGCTAGGCATAAAAGCAAGGATAGATCTAGGTATTGCCATCTTTGGTAGGCAATCCATAAGTGGCTCTCATAATAGATTCATAAGGTAATTTAATATTATTTCTTGGGAAGTGATCCATGCCTTTCCTTAACGGAAATTGGAATCTAATATTCCCTTCCTTCATATCAATAATTGCACCAATCGTTCTAAGGAAAGGTCTACCAAGAATAACAGGACATGAAGGATTGCAATCTATATCAAGAACAATAAAATCAACGGGCACATAATTCCTATTTGCAACAATAAGAACATCATTAATTCTTCCCATAGGTTTCTTGATAGTGGAATCCGCAAGATGCAAGTTTAAAGAACAATCATCAAATTCACGGAAACCTAGCAAATCACACAAAGTTTTTGGGATCATGGAAACACTAGCACCCAAATCACACAAAGCATAGAATTCATGATCTTTAATTTTAATTTTAATTGTAGGTTCCCATTCATCTTAAAGTTTTCTAGGGATAGAAACTTCCAACTTAAGTTGTTCTTCATAAGATTGCATCAAAGCATCAACGATATGTTTAGTATAGGCTTTATTTTGGCTATAAGCATCAGGAGAATTTAGCACGTATTGCAACAAGGAAATACAATCTATCAAAGAGCAATTATCATAATTATATTTCTTGAAATCCAAGATGGTGGGTTCATTGCTATCTAAAGTTTTAACATCGTCAATCCCACTTCTAACAATTTTTGCATCAAGATCTAAAAACTCTGAATTTTTGGGATGCCTTCTAACTAAAGTTGACTCATATCTAGTCCCATCATTATCAAAATTCATATTTCAGAACAAAGATTTAATAGGGGACACATCAATAACTTTTAGATCTTCATCTTTATTCTCATAAAACTAGAAGAACATGCCTGCATAAAGCAATCTTTTTTAGGACGCATCCTAGCGGTTCTTTCCTTGTACTCATCAATGGAAATTCTCATGGCTTTGAGAGACTCATTGATATCATGCTTAGGTGGAATAGATCTAAATTTCAAAGAATCAACATCAAGAGTAATTCTATCCACGTTCCTAGCCAATTCATCAACTTTAAGCAAATTTTCCTCAAGCAAGACGTTGAAATTCTTTTGTGAATTCATAAACTCTTTAACACTAGTCTCAAAATCAGAGGGCAACTTATTAAAATTTCCATAAGAATTGTTGTAGTAATTACCATAATTATTAGAGTAATTATTAGGGAACGGCCTAGGATTAAAGTTTCCTCTTTACGCGTTGTTCCCAAAATTGTCCCTACCAAAAAAATTCACATCCATATATTCATTATTATTCTCAATCAAAGTAGACAAATGCATATCATTAGGATCAGAAGCAACACTCTTATTAGCAAACAATTTAATAAGTTTATCCTTCTTTCCACTCAAAACATTAATTTCTTCAATTGCATGAACCTTTTTACTAGTAGATCTTTCAGTGTGCCACTGAGAATAATTAACCATAATATTATCTAGGAGTTTAGTAGATTCTCCCAAAGTGGTTTCCATAAAAGTGCCTCCCGCGGCCGAATCTAAAAGATTTCTTGAAGCAAAATTCAATCCAGCATAAATTTTTTGTATAATCATCCACAAATTCAAACCATGAGTAGGGCAATTACATATCATTAATTTCATTCTCTCCCAAGCTTGTGCAACATGTTCATGATCAAGTTGCTTAAAGTTCATAATATCGCTTCTAAGAGAGATGATCTTAGCAGGAGGAAAATACTTAGAGATAAAAGCATCTTTGCACTTATTCTAAGAATCAATACTATTTTTAGGCAAAGACGAAAACCAAGTTTTAGCACGATCTCTAAGTGAAAAGGGGAATAGCTTCGATTTGACAATATCATTGTCCACATCTTTCTTCTTTTGCATATCGCACAAATCAACAGAGCTATTTAGATGGGTAGCGGCATCTTCACTAGGAAGGCCGGCGAATTGATCTTTCATCACTAGATTCAACAAAGCAGCATTAATTTCACAAGATTCAGCTTCGATAAGAGGAGCAATCGGAGTGCTAAGAAAATCATTGTTGTTGGTATTGGTAAAGTCACACAATTTAGTATTGTCTTGAGCCATCGTGACAAGCAAGCAATCCAACACACGAGCAAACAAGAAGCAACCGAAAAAGAGGCGAACGAAAAGAGAGGGCGAATGAAACTGCAAGGGTGAAGTGGGGGAGAGGAAAACGAGAGGCGGGATTAGAGTTTGTGATGGGTTCTTGGTATGTCTTGACTTGTGCGTAGAATCCCCGGCAACGGTGCCAGAAATGGCTCGCTGACGGGAGATCAAATCTTGACTTGACTTGGTGTATGCTTCCCCGGCAACGACGCTAGAAATCCTTCTTGCTACCTCTTGAGCACTGCGTTGGTTTTTCCCTTGAAGAGGAAACGGTGATGCAGTAAAGTAGCGTAAGTATTTCGCTCAGTTTTTGAGAACCAAGGTATCAATCCAGTAGGAGACCACGCTCAAGTCCCACCCACCTACACAAACAAATAAGAAGCTTGCAACCAACGCGATAAAGGGGTTGTCAATCCCTTCACGGCCACTTGCAAAAAAGATCAATCTAGTAGGCCAAACCAAAATGATAATTTGAAGAGACTTGCAAAGATAACCAATCATACATCAAAGAATTCAGAGAAGATTCAAATATTGTTCATAGATAATATTGATCATAAACCCACAATTCATCGGATCTCAACAAACACATCGGATCCAAGAGAAACGAGGAGAATTTTGTATTGAGATCCAAAGAGAGAGAAGAAGCCATCTAGCTAATAACTATGGACCCGAAGGTCTGAGGTAAACTGCTCACACATCATCGGAGAGGCTAGGGTGTTGATGTAGAAGCCCTCCGTGATCAATGCCCCCCTTGACGGAGGCCGGAAAAAGGCCCCAAGATGGGATCTCACGCAGATGCGAGAAGGTTGCGGCGGTGGAAATAGGGTTTTGGCTCCTCTGGTGATGGTTTGGGGGTACGTAGGTATATATAGGAGGAAGAAGTAGGTCGGTGGAGCCACGAGGGGCCCACGAGTGTGGAGGGCACGCCCAGGGGGGTAGGCGCGCCCCCTGCCTCGTGGCCTCGTTGTTGAATGCTTGACATCCACTCCAAGTCCTCTCGATCACGTTTGTTCCGAAAATCACGTTCCCGAAGGTTTCATTCCGTTTGGACTCCGTTTGATATTCTTTTTTCTGAAACACCTGAAATAGGCAAAAAACAACAATTTGGGCTAGGCCTCCGGTTAATAGGTTAGTCCCAAAAATAATATAAAACTGTATAATAAGGCCCATTAAACATCCAAAACAGAATATATAATAGCATGGAACAATCAAAAATTATAGATATGTTGGAGACATATCCGCATAACAAATATTATATTGATTTTTCCTTTTGATGATTAATTTTGCCGCTTTTATTGCTTGGACCAAGAGCGACACTTACATTGTTGGTCTAACACCCATGGTTCGAATAAAGAGTTTGTTTGCGATATTGCTTGATAATTATTTACAATTTCTGTATGTAAGAACATTATATCAATACTTGTCTCAAATTTGAAAAAAATGTCACAGTATATTGGTGTCCATATGACACCACAATATGTTTCATGAATTTCAACTTAGTTTTGGACTTATTGGATTTTAAAATCAAGATTCTTGATGTTAGAAATTTCTTCATGGGGACTAAACATGCACCCAGGGACACGTACACATATGATTTTGCAATCCATTTTCATGCACTATCACGGGTCTCATGTAGATCAAATTTGATTTTGCACATTTAAATCCCTGGGAAATCAATCAATGTATAAAAAACGAAAAGATGTTATCTATTTTTTTTTTCAATTTTCAGCACTAAACTCCTATGGTTGCATGTTCACTGCAGAAAAACTTTGACATGCATCTTTGGGCCACATGCACGCGGTGGTCCTAGGACACTCACTCACGTGGGCCCACGAGGTCGTCGTCCAGCACAGTGACATGCGATGAGAGAGGTTAATTTGACCAACAAGGATGGTCATTTTTTGGTTTTTGTTATACGTATGGTAGGAGTGTATATATATAGTACGTGTTGAAGAGGGTGGCTGGGGTGAATACTACGCGTCATATAGGACACTCACTCGCCTGCGATGCTTCCATCCGTAGGCCCGCGAGGTTGTCCTCCATCACTTTGACCCAACAAGGAGGTTTGTTTTTGGGTTGTGTTGCGGTAGGAGTATATAGTACGCGTCGAAGAGGTGAGGAGGGGCCGAGGAGCAGCATATATACTACACACGTCATGAATCGATCTCTCCGTGTGGAGACTTTTTCGCTTTCGAGGCAGGTGCCGCAAGAAGTTGTGCATATTGGGTATTAAAAACATCACCAACACATTGGGCCACGTGCATCGATAGTTTGTCACTCATTAGCTGCGACTCTCTTCCCTCCATGGGCTTGCGAGGTCGTCGTCAATCTAATATATGACACAACGAGAAAGGTAATTTGATGGACAAGGAGGATTATTTTCGGGTTGTGTTATGGTACGTACGTAGGAGTATATATTACGCGTCGAAGAGGGGAGGGGGGCAACATATATATACTACGTGTCATGAACCTCGGTTCGTCTGTGGGGGACTTAAAGGTTTCTAAGGCAGGTGCCACATCAAAGTTCTGCATATATATTACGTATTCAAACATCACAACCACACATCCCCATACATATGTGTTTGGCCCACAGGCAAGCGATGGCGGTTGTCCTCTAGCACTCACTCACGGGGTTATCGGCGAGATGCTTCATCCATCTCTATGTGCCCGCTGGTCAATCACTTCGACCGACATCGATAGAAGTTAATTTCACTTATAATTAGGAGGGGATTAAATTTTGGTTCATCTTATATGGTTCGGTACATGCAACTATACTTCGCGCGCATGTGTACGCATGAATCCCTCCCACCGGGTCGAAGTGGTGGGGGGAGGATGGAGCACGCGACGCATCATGGACCAGATCTGTGTGGGGACTGTGCGTTTTTCGATGCATGCATGCACCACATCAAAATGTTGTGCTTTTGGTATTCAAACATATATGCATGCATCACGCATGTCCGTACATATGTTTGGGGCACATACATGCAGTGGTTGTCTTTGGACTCTCCCTTGCTTGGTTATCATCGACGGCCTATATATGCGTGGGCCTGCGTGGACGTCTCCATCACTTCGACCAAAAACGCGAGAGAGGTTACCAGGGTGGATTCTTCTTCTCTTGGTTTGCATTACCGTATAGTCGTATGTCGATCATGGTGAGATTCGAGACCTAAGTTTGATGGCTCGCATACACATGAATCAAAGTTGTGCATTGGGTATATTCAAACACCACATGACACTTCATACATATGTTTGGGCCACACATGCACGCAGTGGTTGTCTTCAAGCTAGCCCGTTTTGTGGGGCCGCGTGTGGAACATCAATGCATGACTTTGACCCAACAAACAAGAGAGGTTATAAGACCAAGGTGGTGATTCTTCTTGGTCAGTCTTACAATACGCCTTGGTGAGATGCCCCCTCCCACTGACTCAAAGTGTGTGTGTGGGGGGGGGGGCACAGTACTACTTTGTACTAGATGAACCTCCATGGGGTTGGGGATGCCCGGTTAATTTCGATGCACATGTGCCACATCAAATTTGTGATTTGGTTATTTAAATACCATAGCACATCGTTTTCACACACAGACGCACACATGTACACACACACACACACACACACACACATCGGGCCACCCGCAAGTGTGGTTGGTAAGTGGTGTCACTGTAACACCCAGATAATTGAGCTACAGTAATCACCCCGGTTACTGTGACTAAACTCACGTTGATTCGAACCCGGTCTAAAACAAAATTCAAAACAAAAGCAAACGATAAAAGTTTTCAAAATCTAAAACTAAAATGTTAGGGGTTGTCTAAAATAACAAACCTAATTATGGTGGGGTGCACAAAAATTTTGTGAAGTGCTTTGGTATTTTAAATAAACTAAAACGAGAAAAGAAGAAAATAAGAAAAAGAAAAAATAAAACAAAAGAGATGTGGGGAGGAAACCCCTACCTAACTGAGCCAGCCCCCACTCCTGGCCAACCCAGTAAGCCCATTAGCCCAACCGCCCCCCCTCACTCCCTTTTCCCTCGGTCCAGCCCGCACCATGACAAAGCCTCCACTTCCCCAAAATATCTCCTCCTCCCGATCTGGATCGAGGAGACCCGACCGCCCCCTCGCCCACCTCATCTCCGGCCCCGCCCAGCTAACCGTAGCCTCCGCCCCCTCTGCGCCCCTCTCCGCCGCTCGAACCCCCCTCGCCACCGTCGCCCCACAGGCGCTTCGCCATGGTCATCCCCGACCCTCCACGCCACCTCAGAGCCCTCCCGCCAAGGACCGCTTCCCAAACTCCTCCTCGCCGGGACGCCATCACGCCCACCGCGCCCGCCTCCTAGAACCCAAGCGCTTCCCCACAGTGAGCCCGCCTCACTCCTCCCTCTCCCTCAAGGCTTTCCTTGGGTCATCCTTGATCCGCTTGATCTCGCCCGGTTGATGGTTGATGCCTTCCGGCCAGTGTCGACAAGGCCAGCTGCTCACAGCCAAGGCTTCTGCGCCCAGTTGCGCTTGCCCAACCGCCTCGCTCCTCAGCTCTCTCCCGTTCCCCACAAGCGCCCTGCGCCCGACGGCCTCGCATGCGCGCCCAGTCGCGTGCCTCGCGCCGTGGTGCCCTTGCCCACCTCCAGTGCCTAGCCGGCTATACAAGCCCGCTCACTCTCGACCTCGTCGCTCCCAGCGTCCCGACTCGCCAGCCGCCTCGGCAGCTCCTTGTCGCCGATAGCCTCGCCCCCACGCTCGGTAGCCCTCCCCTCGAACAGGCGCCTACCGTCCACCGCTCCCGTGGCCGGATGGGCCACTGCCAGCAGGGCCCCACCGGCCCCCTCCCCCTTTTTCTAACAAAAAAAACGGAAAAGAAAAGAAACTAAAAAATATATATGTAAAATAAATAATTAATAATAAAATTAATTAATTAATTAACTTAATTAACTTAATTAACTTAATTAACTCTGATAAAATTGACTAATTATGATTAATTAACCTAATATGTAATTAACCTAAACAGAGAATGACAGGTGGGTCCCATCGACCCACATGTCGAATTGACAGTCAACGGTCAACGCGTTATCGCCGACGTCAAGATGACATCATCGTCGACGTCATAAATCCATTTTCAATTAATTAAATAATTAATTAAATTCGAGAAATTAATAAAATCTTTAGAAAATCATATCTTTTAATCCGTAACTCGGATTAAAATATTTTCAACATGAAAGTTGCTTTCGAGCAACGAGGCGAATCCGGATACGCATTCGCTCGTCCGCCACACACCCCTAACCTATCGAGACCTGCAACTTTTCCTCCTCCTTCACCTGAAAACCCAAAACACCGGATTACTTTCCTGATGTTTCCCCTTAACCGACTTACCCCCTACCACGTTAGGGCACGCCTAGCATCGCTTCTTGACATGTCATGCACCGATATGCATCTGTTTACTTGGTATTCATTGTTTCTTCCCCTCTTCTCTCCGGTAGACTACGAGGCCGACCCAGCTGCTGGCGGCGGTTCGACTACGGTGTTGGCGACCTCTCTCTCTTGCCAGAGCAACCCGTGCAAGCCCCTTGATCACCGAGATATCGCCTACTCTCCTCTATACTGCTTGCATTAGAGTAGTATAGCATATTCTTGTTCGAGATACTCCTATACTTTTGCTTGCATAGCTTTGTCCTTGTTACTACATTGTTACCTTTACCGCAATCCTATATGCTTAGTATAGGATGCTAGTACTTTCATCTATGGCCCTACATTCTTGTCCGATGCAGCCAAATTGCTATACTATCGGGCCGTGGTCACTCGGGAGTTGATCACGGGTATATACTATATACTTATACATGATACATGTGGAGACTAAAGTCGAATCAGGTGATGGAGCACCCGCGAAAGTGGATCTTGAGGCGGAGGCGACAGGCAGAGTTGAGACCGCCTAGGAGAGGTGGGCAGCCCTGTTTGGCGTTCGCGGATACTTAACACGCTTAACGAGGTCTTGGTATTTGATCTGAGTTGGCTACGAAGCTTATACGCACTAACCATCTACGCGGGAGTAGTTATGGGTATCCCCAAGATCGTGGTATCGGTCGAAGCCCTTGAGGGACGTCAATGACGAGCGGCGCGCCCGGATTGGATCGAACGCCACTAGGCTAGGTCTGCTTCGGCCGCCCCTAACGTCAAGTGTGTGTGCTTTCGAGGCGATGGGCCCGCACCTCTGGCGCTTAGGGTTTAGGCCGGCGTGTTGGCCTCTCACAGTGCCTAGGTGGGCTGCGACGTGTTGATCTTCCGCTGCCGGGCATGACCCAGAAAGTGTGTCCGCCAAATGGGATCAAGCGTCTTTGGGTAAGATGGTGCACCCTGCAGGAAGTTAATCTATTTGAATAGCCGTGATCTTCGATGAACAGGACGACTTGGAGTTGTACCTTGAGCTTATGACAACTAGAACCGGATACTTGATAAAACACACCCTTCCAAGTGCCGAGATACAACCGTGGTCGCTCTCGCTTCGGGGTTATGAGCAGGGATTGCCGGTAGGATTATTGCTTTATGATGTTACTTGGAGGACTACCGTTGTCCTCTTACATGCATTTATGAGACCGGTGTCCGAAGCGTAGTCTTCGTTAAGACTAGCTATCCCCTCTTATTCGGCATTCTGCAGCTTCAGTCACCGATATGGCCTTTACACATATATCCATGCATATGTAGTGTAGCTCCTTGCTTGCGAGTACTTTGGATGAGTACTCACGGTTGCCTTGTCCCCCCTTTTCCCCTATCTCTACTCGATTGCTGCAATCAGACGATGGAGCCCAGGAGCCAGACGCCGCCGCCTATGACGACTACTACTCTGGAGGCGCCTACTACTACGTGCAGCCCGCTGACGACGACCAGGAGTGACCTAGGAGGATCCTGTGCGGGGAGCTGTTCCTCTTCGATCCTGTACCCAGTTTTGTGCTAGCCATCTTATGGCACTTTGTTTAACTTATGTACTCGAGAGATATTGTTGCTTCCGTGACTCGCCTATGATCGAGCACTTGTATTCGAGCCCTCGAGGCCCCCTGGCTTGTATTATGATGCTTGTATGACTTATTTTATTTGTAGAGTTGTGTTGTGATATCTTCCCGTGAGTCTCTTGATCTTGATCGCATACATTTGCGTGCATGATTAGTGTACGATTCAATCGGGGGCGTCACAAGTTGGTATCAGAGCCGACAGCCTGTAGGAATCCCCCTTCCACACTCCTTGGCCGAAGTCGAGTCTAGACTTTGCAAAACTTTTACTAACTTGGCTGTGTGCCTTACGGCCCACGCCGCCATCGGGTGGTACTAGGATCTTTTACTCCTCGACCTTTACTCTGGGACTCCGAACTCTCTTCTACTCGGGTTAAACGATTTTACTAACTATCACTAGGCTCCCGTGACCGCATTCACCCCAAAGTTGGATATAGCCTTAGTTGTTCTTGGAATTGTATTTGAGCAATTTCCACATCACATTTGACTCCTTTGAAACGCTCTTTGTTTTCAGATGGAACCCACGAGGCGGGTCAGGCGCCACACGGCGGCCATTGGTGCCTCGGGATCACCGGTGCTAGCCGAGATGATGACCTATCCGGGTTATCGCCGCACCCCGAGTACACCGTCTATGAGGAGTACCAGACTATAACCGTGAGCAAAGATTGCCGCCATCGCCCACCTCTACTCTTTGGAGTACGAGTCCACTCTTTGCCGCACACCGCACATGGTGTTGGAGTGACTATCGATATGGCGTCCACGATGCTTGCTTATGCTGCTCGACACGCCTTCGTCGCAGAGTATCGAGTTGGACACCTCCCCTTCTTCGTGCACATTGCTATCGCGTCGGCGATGTTGGTGAGGAGGGTTACTACATCGCCGCCTACTCCATCGGTTACCAGAGAGCCCTTCCACCATCGTAACTTTGTTCGCATGCTGATGGGCTGGATCGAGCTAACCGAGCTCTTCGCCACGAGTTGTACATCACCCACGGCACCTTTACTGCGTGCTCGACGCCGATGCACCCTTTGTCCGATCCGGAGAGCTGCTGCTCGTTCTGCGATCTACCCGGCCCAGACCGTGATGCCCTCAGGTGTCGGTTGGCAGACGTGGGAGGCTACTCTCCGCACTTGGCCCTTTTCTCGCCACTGGACGCCGGATTCAGCACCGTGAGTATCCGCTGCCCCTGTGTCACCGACGTGGAGGACTATCCGCCGCCAAGACTACCAGCTTTCAGTTACGCCTACCTCCGTAGTACCGCTGTGGACCTGATGTAGACTTGCTTGTTAGTGTTTGATGTATTCGCCAGCGAGCCCTGCGTGCCGCCTATGATGTAGTAGTCTATGTAATTGGACTCTATGTATCGAACTCTATGCATGATTCCTTTTGTAAGATATGCCAACTACTATGTAGTTCCCATCATGCCGCTTTCATTATGCATGTTTCATCATGAATGATTCCTCGCCTCTTGCTTAAATTCTCAAATGCTGAAATACCCATGTTATATAATAGCAGGATGGTTAGGCCAATGTCGTGGTCGTGGTGCCAACTTCCCACCACCGCCGAAAGTACATGGCTGGTAATGATCCAAAGCAGCTCGAGATGAATCGCCATTCATGGAGAACATGATGGCTCGCTTCTCGCCCCAATATGAACCAAAGCACCCAAACGGAACAACTCTGCAGGATTTCATACGCTCAACCCCGGCGTGTACCGCAGCTCAACCCAGCCATCGGATGTCGATGATCGGCCCGCGTGACATCACCTATGAGATGGAGTCTGGCCGATGTAGCCCCTGCCAGCCTATGTCACTTTTGCTTCCTTCTTCCAAGGGACCCGCAGCTCAATGGTGGGACAGCCACAGCGCATTTCCGCCATTGGAACAATCATCACCGCCGCACTTCCAAGTTGCCTTCCGTGCTCCGCTTCATCCCTCAAGGGGTCATGGACCGGAAGAAGCGTGAGTTCCGCAACCTCACCCAAGGCAACAAGACTGTTGAAGCTTATCGTGAGAGTTCTGGACTTGTCTCGCTATCTTTCAAGAAGGATATTGCAACCGATGCACGCAGACAGAGAAGTTCCGTGACGGCCTTCAAGGCGACATCAAGCTCAAGACTTACGGTGCACGACTTTTGCTGATTTCGCCACCTTGGTGAACAAAGCTATCAATGTTTAAACCGGCCCAGTGCGCAGAATACCAGAGCTCTAACAAAGCGCAACCGTGACACTGCTCATCTTTGGGCCCGTCCTCAGGTTGCAAGATATGGATCCCCAATAGTATGTACCAAATTAATGCACTGCTCCAAGGCGTAACTATGCTGCACCTCGTCCGCCTACAACTAAGCAGCCAAGCTTCCAGCTCCACCCCCAAGCTCCGGTTCCACTCCCAATAATGGCTTGTGCTTCGTGTGTGGTCAACCAGGTCACCGTGCTAGGGAATGCAACCACAACCGTAATCACTGCCCTTCCAAAGAATTTCGGGCCGTGGAAACACCCAGCCCCGCAACAACACCGCCAAGTCAGTATGGTCGAAGTTCAGCCAACCACGTTGATCCGAATGAAGCTCAAGACCAACCTGCCATCGTGATGGGTACACTTCTCGTGAAATTCAATTACCCGACATGCTTTTATTTGATACAGGCATCGCATTCATTCATGTCTCAAGATTTTGCATTCATGCATGGCATTAAAAGTGAAGACATGAATGCTTCCACTATTAGTACACACCCTCAAGGGCCAATGTCGAACCTCCATGATTTGCAATGACGTCCCTGCTGAAATCGAAGGATCGGAATTCCTTGTCTCTCCCATCGTCATCTGAAGTCTTGTAGCATTGACCTCATTCTCGAATGAATTGGTTAAAGGCGCATATCGCTTCCATAGTTTGCGCCACGAAGACCGCCCATCTGCTACACCCTTCAGATGAAATAGTCACTTACCAAGCTCATCTCTTGCAAAATGCCGAGGCAAGGCTCTATGCATTGAATGCATTCAACGCCGCACTACTCGAGGGTATTGAAAACATTCCTGCTGCTTATGCATTTCCTAGACGCTTTTCCTCAAGAACTTCCAGGATTCCCCCTGCTAGAGTCTGTCGAATTCGCCATCGACTTGAAACCGTGCACCACTCCTATAGCCAAGCGACCCTACAAGATGTCAGCATGAACTCCTTGAGCTCAAGGAGGAAACCGACAAATCTCTTCAAAGCGGTTTCATTCGCCCAAGCTGCTCTCCATGGGGAGCACCTTCTCTCTTTGTCAAGAAGAAAGATGGGACAAACCGATTGGTCCAAGACTACCGTCCCATAAATCAAGCTACCATTCGTAACAAGTATCCTCTTCCTCGATCAATGATCTTTATGATCAACTGCTGGTTGGTTCGCTGTTCTCTAAACTCGACTTGAGGTTGGGTTACCACCAGATCCGTGGTTCGTGAGGAGGATATCCCCAAGACCGCTCAGGACTCGTTATGGTTCATACGAAAGTACACCGTCATGTCTTTTCGGCTTAACCAATGCTCCAGCCACCTTCTCTGCTTTGATGAACTATATATTCATGGATTACCTCGACAAGTTCGGCTGTGGTTTATCTGGATGATATCCCCGATCTTTTCCAAGAATGAAGAAGAACATGCTGAACATCTTCGCCTTGTCTTTGGAAAAGCTACGAGAGCATCAGCTATATGCCAATTTATCCAAGTGTGAATTCTTGCTTCCCTAAGTAACCTATCTTGGGCATGTAATCTCTAAGTATGGTATTGCAGTCAACCCTGATAGAGTTCAAAGGCTATTCTTGATTGGACTCCTCCAAGAACGCATAAGTCGAAGTTTTCGGCCCTCGCCAAATATTGTCGCCGATCTGCCGAGAACTTCTCCAAGATTGCCGTGCCTCACGACTAACCTCGTTGCATAAGGGCGTCAAATTCTAATGGGCGTGATAAGTGTCAGAAAGTTTCCGTGCACTCAAAGACAAGTTGACTTCTGCCCCAAAGGCTAGCTCCTCCCGATACTAAGAAGGACTTCACATTTATCGCGACGCTTCTCGTCAAGGATTAGGCGGTGTCCTAATGCAAGAGCGCAAAAGTAGTTGCTTATGCCTCTCGACAACAAGCGCCCTCGAAGAGAACTACTCAGTTCATGACCTCGAACTTGCTGCCGTCATTCATGCACCTTTGAAGCAAAGGGCGACATTCCCTTCTCGTGTCGCTAAGTAGATCTTCACCCGACCACCAAAGTCTGAAATGTCTGCTTACTCAGCCAGACACTGAACCTCGCGTCACAGAGATGGATGCAGACGATTCTGGAACTTTGATTTGGGTATCTCCTATACGCCCAGCAAGGCTAATGTAATGGCTGATGCCTTGAGCCACAAGTCTTATCGCAACCACCTTGAGTTCACCAAGTTCAGCCCCCACTTGTTGAAGAATTCAGAAAATTTGAACCTCCATATTGTTCCTCAAGTGCACTCGCTCCCCCTCCTCCCCGGAGTTCCGCAAGATGAATCTCCGTGTTGTTCCCCAGGGGTTCCTCTATACCCCTGGCTGTTGAACCCGATCTCGTGGGCACCATAAAAGACAATCACGAGGATTCGACTCAAGTCTACAAGATTAAGCGGGACCTCAAAGCAGGAAATCCCTCATCCTTCACTATTGCGATGATGGCGCCTTTGTATTTCAAAGGCCGCCTAGTGGTGCCGTAAGAAGGAAAACCTGAATATGACTCATAAGGTTATTAAAGAAGCTCATGATACGCCTCTAAGTATCCATCCTGGCAGTACAAATATGTATCAATACATTCGCCGAGATTACAGTGGTCTAATATGAAGCAAGACATCGCTCGCTATGTTCTTTGAGTGTGACGCTTTGCCGTCGTATCAAAGCGTAACATCAAAGGCCTCTGTCGAACTCTGCAACCTATCTCTATTCCCGAATGGAAATGGGACCATGTTGAAATGGACTTCGTCACTGGATTTCCCAAATCGCAGAAAGGTAATGATGCTATTCTTGTCGTCATTGACCGGCTTTCTAAAGTTGCTCATTTTCTGGCGGTCAAAGAAACGATCACTGCTAGCCAGCTTGCAACTCTCTATATGTCCAGAATTGTTTCACTTCACGGTATTCCACCGGGTTATCGCTCGGACGTGGCAGCTTATTCACTTCAAGATTCTGGGCAAGTTTTCAAGAAGCTATGGGTACTCACTTATCTTTTCGATCTTCGCGTTTCATCCGCATGATCTCAAGAGACAAGTTGAACGTGTCAACCAAATTCTCGAAGACATGCTTCGAGCTTGTGTCAAGCCGTTCATTATCTGGCAAGAAATGGGAGGAATCTCTCCCGTATGCTGAGTTCTCTTATAATAATAGCTATCAAGCTAGTCTCAAGATGGCCCCCTTGAAGTGTTATATGGGCCGAAAGTGCCAACCCCTACTGGCCCGAGTCGAGAAGCGGGGAACGTCCACTCTTGGTCCGGATATTATCCAACATGCCGAAGAACAAGTCCGCATTATTCGCGAGAATCTCAAGACTGCTCACCACGCTAAAAGAGTAATTATGACCGACATCACAAAGACATGGTCTATCAACTTTGGCGAAAAAGGCCTATCTTCGTTACACCAATGAAGGTGCTCACCGCTTGGGATCAAGGGCAAGTTAGCTCCTCGCTATATTGGCCCATTCACTATTCTGGAAAGGCGTGGAAAAGTGGCCTATCAATCGAGCTTCCGTCGAACCTTTCTCGTGTTCACGATGTGTTCCACGTGTCCCAACTCCGACGCTGTTTCAAGGACCCAATCCGGCAAAGGGACCATGAAGTGCTCGAATTGCAACAGGACCTCTCCTATAAAGAGCATCCGATCCGCATTCTCGACTGCTGAACGCCGCACACGCCGTAGGCGATCAAGTTCCTCAAAGTCCAAGTGGTCGAATCACTCTGAAGACGGTTAAGCCACACGGGAACGCGAGGATCGTCTTTCGAGATGAATACCCCGCACTCTTTCCTTTCTACCTCCTAAATCTAGGGATGAGATTTCTTGTAGTGGAGGAGATTTGTAACACCGGATAATTGAGCTACAAGAATCACCCCACGATCTTGTGACTAAACTCACGTTGATTCGAACCCGGTCTAAAACAAAATTCAAAACAAAAGCAAACGATAAAAGTTTTCAAAATCTAAAACTAAAATGTTCGGGGGTTGTCTAAAATAAAAAACCTAATTATGATGGGGTGCACAAAATTTTGTGAAGTGCTTTGGTATTTTAAATAAACTAAAAGCGAGAAAAGAAGAAAATAAGAAAAGAAAAAAAAATAAAACAAAAGATATGTGGGGAGGAAACCCCACCGCCTAATCGAGCCAGCCCCCCCACTGCCCAAACTCACGGCCCATTGACCCAACCGCCCCCCCCTCACTCCCTTTTCCCCTCGGTCCAGCCCGCACCCCCCCACCGACAGCCTCCACTCCCCCCCCGAAATATCTCCCTCCTCCCCCGATCTGGATCGGGAGGAGACCCCCGACCGAGCCGCCCCCTCGCCCACCTCATCTCCGGCGGCCCCCGCCGCCCCAACCGGTAGCCTCCGCCCCCCTCTGCGCCCTCTCCGCTCAACCCCCCCTCGCCACCGTGCCGCCCCACGTCTTGGCGCTCGCTTGCCGCCAGGGGTCATCCTCGGCCTCCACGCCACCTCACCGAGCCCTCCCCGACGCCGGCGACCGCTCTCCCGACTCCCTCCTCGCCGGACGCCATCACGCTCCACCGCGCCCGACTCCTAGACCTCATAGGCCCCCACAAAGTGAGCCCCGCCTCACTCCTCCCTTCCCTCACGCCTGGCATCCGCTGATCCCCGCTGGTCTCTTGCTCAAGGCCTTGACGCTGGCCCGGCCAGGTCCAGACAAGCTCACATCACAGCGTTTTCGCGCCCAGCAGCGGTCACACTGTTTGCGTCGCCATCAACCGCTTCTGGCCTCCTCCGTTCCCCGGGCGCCCCACCGCGCCGACGGCCTCGGTGATCCGCCGCGCCCGAGCCGCGTGCTCGCGCGCCAGTGGTGCCTTGCCCACCTCCGTGCCTAGCCGGTTACACTGCCCCGCCTCCGCCTCGACCTCGTCCGGCTCCCCGTCCCGACCTCGCCAAGGCCGCCTGGCGGCTCCCCTCGCCGATGGCCTCGCCCCGCTTTCAGCGGCGTAGCTCCCCTGAAGCACGCAGGCGCCCGCCCGTATCACCCACCGCTCCGTGGCCGGGATGGGCCCTTTGCCAGCTGAGGCCTCCAGCCCCCTCCCTCTTTCTAACAAAAAAAGCGGAAAAGAAGAAACTAAAAAAAATATATGTAAAATAAATAATTAATAATAAAATTAATTAATTAATTAACTTAATTAACTTAATTAACTCTGATTAAATTGACTAATTATGATTAATTAACCTAATATGTAATTAACCTAAACAGAGAATGACAGGTGGGTCCCACTGGACCCACATGTCAGTTGACAGTCAACGGCAGTCAACGTTGATCACTGACGTCAAGATGACATCATGCCGACGTCATAAATCCATTTTTCAATTAATTAAATAATTAATTAAATTCCGTAAATTAATAAAATCTTTAGAAAATCATATCTTTTAATCCGTAACTCTGATTAAAATATTTTCAACATGAAAGTAGCTCATAACGACGAGACGAATCCGGATACGCAGACCGTTCGTCCGCCACACACCCCTAACCTATGGAACCTGCAACTTTTCCTCCGCCTTCCTGCCGAAAACTCCAAAACACCGGGATTACTTTCCTGATGTTTCCTTAACCAAGATGACCTACCACGTTAGAAGGGCACGCCTAGCATCGCTTCTTGACATGTCATGCATCGATATGCATCTGTTTACTTGGTATTCATTGTTTCTTCCCCTCTTCTCTCGGTAGACTACGAGGACCGACGCTGCTTGCTGGCTTACCTCACTACTTGTTGGCGACCCCTCTCTCTTGCCAGAGCAAACGGGGCAAGCCCCCTTGATCACCGTGATATCGCCTACTCTCCTCTATATCTTTTGCATTAGAGTAGTATAGCATATTACTGTTTTCATGATACTCCTATACCGCTGCATAGCTCGCCCTTGTTACTTCGTTACCTTACCTTACCCGCAATCCTATATGCTTAGTATAGGATGCTAGTACTTTCATCTGTGGCTCACATTCTTGTCCGTCTGCGGTACTTTATACTATCGGCCGTGGTCACTCGGGGAGTTGATCACGGGTATATACTATATACTTATACATGATACATGTGGAGACTAAAGTCGGGTCGGTGATGGAGCACCATGAAGTGGATCTTGAGGCGGAGCGACAGGCAGGTTGAGACCGCCTAGGAGAGAGGTGGCCTGGCCCTGCTTTGGCGTCATGGATACTTAACACGCTTAACGAGGTCTTGGTATTTGATCCGAGTTGGCTACGAAGCTTATACGCACTAACCATCTCGCTGGAGTAGTTATGGGTATCCCGGCCGTGGTATCAGCGAAGCCCTTGAGACGTCACGACAGAGCGGGCGTCTTCGGATTGGACTGAACGCCACTAGGCTAGGGTGCGCTTCGGCCGCCCTAGCGTCTTGGCAGGTGTGCTCAGGCGATGGGCCCTGCACCCTGCGGCGCTTAGGTTTAGACCCGCGTGTTGGCCTCTCTGTTGTGCCTAGGTGGAAATTGCGATGTGTTGATCTTCCAGCGGCGGGCATGACCGAGAAAGTGTGTCCGCCAAATGGGATCAAGCGTCTTTGGGTAAGATGGTGCACCCTCAGTGAAGTTAATCTATTTGAATAGCCGTGATCTTCTGTGAGGACGACTTGGAATTGTACCTTGAGCTTATGACAACTAGAACCAGATACTTGATAAAACACACCCTTCCAAGTGCCGATACAAGCTGGTGGTCGCCTCGCCGTGGTTATGAGCAGGGATTGCCGGGTTGGATTATTGCTTTATGATGTTACTTGGAGGACTACCGTTGTCCTCTTCATGCATTCATGCAGACCGGTGTCCGAGCGTAGTCTTCGTTAAGACTAGCTATCCCCTCTTATTACGGCATTCGCAGTTCAGTCCAATCGATATGGCCTTTACACATATATCCATGCATATGTAGTGTAGCTCCTTGCTTGCGAGTACTTTGGATGAGTACTCACGGTTGCCTTGTCCCCCTTTCCCTATCTCTACTCGATTCTTTGCAATCGCACGATGGAGCCAGGGGAGCGCACGCCGCCTATGACGACTACTACTGGAGGCGCCTACTACTACGTGCAGCCCGGCCGCGACCGTGAGTAACCTAGGAGGATCCTGTGCAGGAGGCCTGTTCCTCTTCGATCTGCATTCTGGGCTTGTGCTAGCCATCTTATGGCACTTTGTTTAACTTATGTCCTGTACTCAGATATTGTTGCTTCACTGACTGCTTCTATGATCGAAAGCACTTGTATTCGAGCCCTCGAGGCCCCGGGCTTGTATTATGATGCTTGTATGACTTATTTTATTTGTAGAGTTGTGTTGTGATATCTTCCGTGAGTCCTTGATCTTGATCGTACACATTTGCGTGCATGATTAGTGTATGATTGAATCGAGGGCGTCACAGTCACCCATCTAACACCAGAAGAACACATCTGTGGGCCCGCACACGGTCCTCATTTGATCGGAAGCAAGGGGGGGGGGGGTTGATGTACTTCTTTGGTTTTGTGTTACGGTACGGTGAGATGCCAGACCTAGCTATCTGGGGGCATGAGTTCATAGATAGGATTCCCCTCCCGGCAACACGAAGTGTGTGTGTGTGTGTTTGGGGAGGGGGGTGAGGGTGTCCTGGACTAAGGGGTCCTCGGGCGTCCGGCCTGTTGGACATGGGCCGGACTAATGGGCTATGAAGATACAAGACCGAAGACTCTCCCCCGTGTCCGGATGGGACTCTCCTTGGCGTGGAAGGCAAGCTTGGCGATCAAATATGAAGATTCCTTTCTCTTTAACCGACATTGTAATACCCTAGTTCCCTCCGGTGTCTATATAAACCGGAGGGCTTAGTCCAGAAAAATATATAGTCATACAGGCTAGACTTCTAGGGTTTTAGCCATTACGATCTCGTCATAGATCAACTCTTGTAATACTCATATTCATCAAGATCAATCAAGAAGGAAGTAGGATATTACCTCCATAGAGAGGGTCCGAACCTGGGTAAACAATGTGTCCCCTGTCTCCTCTTACCATCGACCTTAGGACGATAGTTTGGGACCCCCTACCCAAGATCCGCTTGTTTGACCGCGACATTGGTGCTTTCATTGAGAGTTCCACTGTGCCGTCCTCAAAGGGTTTGATGGCTCCTTCAATCATCAACAACGATGCTGTCCAAGGGGAAACCTTCCTCCCCAGACAGATCTTCATGTTCGGCGGCTTTTCGCCACGCTGCGGCCAACTCTTGGCCATTATCTGAAGCGAATCGATAGCTTCATTACAGCCATCGAGTTAGATTCGGGAGCGTGAACTATGTCGCCGACATCCGTGGAGACTTGATCTTCGACGGACTCAAAACCACGGCAGTCGCTCCCGGTCCCTACGATGAACGTGACTTAAATCTGTCATCGGACCATACTGTGAAATTGCATCATAATCGCCTCCGCCTTAGATCCGGAGCAGATGGCGCCATCCAAGGACGGGAAGCTCAACCCCGCCACGGAAGCCGCAGACTCCGCGGCATTGGAGCCGCACACAGACCTAACCTCGGGCGATATGTGTGTATCCGAAACCTCGGACTCGTTTCCGGCCATAAGTTCCGAATCATGTGTGTCTGCACACGTCGAGCTAGATCAGTCATCGATTATCAAATTCAGCACCGCGGATATCTCCCGACACTCGCCTTTAGGCGATGTGCTAAACTCATTAAAAAATCTATCCTTAGCGGAGGACTCACAACCGAACTATATCCGGTTCGAACTGGAGGCCGGTGATGGAGAATTACGCTTGCCACCCGCCACCCACTACATAGCCACTGTCGAGGACTTAACCGACATGCTCGATTACGGCTCCAAAGACATCGACGGTATGGACGACGATGCAGATGAGGAGCATGGCCAAAACCCGCCGTTCACCGGACGTTGGACGGCCACGTCTTCGTACGGCGTATACATGGTGGATACACCCAAAGAGAATAACGATGATGACAAGGAAAACCCAGTTGAGGATGAGCCTCCTAAGACACAACCAAAGCGCCGGTGTCAGCGACGCCGCTCTAAATCCCGTCGTAGCAAGGACAACAACACCGACACAGGATACGATAACACTCCGGATGGGGCCGAAGACAAAGAAGATCCCGACGAACAAACGGCCAAACAGGACGATCGGGAAGATGGGCAAGTTAGCCCTGATGAACAGGCCGTAAACGACGACTCGGAGGGCAGCACTTATCTTCCACCCTCCAAGGATGAGGTGAGCCTTGGCAATGAGGATTTTATCGTGCCTGAGGAACCTCTCGAGCAGGAGCGCTTTAAGCGCCAGCTAATAGCCACTGCAAGGAGCCTGAAAAAGAAGCAGCAGCAGCTTCAAGCTGACCAAGATCTGCTCAAGGACAGATGGACTGATGTCCTAGCAGCCGAAGAATACGGCCATAAGCGTCCAGCCAAAAGTAACCCGAAGCGCAAATTGCTACCTCAGTTCGATGACAAGGCACCGGAGCCCGTACCATCATCGCGCAATGCGGCCGACCGACCACCACGCGGCCGGGATAAAGCAAAGAACTCAAGCCGAGCACAAGCCTGCCCCACCTCGCCAGTAAAGCGGTAGATAGAACAACTTCGGGGTTATACATATGATCTTGGCAGACGGGGCGGTAGAGAGCAGGACATACCAGATCGATCTACGGATCACGAGTATGTGCCCCAACACGTGACAAAGGCTATCTATTCGGACGTGACAAGCCTAGTCACGCCCAGGCCGAAAACTGCAGACGGACTCCATCGGAGCTACATTGCGATGTGGCCCGATATAGAGGCGCCGCACACCCCCTTTGCTTCACTGACGAAGTAATGGATCATGAATTCCCAGAAGGGTTTAAAACCGTAAATATCGAATCATATGATGGAACAACGGATCCCTCGGTTTGGATCGAGGATTTTATTCTCCACATCCATATGGCCCGCGGAGATGACCTCCACGCCATCAAATACCTCCCACTAAAACTCAAAGGCCAGCTAGCCTTTGGTTAAACAAATCACCGAGAATTCTATTGGCTGGGAGGACTTGGAAGAAGCCTTCCTTGACAACTTCCAAGGTACATATGTTCGGCCACCGGGATGCCGATGACTTAAGTCACATAGTTCAACATCCTGGAGAGTCAGCCAGGAAATTCTGGACTAGGTTCCTAACTAAAAAGAACCAGATCGTCGACTGTCCAGATGCCGAAGCCCTAGCGGCCTTTAAACATAGCATACCTGACGAATGGCTCACTCGCCACCTCGGCCAGGAAAAGCCGAAGTCCATGGCAGCCCTCACGGCACTTATGACCCGCTTTTGTGCGGGTGGGGATAGTTGGCTGGCCCGTAGCAAAAACAATGCAAGCGACGCCGGTAGCTCTGAAGTCAGAGAAAACAACGCAAGTCCCGATGCAACAGATACAAGCGTCGAAACAACAATGACAACACCGATGATACGGCGGTCAATGCTGGATTCAGTGGCTCTAAGTCCGGTCAGGGAAAGAAGCCATTCAAAAAGAACAATTCGGGCTAATCCAGCTTGGACCGCATACTCGATCGTTCGTGCCAGATCCATGGCACCCCAGAAAAACCAGCCAACCATACCAATAGAGATTGTTGGGTTTTCAAACAGGCCGGCAAGTTAAATGCCGAAAACAAGGAGAAGGGATCGCAAAGCAAGGACGACGACGAGGAGCCCCGACCACCGAACACAGGGGGTCAGAAGAAGTTTCCCCCTCAGGTCAAAATGGTGAACATGATATATGCTACACACATCCCCAAGAGGGAGTGCAAGCGCACGCTCAGGGACGTGTATGCGATAGAGCCAGTCGCCCCAAAATTCAATCCATGGTCGTCATGCCTAATCACTTTTGATCGCCGGGAACATCCAACCAGTATCCATCATGGTGGTTCAGCCGCACTGGTCCTCGACCCAATCATTGATGGATCCCACCTGACGCGAGTCTGAAGGAAATATGCCCTAGAGGCAATAATAAAGTTATTATTTATTTCCTTATTTCATGATAAATTTTTATTATTCATGCTAGAATTGTATTAACCGGAAACATAATACATGTGTGAATACATAGATCAACATAGTGTCACTAGTATGCCTCTACTTGACTAGCTCATTAATCAAAGATGGTTAAGTTTCCTAAGCATAGACATGAGTTGTCATTTGATTAACGGGATCACATCATTAGGAGAATGATGTGATTGACAAACCCATTCCGTTAGCTTAGCACTTGATCGCTTAGTATGTTGCTATTGCTTTCTTCATGACTTATACATGTTCCTATGACTACAAGATTATGCAACTCCCATTTACCGAGGAACACTTTGTGTGCTACCAAACGCGTCCTAGCATTAACTAGGTGATTATAAAGGTTCTCTCTGGGTGTCTCCAAAGGTACTTGTTGGGTTGGTGTATTTGAGATTAGGATTTGTCACTCAGGTTATCGGAGAGGTATCTCTGGGCCCACCGGTAATGCACATCACTATAAACCTTGCAAGCATTGCAACTAATGAGTTAGTTCTTGAGACGATGTATTACGGAACGAGTAAAGAGACTTCTGGTAACGAGATTGAACTAGGTATTGAGATACCGAAGCGGTAATCTATGGCACTACAAAAAATACACTTCCGTGGTGATAATGGTTTGTCACAAAGAGGTCGCGTTTTTGTCATGCATGTACATCCATGACAAATTTATGATGTAATCAAGATAGTCATACATGTGCTGTCGTAGAAGTATTCCATGACATTACCAAAATTATCATCACGGAAGTGTCCACTTCCATGACGATAAATCGTGCATCATAGAAGTGTCAAGGGTGGTAGATACGTGGCATCCATCATGTAGACGCTGCTAAGCTATTGGGATTTTGGATCCGATAACCCGTTAACAGCCACGACCAATGGAAATTTCCACGTGTAAAATTCTGATTGGCGAAGGAACGGTTGTCGGCTAAATCGTCGATTGGGCTAGATGTCGCCTCATCCATTGGAGGAGACATGCCTATGATACGTCGACACGTGGCATTTGAGCCCAACAGAGGCCCATATAGGTTAAAAAGGCCCGGCGACCAAAGGCCCGTAGAACTTAATCATGTACTAGTGAGCCAGCCCAATAACGGCCTACTTAATAAAGGCCCATTTACGGCCGGAAGCGAATCGGCCCGTTAATTGTTCGCCCAATATTTGGGCCCATTTACAGCCCGAAGCCAGATCTGGCCCGTTAATTGTTTGCCAATATTTGGGCCCATTTGCGGCTCGAAGCCAGATCTAGCTCGTTAATTGTTCACCGAATATTTGGGCCCAACTACAGCCCAGTGACTTTCGGCCTGTTAGAGGCCTGATGTAGACATGGGCCCATTTAGCCCGGTGTGACTTTCGGCCTGGGAATGGCCCGTGCTGCCCATGGGCCATATATGGTCCGATGGGACATCGGGCCCACTAACGGCATGTGCTAAAGGTGGCAACAGTTAAGCTCAATGTGACTTTGGGCCTATTAAAGGCCTGTCGCGTAATTCGGCCCGTTGATGCTCAGACTAAGCTTTGGCCTCTTAAAGGCCCATGATATCGATGGGCCAACCATAAGGCCCGAGATATGTTTCGACCGGTAACGGCTCGTGAGCTAACTTCGGGCCCAAAACGGCCCGGTCGACATTTCGACTCTTTGAAGGCCCGTCGATTTAACTAGTGAAAATTGAGGCCCAACATGCATTTTGGCCTGCCCCTAAAGGCAAGTGGTTTCATCTAGCCAGTAAAATGTAAAATAAGTACAATATTCAACATTTGTTAATGGTCCAACGCTACTGGTCCAAACTAAGCGCTTAAGTCGACAAAAGGCCCAGCTAAAATATAGGCCGATTGTAAGTTTGGGCTGGCGCCAATGAATGTGAAGGCCCCAATCATTTGGGCCCAAGAAAGACGCAGTAGAAGCCCAATTATGGCCTGCTAAAAACCTGGCCCGTTAGAGTCGAATGTTTCGGTCCGGTCGACTACATTTGATTTTTTTTTCAGATAGCGAATGATGGCAGTAACTAGTAGGAATTAAGAACAAACCTACTCTATACAATAAAGAAATTACGGCATAGTAACTAAGAATAAACCTACACTATACAATAAAGGATTTAAGGTATATTACATCCACTGGGCATCGAAGTTCGCCACCAGTGATCATAAAGCGCAACGAGGAAGCATGTTACAAAAACTGGGCACCGTTGCAGCGTAACAAAGTAATACTGAACTGAGACCACTTCCAAGACAGTTCAAGAAAGGTTAGCCTTGCGGGAAAACTGCTGGGAAAGCTGCTGAGCAAGGCTGTGAGACCGGCCTAGCATGTCGGTCATAGCTTCCAGGTGTAGCTGTTTAGCGATGAGGTTCTCATTGGTGTTCTCCGCAAACTTTCTTAGAGATAGGACTTCAAGTCGAAGTTGAGTTGCACAATGCCTTTCGCTAGAACTTGGGATGAAGAAGTCAAACCGATTCGAATAAATCTAATTATGTGAGCTTGTCTCGACCATTGTTAGTCTCAAGTAACTTGAACACCGCATCAAGACAAGACTTTGGGGTTGTCTCGCTATCTTCAAGATGTTTTTCCTTCTTTCTTTGCAATATATGTTGGGTTTGTCTCACAGCCTTCGATAGACTTGTGCATGCCATCGTGCATATCACCTGAAACAAAGCAGAGAGATGACATGTTTGCGTCGCAGTATAAACAAAGATGATAACTATTCGACAATTCTATCCAATTTCAAATTAGAAAATAAAGAGTAAGTTCAAAATATCAATAGCATAATTTGGCATTGTTCATAATATGGGAGCTTCACCACAATACTGGATTACCATGTCAACATAACAAGCATAGATGAAGGGCAAACAAAATGATTGTATCTATTTTGGATAATGTGCATGGCATGTTGTTCATATCATCGACCACATCAAGAAATAAAGCGAGGAGATGACAAAAGGTGCAAGCGTATCGCTTCACCACACATGGATTATAGATCCACAAAAACAAGCATACATATAGGGAGTATTAAGTAATGTGCATGGTATGAATAAGGAATTTGGTTTTACAAGTAAAACTTAGAACTTATGGTTCTTACGAACATGCATTTTGGTAGAAACTTGACAAACTAAACAAAGAAGAAACGATAGGGAGTATGAGCAAATTAAAATAGCTTGAGGATAAAGGCTTTAGAAGGACCGACTTTCATTAATAGATTAACACCGGCTTTATAAAGCCCTTACGCATGTCAAAGGGAAGGATAACTCAAGAATTTCAGCACGTAATGTTCTTCATAAGCATTGCTGTACTCTACATTTTGTAGAGAGTAATTATAGATATGATAATCTTGGAAGGGATAGAGGATAATGAAGATAAGATGCGATTCATGCTAGATAATCAACTACCAATCCACTGGAAGTAGTTGTTAATGTAATCTGATGATAGACCAACGTTCAGTCCCTTACAAGAGGACTGCAGAGCTAAACCTCTTCAAAAGCATTAGGTTGATTCTAAATTTATGTAAGAGTCCATATACCTTATAATGTCCACCAAATGGACGATTACGAGGCTAACATGTGCAAGGATGCTACATAATCAAACATCTATGAAAGTAAGTATGGTCATACAGGGCAAGAGGTACTCACAAGAGCAATGCAAAGGTGCAAGATAGTTGCTAGATTACGTGGTCCCTTGAGAACGGATGTTCTTCTCGCTAACGATTTTTTCGTACAAGTGAGACATTAAGGAAAATGCGTAAATGTAGTTCAAATTGTGATGTGATATCATAGACGGTACCTTACCGCATCCGAGACCAATGTGTGACAAGATTATTCCACCACCGTCGGATAAATGTAGCACCGGAGACTTTGCAGAAATTTCGTTCAGAGGCTTGCCATCGAAGTGCGCTTGCTTTAGGTAGGAACGATACTTCATCAACGAGTGCTTGAAAAGTGCAACCAGCCCTTGCTCGTCATCACAATCCAGTTTGCTCCTCGCCTATTTAAAAGAATGAAATCTTGTGTCTTCTGTCAGCAGAAACATATGCAGTAATGACCATGAATAAAATTAGTACATTACTTACGCGTAAGTTGCGGAGGAAGACTGGAAATTGTTCAGTGTCTGCGGTATAATCTTTCCATGAAGGAAAGATTCGCACAAAGTTCCTGACAACAACATAAGCTTCACCTTCTAAACTGGGAAGAAATTGAACAGGGGTCCTATTTGCTGCAATTGGGGCTCTCTCTGGTTCGAAAAGGGATTTGGCAACTGGATTTGGTCTACTCTTTGCTGGAATGGGGGTTTTTGCGTCATACGGTGCTATGTCAACCGGCATAATCATACTGCTTTGCTGCGATTGGGGTCTGCTGAGTTGGGGCATCAGAAATGACCAGTGTAGTAGGGCTAGAGTCTGCTAGAGTTGGGGTATTTTGTGGGTCAGGTGATATTACAACTACACCTAATGGGCTATTTGATTTATCAGGTGCCACTACCTTTTCCAAATACTTTGCTTGTGCTCCTCCATGATCGACAATTGCCCTCTTCCTTTTGAACGTCGATACACAAGAACAACATTTGAATGGATAAATATGGTATGATGACGGATGGAATATATCTTTGAAAATGGATAGGCAGGGCGTATTCACATACACGATGTGTAAACTAAGCTAATGGCAGTTCAACAAAGTAGAAGCAATGCGAAGCATCGGTTGCAAGATATGTGCGAGCAATGTAACCTTGGAAAGTTAGATCAAGTACCTTGATGGGTGAATAAGATAGGGCATCTTCCTCGACTGCACTAGGGAGCCACATTGACTTAGGTCTCCCTCTAGCTCGTAATCCTTTATTGGATCATATTCGAGCATGAGAGTTCGCATTGCATTGCATCCGGACTTGATTTCGGTCCCTTAATGCCAAGTTTGACAGCCATGGCATTGTTACGCTTTTATTCTTTTCATGCACGCAAGCTCATAATCATTATGATGCTGTTGAATCTGAGATTCATGAAAACATAAAAGTAGTCGATTATCTACGGAATGCATTATGGATTCAACTCGAGAGTGTCTCCCTATAAACTCCTGCACATGCAAAGTTCACCTCCCCAACCGTCACACACACGAAATACAAACCCCTTATGTCTCTATAACAGTGTACACATTTCAAAAGCTGAAGTAGGAACATTAGAATCATATGAAATTGAGTATTTGAACAAATAAACTAAGCAATTATGAGTGGCGTAATGTTTAGCTTCAAGGGTGGAGTGTTGGTAGTGTGACACAAAGCAAGTAGGCAGATTGTATTCCATGTAAAAGATCGAAACCTATGTAAAAGCTGGAAATGACACTTTCTTTCTATACAATGCAATGTTAAATTGCGGACACATGATGGAAGAGATCACATATAGAAATACTATTCACTCATGTCTACGGTTCCATTATTTAGAAACAGGGTGGTCCACCCTCAAAGAATATTGACAACAAATATGACAAGGCAAGCATAGATGTAGTGAATCAATCATTTACTTGTGAGCTTATTAGGAAAAGTATGCAAAATTGTAATCTGATGAAGACCGTCCAAAATCTGAATGAAGAAGTTTGTCTAGCACTTATTGTTTGCAACTAATCGACGTGAATAATTGGATATTATATCGAATGAGTAAGAAATACAAGTAAAATTGTCAACAAACCTGGCTTGCAGTAGTAATGGGTCAATGTCACTACGACCAACAATCCAAAAATGATTAGTTTACGCTCCGAGGGCGAATTTTGAAAACCCCTGTGAACTTTAGAGGTACTAAATATTGCGAAATACATCTGAACCATTAAGTGTAGGTAGCAGAGCACACAACAAACCCTAATGACAGTCCTGCTTAATGAGTAATGAATCAATTAGAGAATGAGTGATGAGGAGTGGCTGCTTTGAGTGTTGAGGGCGTATCTCGGGATAAATCGGGTTGGCTTGGTGGGTGGTGCACGCCTTTGAGCCCTCGAACGGATCGGGAAGGTAGAGCAATGGGCGCACACGTAGGCGTGACGTTGTTGGCGGCGGATCCTGGCCTCCTGTTAGTCGGCGTCTCCTCCTAGAGTCATGTCGTCGTCTGGGATGACAAGTCGCCAGGCGGCCAGTGGGAAGCAGTAGAGATCGAAGCGAGCTGCAGAACAGCGGGGAATCGGGGCTCGACGACCCAAAATTCCAGGGTGGGCCGGCCCACCGTGGGCACCTCAGAGATACACACCGAGCGTGAACGTGCATTTTTGAAACTAATTTAGGAACATTTAGCTGACCAATTAAACAACTCTTTTTAATAATATCATATTCAGATTTGAACAACTAAGCTTGTTTAGCTTGATGGCTGGAGCAGTGTTATTATGACACGAAGCACGTATTTTGATCGTATAGTGATCATTAAAGGGGGAAACTCTAAGCATATTTTTTTTTAGCAAAAGAGGGTTTACCCTCCGATTTCTCTTAAAGAAACCACCACGGAACCAACATGGTCAATTAAACCCTAAGCATGATCAATTAAACCGTATTATGGTTGTGCCATGGCAGATTTGAAGGCACAAACCGGAGAAATGATATTTAAGCGTCCATTGTTTGCTTCAACTAAGAACTAAATTCTAAGAGCTGAAAAGAAAGTAGAGTAACCAAGTTATGATCTATTTTCTGGTTGAGATCAAAAGTTGAGGAGATATGAAGTACCACCTCTCTTGCGGCGCCGATGTAGGCATCGAGAAGGGTGCGATGGTCATCGGTGGCGTTGAAGCAGATCTACTGACGGTAGATGGGTGCATCGGGGATAAGTCCCATTGCGGTGGAAGAGAAGGTCGGGTGAGTGGCCCCACGACAAAGAGGACGACGCCGATGAAGCGAGAGGACGCGATGCAAGGCTATTGGTCCGTCGCCGTGGATGAGAAACGACCATCTCTAGCGATGGGACGACGCGGTCTTGGTAGGCGCTCCCAAGATGGTGGAGGACGGTGGCGATGGATGTGGTGGAGGACGGCGGCGATGGATGGGGTGGCGGACGGAGGCTGGTGTGGGGATGGGGTGTTCTATCGTGGACAGTGTATGAATGGGAAAATGGAGGGAGAGGTACAGGGAACCATGTTTTTGGTACGCGCCTGTCTGAAATATGGGAAAGTTACGAACTTAGCCCCCGTTTAAAATTTGGACGTCTAGTCGGTTGGGGATAGGACGGTAATCTCGCATCTCGCCAATACTTGCCCAGAGCGATTTCGGGCGAGGAGAGGGTGGTTGGCGCCCATGGTTGGCGCCCAGTGTATGAACAGGAGCTGTGGTAGGGCGGTTGTGTCACGTCTGAAAAGTGAAGTTACAAACCTGCCCCTATTGAAAATATTTGCCTACATCGATTTAGGCCGAGTCGAGTTTGTTTTGCCGCCCAGGTGTATGAATGGGGAAATGGAGGGAGAAACAGAGGTCTTTCGGATGAGCTTGAATCAAATGTGTTTTGCCGCCCATGTTTGGTGCCCATCGTGTCGGAATGGGCTCAGAGGCAGTCGTGTCACGTCTACTTGAAGTTACTAACCTACTCCTATTGAGAGTAGTGGAAATCGGGCCGATGGATTGTCTGTGTAAGGGGTAGACAGTAATTTCCATCTCCCAAACACTTGGCTTCGGCAGGCGGCGTGGGAGTGGACATTTTGCCGCTTCTTTCAATTTTGGGAGAATAAGCATCCACGCTTACCTGGCAACTAAATTCGAATCCATTTTGTATTCCTATCTGAATCTTTATAAAATCATTCTATGTGTTTTCATATATCTTCAAAAGCGTAAAGATGTATTCCACTGTCATATATGAATAAGATTTACAAATGCCGATACTCGAATTCAGAAGCTAGAATCCAGTTTAAGGTGAATTTGAATATTTGGAACACTTTATGTCCAACTCAAATGTCACACGCAGCATAATGTGTACGCCCATTTAGATATGTACACAAGCGATGTATCAAGATTCAAATACCGAGTCAATCAACCAATAATGTACACAACTAACGAACATATAATCACTTATATAGTATATGGATCAATAATATCAACTAACATACATAAGCCAGGTCATTGTACTTTTTTTGGCTACAACAACATCCTTTTTTTAGCCAGCATCTTGGCCCTTTCCGATGCATGCCACTTATGGTCCATCTATACTACTACTATTGCTGAATGCACATTCAGCCCGATTGGCATATTTGTAGGTCTGGCACAGCAATCCAAATGAAATGTCTCCGAGTCTTATCAATTAATACAGACTTGTGCTCAAATAAAATTACAAACCAAAAAAAATTATTACATGATCTCTAAAACAAATGGTTTGATTGATTACATGAACAAACAACACAAAGGTTATTCAACTATGGAAAGAACATTTCACCTATGATTTACCAAGTAGGAATTTAATTTCCTTTTTTCCTTCAGGACTTTAAAATCTGGTCAGTCTTAGGTTGCTTCGTTTTGAAATCCACCAAATATTTAATGGTTGTCTTGAGTACTGCTTGTGATTGTGTTGTTTGCTTCGTCAACATGTCAACTTCATCTCTAAGTGCAGAAGCAGAATCTCTTTCTACCACTAGTTTAGCCTCTAGAACATCAGCAGTTGGCAATTCATAATGCACGACTGGGCCGGTGCCACTGCTGTGCGATGATGCAACGTCCATGGGGACCTCGCTCTTTGATCTTGGGCTAACCTGTTTTGCCATTAAAGTTCCGATTGGATTCAGAAAAGTTGAAGTTAGCAAAACATCTCAACTGGGAGTTATAACAGCTAACCAGTTAAACAAACAAGGAATTAAAGAGTTTCAATTGGATGGTAAAAAGTAGTTATTCACATCATTGTAACCCGCTGTTGCAGCAGCAATGCAGTTAAACAAACAAGTAGATATTTAAGTTAAGGCAAATAGGTAATTCTTAACAGTAATTATCAAACACATAGATAGGCGCAGTCTACAATATGGTTAACAGGCTGTGCCATTATGTAAACAGTAGCAAACTAAATTAAGCCAAGCAACGTAATTGAACAATTTTGCAATAAGTGGCTAACTAAAATTCCGAGAAGCAGGTAACTGAACTTACGCTAGTTCTTTATGCGGAGCACACTGCAACTTCTTTTTTCGCTTACAAGATTGTGCGAAGAAGTCCATGGCATCAATTGCTTGGATACGCAGCCCCAATACTTCTTTCTTCCCACCTTTGCATGGGTAAGTCGAATAGTTAATCTGGTAAAATGGTGCGCCCTTGATATGTTATATGAGGACGTGTAGTCGAACTAGTTGTAGCCAAACACATCACACCGGCTTTTCTTTCTTGTATATTTCATGCGATTACTTTTGGCATATCGAGATCTAAGCAATCTACAATAGGATGAAAAGATCGGCATCCTTCACATTATTGGCGAACTCCATTCATAGAAACAAGCAATTCAACCATTCTGTACGGGGTAAAACAAAAGCGCCATTGGAATATTTTTCACCATCCAATCATACACATAAAAGGCGACGCCACCATAGGGGCTGGTATGGGCGGCCGCCTCGGTGGCTGGAAAGTGTGCACCTAGTTTGAGTCGTCGAGTTGGCCCATGCTAGTTTTGTTCGTCCCAACGCATTTGGCAAAGGTGTCGGGAGAACTGATCCACGTACCTACGGGACCGGTGACCGAGCCCCTTTCGTTCGGGCGGGGCGGAGATCGCATCAAGAAGCGGATCGGAGGCGAAGCACACGAGCAGTTTACCCAACGGAGCTCTCCGGGAGAGATAACACTTCTCCGCTGCATGTCCGAGTGTAGTGAGTTCTTGCTTGGGAGCGCTGGAGTGCTACAAGATTTCTGAGCTGCTAACTAGACCTAGCATGAGTGTTTTTCGGCTTCGAACCCCCTCTACGTTCGCATGGGCCTCCTTTTATATGCTCAAGGGGTCTCCAACAGTGGCAACGTAGGCAAGGGTAAAAATGGAAAAAGGAATTGCGGTTGGTACAACTACTTGCACAAATGTATCATACCTAACCTCGACGGCGGGGGACAAAGGCATGAAATGCCCGTCTCACGCCGCCAGAAAGGCAAAAAAGGACTGTCGGGGACGCCACCGCTGCCACGATGGCAATCTTGTCATTGCCAGCTTGCCACCGCCAAGCACCGCTGGTCGCACAGCCTCTTGCCACGCGCTGGAAAGGTCCTGTATGCGACACGCGTTGGTGGATGTGCCTTTGGAGCCGGGTCAGTAGTGGTGGTTTTGCCGCAAGCGCTTGTGCCATGCGGTCGTTGTCTTGTCGCGTCCGGAAGCTTGTCGCTCGCCGGGCCTTGCCGGGACGCGTGGCGTCAGCGGCAAGTTCCTTGAGATGCCTTGTTGGCCTTCCGCAAGCTCCTCTTGCCTGGGGCCTTGTCTCCTTGGCTTGAATACTTTGTTCTTGAATGGCTCCAAAAGGAACCACGGAGGACCTGGCGGTCACCCGGAAGCCTTGCCGCTGGTGTCAGAATCGCCCGCTGCACAAGTTCGGGATACTAGGGTACCCCTACTCTAGTACACCGGCAGAGCCCCGGCCTGGGCCACACGGTGCCGAAGGCGCTGTTGGGCCAGGCCCAAACAGGCACGGTCACACGCGCGGTTGGGTTACGCCGCCAGATCTCACTCGCATCCACCGCGCCCTCTCTCTAACGGCACGGCCGAATGCGGCGTCGTGGGAGAGATCGTGGGTGGTTTCTTTATTCGAAAGGCGGAATGTCCGCCTCCCTCTTTATAAGCAGGGAAACAGGGACAGTTCGCCCATCTCGCCGGGTTGCTACTCCAATCTCAAAACCTCTCCGCTCCCCTTTCTGCCCAGGGCTGAAAGAGAGCAGCGGCCCCGCCCCCATCGCCACCAAAGATCACCAACGCCACGATCTCCCCACCACCTCCGCCATGGCTCCGAAAGCCGACAAGGGAAGGCCGTGAAGTCGGCGCCGGCGCAGCCGCTTGTGGCGCCTGCGAAGGAGCGGCAATCTTTCCCCTCAGCTCAGCCAGCTGAAGGATCTGAGGGAGTACTACTACCTCTCGGTCGACGGAGACGCGAGCGCATCCCAGACGAAGGTACTCCCGGCTGCCGCTTGGAACTGGCTCGAATGGATACCCTTTCTTCGGCGCTGTTCTTCTGCGGGCTCTGCCCGCCTTTCTCTCAATTCTTCGTGATATCATGAACACCTACGGTTCCGCTCTCTTGATTTCACCCCCAATGCCGTTCAATTACGGCAGTTTTCGCACATCTCTGCTAAAACTTTGTCTGAGTCTATCCAAACGTAGCTCTTTCCGCCACTTCTTTATGCCCCGGGTTGAGAGGGAGCCTCTTTCCGGGCGGAATCGCTTGGATCTCGAGAGCCGCAAGAAGGAAGCTTATCTGGAGGGAGAGCTCCGCAGCAAGTGGGAGGAATGGAGAAGCGGTGATGCTGGATTGTCGAGAGAACCGCAGCCGTTTACCGCCCAAACCGCCAGTAAACCCTCAAAGAGTGCGCGATTGGAGCAGCGTGGCCTGGAAGATGCTAGGCTGAAAATTGCCGTCACCGGATCCTACGCCTTAGGCTTGCTGGACTCACTTTGTGGCGCCGTTGGCGCAGATTTTCTTCGTCGCCGCATCGCCCCCCTGGAGGAGAGGAGGAGACCTGCCTGGGAGTTCCAGAATGCGGTGGATATCATGAGGCTGCGCTCGGGCCTCAACTTCAACTTCACTGTCTTGGAACTGGACGCCGATGCTCCCGGAACTGTTCAACACGATCCTCGAACATCCCGGAGCGTTCAGGTTGCCGAGGAGTGTCGTTCCGCATTGCAACAAACTCGCTTCGACCGCATCCGCAGTAATGACAAGGCCAGCGACTCGCATGGAATTGTCCCAACTTGGCAAGAGCTCTGCAGACGACGCCGTGCGAAGGTTCTTTTGACGGCTCGGTAGAAGTGCCGGTCCGCTCGATGAATGTAAGAGCCTCACTCACGACACCACCGAAGCGAGATGGAGCGCGCCACTAGGGCCGGAAGAGGCGGCGGCAAGGGCCGCTGCGGCGAGTTTGGATTCACCGTGGAGAAGGCAGAGGCGGCAGAGGCGGCAAGCCTTGCCGAGCAAGAGGAGCTTGCCGCGAGGAAGAGCTTGTCGAGCCTGGTTGAGTCGAGCGAGCTCGCCGAGGGCGCGAAAGCGACTCGTTGAAGATCGGCCCGACTCCCCCACCTTCACCCGGCCGCATAGCGGAGCCCCCAGCTCCACCAAGAAGGCGTCTCGCAGGCCGGGACGAAGCGGCGGCAGACGGGTCAATGCCGCCGCCAGCGTGGCCGCTCCACCGCGGCAAGCACTGCTTGCTGAGCATCTCACGCCGCTGGCGTAAGCGAGCGGGCCTCCGACCACCGCCATCGCTCACGCCAAGCGGCCAAGGGAAACTACTCCTCCGCTTTGTCGCGCCAAGGTGGGCGGACTTGACCTCTCCGCGCCAGCTCAGAAGCGAGTTAGAGGAAGAGTAAGATCCTTTTGTCAGACTTGTAGTTCTTCAATTCTTGCTGTTTTGTCTTGTATCTCGATTTGCTTCACTCCGAATCCATTCCTTTTCGTGACGCCACCCAGAGCGGCGAAGAGAGCCAAAGCCCCGGTGATTGTCATCGAGGACGAACCCACATGACAGGCAGGGGCGTGTCCGAGACCACCTTGCCGGACCCGGCAACCCTTCTCAAAGCAGCCCCAGCGCAGCCCCCCATCGTAGTAAGTATATGGTTTACTCTCGCCGTTAGGGCGTGCATGGGTGCTCTTTCTTTGCTGATATCTGACTGTTGGTTTGTGTAGGAGCAGAGCAGCCTCACCAGGAGTGCCTGGAAGCCGCTCCCGAAATGCCATCTGCTTCGACTACACCGCCAAGGGAGGATTCCCCGGCAAGGGAGCGTTCTCCGGCAAGGGTGAATTCTCCGGCAGGGGCAGCTCTCCGGCAAGGGACAAAGCACCAAGCTGACTTCGTGGCGGAGACCACGATCGCAGATCCCGGTACAGAGTAATCCTCTTGCTTGATAACTTCCCTTGGGTCCTTTTTCTTCTGATTTTCTTTTTTGAATATTTGCTTGACTTTTTCTTCATTTTCCCTCGATGCAGATCCATCCGCCACCAGCCGATGGAGACCGAAGTCGCCGCGAGGAGGACGCTTGGCATCGACGACGCCACAACCAAGAAGAAGCCGGCCGATGATCCCGGCCGTGAGAGGTCGGCTAAAGCTGCCGCCGCAGAAGCCGGGCGAGGGTCCGCGATCGACCGACGGCCCGAGGCCGCAGGAAGCGCCAGCGCTACGCTGACCGGGCGATCCTCCGCCGCTGCCGCTGCCAGTTCAAGAGCCCAAACTGGGCGCCTATTTGAAGGCCGGCGATGGCGTCTTCATCAAGCTCCGGGCGCCGAGCTCCAAGGCGCCATCAAGGAGAGACCTTTGATGAAGAGTTGCTCGCCCATTGGACTGACGCTGGTCGACACGCCCGGACAGCAAGCTGCCGGGCGAAGCCTTCCGGGAGGAGGAGCAGCCGGAAGTCAAGCTGTCGCCATCTACCGGCTGTGCCAAGCCGGGTATCCCGAGAAGCGCTTGTCGCGGCGGGAGAGGGCATCGAGAAGCGCGCGAGGAGCTTCTCGGGCTCCACCAAGAAGCTCTCCGGTCCCCCCGGGCAGAGGAGCCGGAGCAACTTGCCGAGGAGCGCAAAGCCTTCCTCGAGAAGGCTGAAGTTGAAGAGGAACAACGGCTTGTCTGCCGAGAAGTCGCTGTCACAACAGGAAGGCGAGCTGGTGCAGCGGAAGGTCAATCTTGACAGCCACGAGGAGGAGCTTACAAGGCCAGCAAACATTTGGCGGGGCTCTCAAGGAAGCAAGGGATTTCGCCGCACGCCGAGGCCGCCCAAGAAGGAGTTGGAGACGAAGGTGGTGTAAAATGGGAGGCCGATCTCAAGGTGAGCGGCGAGGAGCTTGCTGCCGCCAAGCGTGAGCGCGAGAAGGACACCTACACCCTTGGTGAGCTGCGTGGTCGCCCTGCCGAGAGGAGCAAGGAGCTTAGCGCCGCCAAGGACTCCAACGCAGATCTTGAGTTGAAGCCACTACTTTGACCGAGACGCTGACGGGCCGGCGCCCAGGAGGTGGAGGTGGCCTTGAAGGAGAAGATCAAGGCCACGAGGCGCCAGCCGGGCGAAAAGGCCGCCGCCCGCAACACTTTTAGGGAGAATGTGAGCACCTTTGGACTGAGGGTCTCGCCGATGTTGCCGCAGCCATCGACAGGAGTCATTTGGGATGGAGGATCTCGGTATTCCTCCAATGAGCACCTCCAACCCAGCGCTAAGCTCACTTTGTTCTTCAAAGAAAGCGTCTTGACGGCCCTCCAGCGACTCGGGAGAAGATCCCAAAGCAGCTGGCCGACGAGTCACACAAGATCTGCGCTGGAGCTCTTCAAAAGGTGTTGGTGAAGGTGGCCTTCCGCATAACCCAGGCCTCAACCTCACCAACGCCTCGGGACCTTGCTGCCGCTGGATGCTGATCTCGAAGTCACTGAAGACCTTTGTCGCACCCATTGTGGACAAGGTGAGCGGGATCAAGAGGGTTGAGGGCGATCGCGTAGATTAGGTCAGCCTGCTTTTCTCCTTTTTCTTGTCGCTTTGGTCATGTTATGGGGAACAATCTGTTAGAGCTGCGACAAGCTATCTTGTAATATGACTCTATTTCGGGTAGCGATTGCTATGTTATTTCTTTTACTTGATTCCTTCCTTTGTATGTTTTTGCCCTACGCTTTTTAGGGAACTTGTTCACAGGCACCTTAGTCATGAAGCGAGCCGAAAAGTGGACGTCACAGCCTGCCGTGGCGGTGCCACTACCGACAAGAAACCTTGTTGCAACTAGTCGCAGCTCACTTAAGTTGTTGAGCGGACTCTCAACAAAGTAAGGGCGCTAACTAGCTACGAAGTTGGTTCCTCCGCCAAGCATGTGCTTTTTCCATACAAAGCAAGGTCGTTCGAGGAAGATAACTTAAATTTTTAAAACTGATTGCTCAAACTTTAGCAACTTAGCTTTTCCTCGCTTTTTGCTTCCGGTAAGGCGAAACTCCTCGAATCCATCGCTTGGTCCACACCATTATCTTCTCCTTTCCCCGGCAAACTTGTGGGCTAGGAACCTTCCTTTCTTTGAGAAAGAGAAAGAAGAGAAAATAAAGATATGGAGCCTTATGGCTCGTTATTGCTTACCGGGGTAGGCGCTGCACAAAGTGTCGATAACGATGCAAAGAAAAGTAGAAAGCATGAAATTGACAAGATGTGCGAGCATTACATGAGCTTTACTTATGCACGGGTCCGCGCTCGCTTTTGTACAAAGGATTACATGCAACATCGGCAAGACTTGTACAAAGGTGGTTGCTTAACAGGTTCCGCAATCGCCGCCTCACGGATAGAACTTACGAAGATGCTCAATGTTCCAGGAGTTGCTCACCGGAATGCCATCTTCGTTCTCAAGGCGGACAGCGCCGGTGCCTAGTGACTCGCTTCACCCGGTAAGGGCCTTCCCACTTCAAGGCCAACTTGTTGGAATTCTTATGGACTGAACGCGCCAAGAACAAGGTCGCCTTCCTCGAGACTTCTGCATTAACTTTATGCGGTTATGGTAGCGGCGCAAAGCTTGCCGGTATCGGCAGCTCATACAAAGAAATTCAAGACGGTCTTCCTCAAGGAGCGGTAGCGTCATCTTGTCGCATATCGCTCTTGCTCAAGCTCATCATAAGCGAGCACTCGAGGTGACCCAGATCTGGTTCCGGTGGGGAGAAACCGCCCGCTCCATAGACTAGAGCGAAGGTGTACTGCCGTTGGCTCGATTTGGCGTCGTCCCGACGACCAAAGAACCACCGGCAGCTCCTCAATCCAGCTTCTTTCCGCACTTGTGCAGCCTGTCGAAAGTCCTGGTCTTGAGCCCGCAGCGAGACTTCAAGATACGCCCTCTCCGCTTGACCGTTACTTCTCGGATGAGCAATGTGGTTAAGCGCACCTTACGCCAAGATCTTGGACGACTGCATGATGGTGCGGCTCGTGAATTGCGTACGTTGTCGGTGATGATCCTGTTAGGGATCCCGGCGGCAAAACAATCGAATTCGAAGAACTTGATCACGATCGTTGTCATCGCTACCTTCCTCATCGCTTCCACTTCTCCGCCACTTTGTGAACTTGTCGATTGCAATGTACAAGTATCAAAGCCCCGGACAGCTCGGGGAAGGGGCCGAGGATGTCGAGCCCCGTAATCAAAATGGCCGTGATAAAGGGATCGTCGAGAGCTTGAGCTGGCTGGTGCATCTGCTTGGAATGGAACCGACACGCTTCACACTTGGTTACTTGTGCAGTATTTGCATCACGGAGGGTTGTCGCCAAAAAGAAACCTTGCCGAATGTTTTTGCCTAAGTGCTCTTGCGCCAATGTGGTGACCACATATGCCTCCATGTATCTCACGCCAACAGCTTTTGTCCGCCTTCCCGTGAATACACTTCAATTTCACGCCGTTGAGTCTTCTTCTGCAGGTGTTGTCGACAAACTGGTACATACTTGATCGCCGGGCTGCTCTTTCCGCTTCTTCTTGCTCTTCGAAGTTCTCTGTCACGAAGGAAAGCGGACAATCTGGTCATCTTTGGAGCTTGTGGTTCGACAACAAGGACTAAAGGCGCATCTGCCGCTGCGGGAACATCCGCTTCTACGGCGAAATCTGGGGCTCAAAGGAGCTTGACGTTCCCGGCAAGCTTGCCGGAGCAAAACTTGTCGGGAGCGCGTTGCTTTAACAGAACAAACCCTAGGTCTTGCCGGAAGCATCGCTTCCTCAAGACCCTTGGTGTTGATCTTGGGGACCTTCTTCGGTTTCCGGCTTCTGGAGCTCTCTCTCTGCCGGAAAATAGTCACCAGAAATCAACTTCCTCTTCTTGCTCATCTAGTTGATGGCGTTACACAGACGGTTGAGTCAGCTTGAGCACAAAGATCCTCGGGTTCCATTGTGTAACTTAAGGCGGCGACTTCGACAGTCACGTCGGCAATGTCGCTCTGAGCTCTTGGAACATAGGTACTAAACGCCCTGACATAAAGATATTTTTACACGCACATTTTTCCTTCAGGCCGAGACGTGGCACACCCTACCGCTGGGTTTGGGGTCCTCCCGTGGTGCACGACATATTCTTCCCCGACGTGGGATGCCCTACCGCTGCTTTTCTGGGTCCTCCTCGGTCGAAGCGTCAAGCAAGTAAATGATTCACAAATCACGAAAGACCACCTTTTCCCGCCGAAAGTACATCAAGAAGCACGGTGGCTAGCTAGTTGGGCTAGTTCGACCGATTAGCTGAGGCCGCCGCCACATTTGTTTTGTTTTTCACCTTTTTTTATCTACTTGCCGGCATGTAAATTTAAATATCCACCGCGGCGTTGCTCTGGTGTTTGGGTGCGGCAGGATTTTTAATTTTTTGATTGACGGGAGCAGGCGCGGCAGGATTTTAAATTTTTTGATTGACGGGAGCAGGTGCGGTAGCAATTAGTCACGATGACTCCGCCTGTCAAAACCCACTGCTCCCTGATGTGAGAAGTCGTCGACTGGTGTTTTACCGTGGTGAAAACTAAAGATTCCCCGCTTCCCTCCGCTTCTTCCCGTAGATTGTGCATTGCCTTTCAGCCGCTTTCGCCTTTTTGCTTCCTCTCCCATTGCTTCTACACCTGTGCCATGGCGGTGCAAAGCAGATCCACAGTCCGAGGTGAGGCGCTCACACGGGAGCTCCATGCCAAGGATGCGGAGCTCAGGGCCAGGGACGTGGAGCTCCGTGAGCTCAAGGAGGAGAGGAGTGCCATGCTCCTCCGCTATGTGCGGGAGTTCACGGAGCTTCAAAAGCGGCAAAGGCCCACCACAAAGATACTCGAGGCATCAGCGGCTTTGCTGCAGAAAGCGGGAGATACGATAGGCCGTCAGGGGAGCCGGCTGGAGCGCGAGCGGGCCGATCGTGACGAGGTCCAGGATCGCCTCAACCACTTGGTGAACCAAGTTGCCACGCGACGCGTGTTATGGTGACTGCGCGATGCCTACTGTCGTGCCCGGCTGCGACAACGCCGGGCCATCGCTAAACCCTGCTCGACCACCTGGTCGACTTCAAAGAGCTGCGGCTTCCTTACACGGGTCTCCTTTCACCCTATATCTCCGAGGAGCCGAGCCGTCTCCGGCTGATGTTGGGGCTGAGCTGGACAAGGAGGGGTTGCGGGCTGCCGCCGCTGTTGCCGGGCGAATCCTTTTAGGGCTCCGGCCACCGAATCCATTCGTGCCATTGGACGCCGTCTTTGACGAGCTGGCTCCCTCGACCGGGAGGCTCGGGCTCTGGCGGTTGCACCTCGCATCACCAACGTGGTGCGCCTCGAGAAGCAAGAGGGACTTCGGTGGTGTTTAGGGCGCCTCCCGCATGGGCATGTCCATGTCTCGGCGCAACATGACCGTTGGATCAAACTTCAATGGTGCAGATCGATCCTTTGTAGCACAAAGCGTGTGGGTGTTTGGTTGCATTCTCATCTCAATATAGTTGTTTCCTCTTCGTGTATTTTTGTCAACCTACTAGTGTGGACTCTGCACCCTTCATGCACTCGCCAAACACCCAAAAGTGGGTCGAGAAGGGGACTTTTGTTCCCATCCTGCACCCTTCATATACACCCCGCCTAACACTATTCTTGCTTCATATGGTTCATGTTTCGGTAGATCTGTAGCACCGTACTCTCGCGTGGCTGTGGACCTAGTTCTCGCTAACATTGATCTCACTGCTCATTCTCGGTAGGACGATGTGAAAAAGAGGTACTATGTTACATATAGGAGTAGTTGACATGCGCACAACATCATTTGTTATCGCCATATCTTGCTACACTAGCAATAAGATTGTGTAGTAATCGGGACGATGAACCATCGCACATGCCTAGTAGTAGGAGCACCGTGTATGTTCATATGGCTGCCGTGTTTAGCACTCCTCCATCGTGAAGAGTGGAAACACTTGATGTAATCATTTTTTTCTTCAGAATGAAAAACAGTGGACACGCTCTACCGTGTGGATCCTCCTCCAGCCATGCACTAAATTACTCACTTTCGCCGATGTGTGGGATAGCCAACACCTGGGTCCACTAGCCATGCACTAAAGTACTCCGTAGTAGAGTGACGATAGACTACCCCGATCGAACTGCCGCAGTAATGCCCAATGAGCCGTCAAATCACAAAACCCTCCCTTTCCAAAGAAGAAGTTGGGCCGGACGAAGCAACCATCATTTCACTCTTCTCTCTCGGCTTCCTCTCTTGAAGAAAACCCCCACTCGCTTCACTTCTCCCTCATCTCGCTTCCTCCTTTCACTCTTCTCTCTCAGCCTTCCTCTCTTGGATGGGCCAGCTGAGCACCGGCGACGTGATGTCTATGGCTCCGGCCAAAACCGTCGAGGCTCATGGTACAAAGAAGCGCAAGCACCCCTTGAGACTACATGAGACAAGCTCAAAGCCATCGCCCTGTCCAAGCCCCCTCTCCGGATCCCCTCATTAAGCAAGTCCGTAATGTCTCTTGTTGACGATCTTTTTCTCGATCTTGATCGTGTTTTTTCATCTAACACGCAAAGTACTAGTAATCTTGGTAGTACAACTTTCTGGGTGATCTTGCATGTGATTTTAGTGTGCCAAATGATGGTTCTAAATTCCTCTTTGACCAAAACATGCGAGAGGTTGACACCGGATTTCTTGTAGATTACTTTCAACTATTTCCTCTATCCCAAATTTCTTGTCTTAGATTTGTCTAGATCCGGATGTATCTAATACTAAAATGTGACTTGATACATCCGTATCTAGACAAATCTAAGACAAGAATTTTGGGATGGAAGGAGTATTTTATGAACATCAATGCTACCTTTTAAGAGAGTATATTTGCCTCAGTAACTTGTGTTATGGATATTGCATGTAATCCCTCTGCTCTCATGCCTTTTGAAGACATGTTCTAGTGTCTTTGTTCACTCATTTCTGTGTGTATATGTAGTCATATGGAGTATAATATCGAAAATCATCTTATATTTCTGAACGGAGGTAGTAATAAAATATGGTTTACGCTTTGAATTAGAACCAGTCCGCTGTGGAGATGAAGTTCTCAAAGTCATGCCATGTGAACTGGAAGACCCGATGATGAGTTCCCATCGCTGAACTATCCAGCCATCGCGTGTCCTTGTCGCCACGTGTCTGAACTAGTGTTTTCACGTAGCATTGTTGTCAAGCGTGTTTTCGAGGCTGTGCCAGCCACAACAATTTCACGGTGTGCCTTCGATTACGAAGGGTGTGGTTCTTGTAAAGCTTCCCAACAAATCTGATGCGGCCTGTCTTTCATCATCATGTTTATGAGTGGAAAGACCACTCTGTTAGGTTCTCCAAGGTTGACAAGATGGTGATGGTGCATGTAGACATCTCACACGAAGTCCATGGCCTAGCGATTATGCGGGTTTCATCCTTGGTGTCAGTGGCAAGAAATAGTCTCACAGAGTTTAGTTAGTGCAACTTTGCTTGTCTGTAGTAAGTACTATTGTTCAAGATTTGATTTGTGTTTGTGAACCCTGTATTGTTTTATTAGTACTGCCGCTTTTGGTGTGTGGTCACCCCGAGAACGGTCTATGTTAATGTCGGTCCACTCAATTCGATGCATATATTTTGAAGTATCCAGATCATATATTTTTTTGTGAGGACGGTTTATCAATTATGGTTACACTCCAATATCTGTATGCATTGCGGGAGTTTATCGTGACTCCACCAGGATTTCCGGTCCATGGATGTTCGGGTCCATATGATTTGTCACGACCTTTGACCGTCTCCCTGCTAGGGTGTAGGCGGGGCCCCACATGCCACGCCAGTAGTTGGACGATCAATATTATGTTTAGTACTTCAACATAGTGATTTCCTGGTAAGGATTCGCTCGTGTCACATCAAGTAAATCTTATTGATTTACTGTCTAAATCTTATTGATTTAATGTCATGTTTTCTTTCTTTTCCTGTAATTTTCTGATGCGGGTTTTGCCATGTGACATTCATCACGTAATAAACCATTTGGTTTGCTCTACGATGGCTATTTTTGCAGGTTTCACTTCTTATGTCGTGTCAAGAACTTGAAGTCACCGCCCATCACTTATATTATCGGGAAAAATTGGATCAGTCTCGTTGTCCGGAAAGTACAAGCTGAATCCCTATGATGAACCTGCATTATTTAACAAAACGCCACAATTAGTCCTTCTTCTCGCTTAAAAGAAATGAAGAAAAAACCGGATCATGGTCACGGATCCTAGTCAAGTTAAGAAAGCTGATCATAGCAGACCAGCATTAATTTATCGATCTCGCGGCCGCCTTCGCACAGATCGATCACCGGCAGCTGCTCTAGCACTAACAATGGCCAGCTCACCGATCCAACCGTGGATTGGGCACCCGGATCACAAGAAGTGTAGATCTGATCTCTGGGAGGATCGGGCATCGACATCGCACCGGCTTTCCGACACCGGCACCAGCTCTGGTTAAGGAGCACCATCTCCGGCAGAAGAAGAAGCTGCTTGTGACTGTGCACCAACACTTGCACTTGCATTCTGCCTGCCCATGCAGCTTGCACAGCAGCAGATTGAATGCGGTTCAGACTTCATATACCAAAGTCCTTACAAAACCGACATGTCCACCTTCTTGGTAAGCATTGGCCGCCCAAGTGCTTCGTTTTTTTTTCTTTCCATGTTGTTTCACATGATTCACTGTGTTGATCTAACTGTTTGGGTATGTCTTCTTGTTTGCAAACAGAGAGTTCCTAGAGCAACGAGGGAGTCGTTTAACAATCAGGGCGATCATGCCAAGTTTCTCTTACCATGCGCAGCCTTGGTGTGAATGAACCTGCTCAATATACCGTAAGTACAAAAGGATGGTCGCATGATGATTGATGCTAAAGTATGGTCAAGGTTCAAATCTAAATCATATCTTGCGGTAGGATGATGTCAAAATCGAACTTTCTCGGCAAGGAGAGCTGGTCCAAATCAACTTTGAAATTCTTCAAGAGCAAAGACGCAATCGCCGAATCGATCTATCCTCCGAGAGATTTTGATGTAATAATCGGCATATGTGAAACAAGTGTCACCGTATTGTATAAGTAGTAAGACAATATTATTTATCACATGGTATATCATTGATAGAATTGCAACTCGATTCTTGGTTAGGAACTGTTGTTTGATTTCATTCCAACATTTGCCGTGCTTTATTCAATTTTGTGTATTCGCCTTTATGACAAAGATCTAAAACCAAGCGCCATACCGATCGCTTGCAATATGAAAAGCGCAGGTAGAACACATGGGCCCCCAAACATGCAGTGGTCGGATCATGCCCAAAGTCCCGAACCGTGAGCCTACCCGAGTATTATATTCTCAATGAACCCCCATAAAAGCTGAACCCCATAATACCCGATGCCTTGCGTAGAGGAGTATATTTCTCGGCAAGGTGAGCCTGTGATATAAAATATTTGTATATTTCTTTACAGAGGGGTATCTCTCTCAAAAAAAATATATTTATGTGTAACTAGTTACTCCTGCCTTTTCTACTTCCTTTTCCTGATATGTGGGCAACCGCAACGGGTCCACGTGCCATATGCACAAATTAGAGTGCACAACTTCACGGTAGACACACACCTGGCCGTAGCACCGCTAGATAATGCCCAATGAGCCGTCAAATCACAACCCCACCCCTTTCCAGCGCTTAAGGTAAAAGTCGACAGACGAAGCGGCAATATTTCACTGGCCTGAATCCCCCTTTCTCCCTCGTCACGCTTGTTCAGAGAAAACCTCCTCTCGGTGATTGCATAGGGTTTTCTCATGGAGAAGCAGTGCAATTCTTCATCCATCCTCGATAAATCCAAGTCCCTTGGTCATGCAGTAATCCTAGGATGGCAGCCAATTACCGCCTGGATGCATTTTCTTCCCTCCATCAATCTAGTGTGTTTCATCTGCGATTGCCCAAAGTGCGAGTACCCTCACAGTTTCTCATACCGACGAGACGCCATACACTTGTTCCTTCTCAACCTAACACAAGATTTTTGAAACGCATATAGTATGTTCCTAGAATCCTCTTTTCTATCCGGAGGGTGGGGTTTTTGAACATGCTGTGTTCTCATATTATTTTTCCTGCAGGTATTATTTGCTCTGGCCAAGTAACACATGTACTCAAGATGCTCGGCCTTGCCATAACTAAATACACTAGTTTAATGGTCACAGTGAAGACAAGCCATGGATATAAGTTCCGAGTTGGGTTCATGAACCAAGAAGATCGCCGCTTTTTTTATGGCTGAACTTGGATAAACTTTCTCAAGTGTTACTGAATTTGAAAAGTTGGTATGCTAATGTTGATGGAAATAGAAGAACACAGTATCATCTTCACTGCGATCTTCCACCCGACGCTGCTCCAATTGTTCATCCATGTTAGTTTTGTATCCGGGTTCTTGCTTGTTGCCTCGATTACTTCTTAATCCACCTATTCTGTCTAACTAATCACAGTTTAACTTTAGAAGTAGCAACAAATCTCAACGAAGATGCTACTTCTAACTAATATTTTCTTATAATTGGTGGCATGTGTAGGTTTTTTCAGAGTTAAGCGTACGCTTTCGCTTGTTACTCTGTAATAACTCGGCCATACTAATGGCACTGAAGTTGGATCGGATCGAAGCATCCACAAGTTCCTACACTTTATTGATCGCCTTGAGGTCCTTGTGGGGCGCTTAAATGGTGGAAGGCCACGTGGGATATGTGTGTGCCATCGCGCACTCGTTGAATAGGTCCAACTGTGTCGAAGAGAAACTTATTGTAATGAAGCTGTTTTCTCGTTATATATGTTGTTCATAAACTATTGCTTATACACAGTTTTACAATTTGTGATCTTCTTTGAAAGCAGAACTTCCGAAGTTCTATTGTTCCTCTCTACGGATGCTCGACCATGGTCGGGTCGGACTTTAACGCTTTGGTCACAACATTATGTTTATGTCGACCTACTCAATTCCCCTTGGAGGTGAAAAAGATACTTATTCATGGGTGGTGTCAAATGATGAAGGCCCGTCCATCTTGGATAATAGGATGTAAGATTATGTTCATGCTTTTCCATGGCTCTAAAGCTTAATATCCTGTTTATTGACCATGTTGCGAGATGAAGCCGCTTTCGTGAAGGTTGTGGATGCGGCGCGGTAGCGCCTGGCCTTGTCACTGGGCTTGCCGCCTCACCCTTGGTTAATCAGAGGCAAAGTAGCACTATTCGAGGCGTGCTTTGTATGGTTGAACTCTGTATAAGTACTCATATCGCTTTCAGCCTTTTGGTTGTTAAGTGCCCTCCCTATTTGGTTTGCCATTAAGGTTGTTAAGTACTCCTGCTGCTTTTACAACCGTCGTGTTTCTTGATCCTGTCTTCCTCCAAATTACTAAAACTAAACCAGCGTAGCCAAGGCTGCTCGCTCACTTCTCCCACTACGGCCGGTTGCGCCAACAAGACGCATCACGCCCCACTAAATCGTTAATCGCGTCCTCACGACGCCCTCCGCTGATGCGCTTTTGGCTGTAAGCGCCGCCCTCTCGCGTTGTCAACATGGTCAACAAACAATAGGAATCGGCGTAAGTACGTGGAGAGGATGATGAGAGGGCCCACCACGCCCAGATGGAAAAATAAAATGCTTCCTCCTAGTGTTTTCTCGACATCCGGGAGCCACGACATTGTGAGTGTATATAGTCAATAGACAAGAGAACATCACAAGATTGGCCGACACACAGGACGAAGCTACTCGAAAGCAAGATTTTGTTTTGTTTGGTATTGTTGAGGCCAGCGGCGGGGTTTGAAGCTGATTTGTGGCCCGTCTAGCCTGTGCTTATATTTTATGTTCACTGCAAGTGACCAACCCAGCTATTTTTTTCTTTGTGAAAATGAGCCCAGTTTATTTTTTCTAAAGAATACCCAATCCAGGCCTACTTATTTTTCTACGCCATGATGGGCTGCAACTCTTTCAAGACGCCTGCAAATCTTGAAAGTAATATGAAATGGGTTGTAAATATAAAAATAGATGACAAATTGGCAATTACTTTATAATTTCTGATTTTTTTTCCCATTTTCAGATTCCTATTTCACTGGGCATTAACCTAATTTAAACATATCTTCAAAGTACTTCAAATCTGGCTCGACATTTCGGTATTAAAAATAGTTTGGAACCCATAGAAATATGCGAAATTGGTCCTGGCCAACCAAAAACGATCGCAATAAATTGCATAAGAAGTTTCCATGAGCTATATATAAATTATTAAAAAAGAGGGAGTGGTCTCACTTGTGGGCCTGCTTAGTTGACGCCAGATGCAAGATATTTTTAGTTATTATATACGTCGACCAAACGATTCTAGCGGGAACCGTTGGATGTCAATCCAACGGCCGTCGTGTTTCTTCAATCTCCTGATCTTCTTGCTCCGGCCGCCAAAGTGGCGCCAAGTGGGACCGCTGCTTCCCGCCTCCCTGGCGGTTGTAAGCCGCCTTGCAGCTCTGGCGCCCCTACTACTCCCAATCACCGGACAGGCATCCCTCTACTCACCCACACCCCTCGTTATTCTCATGGCGACGGCAGCCTCACACCGCACGAACCGGTGAACCCTCAGATTCTCTCCTGCTGGCTTCCACTCCGCGTCTCCCCGCTCCGTTGTCGTCCCTTCCTAGGCTCTTCAGCCCAATCACCGCCGTGGTGCTCTCGGCCAAGCGTGGTCAATGTGGTCAACGACCGACTTCCATCGGAAGAGTATCAGATGGAGAGGCCGACAATTGGGTCCACGGCAAGCCGCATAGTGCCTCCTTATCACGCTGAAAATAATTATTCCTCCACGGCAAAGTGGGACCCACCGGACGGGCCACCAAAGATTTCGCGCAAAAAAACGCCCACGATCGCTGGGGGACCCACAGGACGAGCCACCGTATTTCACGAAAAAAACGTTCCCCCCGCTGTCAGCTCGAACCAACCGGAAGTGCCTCCTTATTACGCACAAAAAAACGAATACCCCCCTGCTAGCTAGGACCCACCTTGGTGGGAGGCTGACTTGTGGGGCTACTAAGTTGACTGGGACAGATGCCTTTGTGAACTTTAGTCAATATGAACGATTCTAGCTCCAGTGACCGTACGATGTCCATCCAACGGCCGTAGTGCTTCTTCTATCTCTGGTCTTCTTGCTCCAGCCGCCCAAAGCAGCGCCGGTCATGTTGCTCGCCTCGCCGCCCGCGGCCAGGGTCAGGATGCTGCGAGGCCTCACCGCCTCTACTACTCTCACTGCCAGTGCCATCCTCTACGCACCCACACCCCTGTTATTCTCAAGGGCGATGTAGCCTCACACCGCAGCCGAATGAGTGAACCCTTATACTCCTCTACGCGTGGGCATCCATCGCCACGTCTTCCGACTCCATGGTCGTCCCCTTCCTAGGCTCGCCGTCGTCCACCGCCTGGTGCTCTCGGCGGCGTGGTCAACGTGGTCAAGGAATGGCTTCCATCGATGTGGGACTCAGACGTGGAGAGGTGACCCGGGTCCACGGCCACAGCAAGGAAGTTCCTCCTTATTACGCGGAAAATAATGATTCCTCCACCTGACAGCTGGGATCCATCGGACGGGCCACTATATTTCACAGAAAAAACGTTTCCCCCTGACTGCTGGGACCCACCAGCTTCATCTTCGCACACAAGGAAGTGCGTCCGGGAAAAAAAGAAACGATTTTCCCCACGATCATTGACCCACCAGCTACACCTTCATACGCAAGGAAGTGCCTGGCAAAAAAACGATTCGCCTCGATCATTGCTGACCCACCGGCTACATCTTCGCACGTAAGGAAGTGCGTCCGCAAAAACGATTCGCCCCGACCATTGCTAGGACCCACCAGCTACATCTTCGCATGCAAGGAAGTGCACAATACCGGGACCACCTAGTCGAAGGGCACGTAGTATTGTCATTCGTTTCACGAACGGTATGTACATACCGGTCGCTGCGGAGGGCGCCGCACGTGTCGTGAGTAGAGGCGCCGACATAGCATGTACAATGACGTCATGTACCGCCGTGGTGCAAGAAAGAAAATACGCCACGTATGTGTACATACGGGCGGGTCTCAACGCAGCTTACTCGCGACAATGCGGCCAGGCTCGTGTACATGGCTGGGCCGGAATGGAGAAACAAAGCGTCGTCGTCATGTTCATGGGGAGGCAAACGAGTGCGTCGTGTTCATGGGGAGGCAACGGAATGCGTCGTGTTCATCGGGGAGGCAACAAATGCGTGGGAGCCAAGTGGCTTGGGACGGAACAGGCGATGGAAGCGAACTGGCGTATCGCATAACGAAGGAAACGGACCTCCCACGTTCGAACGGGTCCCGTTGATCGGGTGGGGTGTGGCGTGCATCGCCAACGGAGGAAACGGACCTCCCTACGGTCGGCAACGGGGTCCCTGTTGATCGGGAGGGTGGCGTGTTATGCCAAAACGGACGAAACGGACCTCCTACGGTCAAAACAGTCCTGTTGATCGGGAGGTGTGGCATCTACCAAAAGCAGGGATTTAAACGGACTTGTGTTGGGCCGCTACGGCCGAAACGGGGTCCTGTTCATCGGGAGGGGTGTGGCATACCGCAAAACGGACTCCACGGATAAGGCTTCATCTCCACCGCCGACCTCCTCCGGCCTCCACGGGCTGCCGTCGACCCTCCTCCGACCTCCACGGGCTCCTGCTCATCCAGCCTCCACGCTGCGCTTACTCCACCGGCCATCGCTCAACCACGCCTCCACCGCTTCATCGTTCATCCAGCCCTCGACACCATGGTGTCCTGTGCTCTTCAACCACCCCTCCATGGGCACCCTCCACCGCTTCTCGCTTGTCGTCCAGCCCTCCACACCACGGGTCCCGTTCAACCACCCCTCCACGGGCACCCTCCACCGCTTCATCGTTCATCCAGCCCTCCACCCCACGGGGTCCTGTTCATCCAGAGGCAAACGCCACCGCTCATCGCTCATCCAACCCCCCCACAACACTTATCGCTCATCCCAGGCAGACATCGATCGGCTTCAGCTTAGCAGTAGTATGTGAAGAATCGCTCAATCGGGTTCGATTAACAGCCATCGATCGATCGCTTCGGGTTCGATAGCAGAACGCGGTCTGTCACCGCCGGGTTCGATTAGAGCCCAACGCCTCGCCGGTTCGCTTAGAGCTAACGCCTACTTCGCATACACACGCAGCAGACGTGTAATGAGAAAGCAGCGCATTGCCTTTCCCCGACCTCCACCATAACCGGGAACACCTCAAATTTTCCTCCCCTCGCTTCTACCACAGTTTTTCCGTCATGGACGGCCTAAAGAAATGTCATGCAGCTGCGTCTCCTACCGCCTGTGACGAAAAGCCCATTTTTTGTCATGATTTTTTTTCATAGAAGTAGGAGCCCACCACATCTATGATGATACAGGGTTTTGTCACAATTATCGTCATAGAAGTGTCATATGTATGACAGAAAAAAAAATCGTCCGGCCCAAAATGTCACAAATGTGTCTTTTTTTGTGGTGCTGGCAAGTAACATACCGATGACAAAGGGAACAACGTATGTTGTTATGCGGTTTGACCGATAAAGATCTTCGTAGAATATGTAGGAGCAAATATGAGCATCCAAGTTCCGCTATTGCTTACTGACAGGAGACATGTCTCCGTCATGTCTACATAGTTCTCGAACCCGTAGGGTCCGCACGCTTAAAGTTTCGGTGACGATTGTATTATGAGTTTATGTGTTTTGATGTACCGAAGGTAGTCCCGAGTCCCGGATGAGATCGGGTAGATGATTTCAGGAGTCTCGAAATGGTCGAGACGTAAAGATTGATATATTGACGACTACATTCTGACATCGGAAAGGTTCCAGTGATTCGGGCATTTTGAGTACCGGGAGTTACGGGAATACGGGGAAAAAAGTATATGGGCCTTATTGGGCTTTAGGGGAGAGAGGGAGGCAGGCCGCGCGCCCCCCCAGACTAGTACGAATTGGACTAGGGGGAGGGGCGACGCCCCCTCCTTCCTTCTCTTCTCTCTTCCCCTTCCTTGTCTCCTACTCCTACTACTTGGAAGGGCTCCTAGTTCTAGTAGGAAAGGGGGAATCCTAACCCCGGTGGGAGTAGGACTCCCCTAGGGCGCGCCATAGAGAGGGCCGGCCCTCCCCCACCTCCACTCCTTTATATACGGGGAGGGGGCACCCCTTGGAGACACAACAATTGATCTCTTTGATCTTTGAGCCGTGTGCAGTGCCCCTCTCCACATAGTCCACCTCGATAATATCATAGCGGTGCTTAGGCGAAGCCCTGCGTCGGTAGAACATCATCATCGTCACCACACCGTCGTGCTGACAGAACTCTCCCTCAAAGCTCGGCTGGATCTGAGTTCGAGGGGCGTCATCGAAGTTGAGCGTGTGCAGAACTTGGAGGTGCCGTGCGTTTGGTACTTGATCGGTCGGATCGTGAAGACGTACGACTACATCAACCACGTTGTGCTAACACTTCCGCTTTCGGTCTACGAGGGTACATGGACACACTCTCCCCTCTCGTTGCTATGCATCACCATGATCTTGCGTGTGCGTAGGAAATTTTTTGAAATTACTACGTTCCCCTACAGTGGCATCCGAGCCAGGTTTTATGCGTTGATGTTAAATGCACGAGTAGAACACAAGTGAGTCGTGGGTGATACAAGTCATACTTCTTACCAACATGTCACACTTTGGTTCGGCGATATTGTTGCATGAAGCGTCCCGGACCGACATTACGCGTACGCTTACGCGAGACTGGTTCTACCGACGTGCTTTGCACACGTGGTCAAGCGGTGTCGATTTCTCCAACTTTAGTTGAACCAAGAGTGGCTACACCCGGTCCTTGAGAAGGTTAAAACAACACTAACTTGACGAACTATCATTGTGGTTTTGATGCGTAGGTAAGAACGGTTCTTGCTCAGCCCGTAGCAGCCACGTAAAACTTGCAACAACAAAGTAGAGGACGTCTAACTTGTTTTTGCAGGGCATGTTGTGATGTGATATGGTCAAGGCATGATGCTATATTTTATTGTATGAGATGATCATGTTTTGTAACCAAGTTATAAATAATGGCAGGAGCCATATGGTTGTCGCTTTATTGTATGCAATGCAATCGCCTCAGAATTGCTTTACTTTATCACTAAGCGGTAGCGATAGTCGAGAAGCAATAGTTGGCGAGACGACAACGATGCTACGATGGAGATCAAGGTGTCGGCTACGATGACGATGGTGATCATGATTTGCAGGAGATGGAATCACAAGCACAAGATGATGATGGCCATATCATATCACTTATATTGATTGCATATGATGTTTATCTTTTATGCATCTTATTTTGCTTTGATTGACGGTAGCACTATAAGATGATCTCTCACTAAATTTCAAGATAAAAAGTGTTCTCCTGAGTATGCACCATTGCCAAAGTTCGTCGTGCCCGGACACCACATGATGATCGGGTGTGATAAGCTCTATGTCCATCTACAACGGGTGCAAGTTTTGCACATGGAATACTCGAGTTAAACTTGACGAGCCTAGCATATGCAGATATGGCCTCCGGAACACCGAGACCGAAAGGTCGGCGTGAATCATATAGTAGATATGATCAAAATAGTGATGTTCACCATTGAAAACTACTCCATTTCACGTGATGATCGGTTATGGTTTAGTTGATTTGGATCACGTGATCACTTAGATGATTAGAGGGATGTCTATCTAAGTGGGAGTTCTTAAGTAATTTGATTAATTGAACTTTAATTTATCATGAACTTAGTCCTGGTAGTATTAGCATATCTATGTTGTAGATCAATAGCTCGCGATGTTGCTCCGTGTTTATTTTTATATGTTCCTAGAGAAAACTAAGTTGAAAGATGTTAGTAGCAATGATGCGGATTGGATCCGTGATATGAGGTTTATCCTCATTGATGCACAAAAGAATTATGTCCTTGATGCACCGCTAGGTGACGTAAGACCTATTGCGGGGAAGCGAGATGCGACGTTATAAACGTTTTGACAAAAGCTCGGTATGATGACTACTTGATAGTTAAGTGCACCATGCTTTACGCTTAGAACCGGGACTTCAAAAATGTTTTGAATGCCACAGAGCATATAAGATGTTCCAAGAGTTGAAATTGGTATTTCATACTCATGCCCGTGTCGTGAGGTATGAAACCTCTGACAGTACTTTGCCTACAAGATGGAGGAGAATAGCTCTATCAGTGAGCATGTGCTCAGATTGTGCAGGTACTACAATTGCTTGAATCAAGTGGGAGTTAATCTTCCAGATAAGATAGTAATTGACGGAATTCTCTAGTCACTATCACCAAGTTAATAGAACTTCGTGATGAACTATAATATGCAAGGGATGACGAAAATAATTCCCGAGCTCTTTGCGATGCTGAAATCGACGAAGGTAGAAATCAAGAAAAGCATCAAGTGTTGATGGTTGACAAGACCACTAGTTTCAAGAAAAGGGCAAAGGGAAGAAGGGGAACTTCAAGAAGAACGGCAAGCAAGTTGCTACTCAAGTGAAGAAGCCCAAGTCTGTACCTAAGCCTGAGACTAAGTGCTTCTACTGCAAAGGGACTGGTCACTGGAAGCGGAACTGCCCCAAGTATTTGGCGGATAAGAAGGATGGAAAAGTGAACAAAGGTATATTTGATATACAGATTATTGATGTGTATTTTACTAGTGTTCGTAGCAACCCCTCGGTATTTGATACTGGTTCAGTTGCTAAGAGTAGTAACTCGAAATAGGAGTTGCAGAATGAACAGAGACTAGTTAAGGGTGAAGTGAAGACGTGTGTTGGAAGTGGTTCCAAGATTGATATGATCATCATCGCACGCTCCCTACACTTTCAGGATTAGTGTTGAACCTAAATAAGTGTTATTTGGTGTTTGCGTTGAGCATGAATATGATTTGATCATGTTTATTGCAATCGGTTATTCATTTAAGTTAGAGAATAATTGTTGTTCTATTTACATGAATAAAACCTTCTATGGTCATACACCCAATGAAAATGGTTTGTTGGATCTCGGTCGTAGTGATACACATATTCATAATATTGAAGCCAAAAGATGCAAAGTTAATAACGATAGTGCAACTCATTTGTGGCACTGCCGTTTAGGTCATATTGGTGTAAAGCGCATGAAGAAACTCCATGCTGATGAGATTTTGGAATCACTTGATTATGAATCACTTGATGCTTGCGAACCATGCCTTATGGGCAAGATGACTCCGTTCTCCGGAACAATGGAGCGAGCAACTGACTTATTGGAAATAATACATACTGATGTATGCGATCCGATGATTGTTGAGGCTTTCATGGCGGGTATCGTTATTTTCGACCTTCACAGATGATTTGAGCGGATATGGGTATATCTACTTGATGAAACATAAGTCTGAAACATTTGAAAAGTTCATATAATTTCAGAGTGAAGTGGAAAATCATCGTAACAAGAAAATAAAGTTTCTACGTTACGATCGTGGAGGAGAATATTTGAGTTACGAGTTTGGTCTTCATTTGAAACAATGCGGAATAGTTTCGCAACTCCGCCACCGAACACCACAGCGTAATGGTGTGTCCGAACATCGTAACCGTACTTTATTAGATATGGTGCAATCTATGATGTCTCTTCTTGATTTACCACTATCGTTTTGGGGTTATGCATTAGAGGCAGCTGCATTCATGTTAAATAGGGCACCATCTAAATCCGTTGAGACAACACCTTATGAACTTTGGTTTGGCAAGAAACCAAAAGTTGTCGCGTTCTTAAAATTTGGGGTTGCGATGCTTATGTGAAAAAGTTTCATCCTGATAAGCTCAAACCCAAATTGGAGAAATGTGTCTTCATAGGATACCCAAAGGAGGCAGTTAGGTACACCTTCATCACAGATCCGAAGGCAAGATATTCGTTGCTTATAATGGATCCTTTTACGGAGAAGGAGTTTCTCTCGAAAGAAGTGAGTGGGAGGAAAGTAGAACTTGATGAGGTAATCGTACACTGCTCCCTTATTGGAAAGTAGTTCATCACGTAAATCTGTTCTGTGACTACTACACCAACTAGTGAGGAAGCTAATGATGATGATCATGTAACTTGAGATCAAGTTACTACGAACCTCGTAGGGTAAACCAGAGTGAGATCCGCACGAGTGAATGCGGTAATCCTATTACGGAGGTCATGTTACTTGACCATGACGAACCTATGAACTATGATGAAGCGATGATGAGCCCAGATTCAAGAAATGGCTTGAGGCCATGAAATGCGAGATGGGATCCATGTATGAGAACAAAGTATGGACTTTGATTGACTTGCCCAATGATCGGCCGAGCCATTGAGACTAAATGGATCTTCAAGAGGAAGACGAGCAGCTGATATAGTGTTACTATCTACAAAGCTAGAATTGTGTAAAGGTTTTCGACAAGTTCAAGGTGTTCACTACTAATGACGAGTTTCTCACTCGTATCTATGCTTAAGTCTGTCCGAATCATGTTAGCAATTGTCGCATTTTATGAAATCGGCAAATGGATAAACAAAACTGCATTCCTTAATGGATGTATTAAAGAAGAGTTGTATATGATGCAAAACCGTAAGGTTTTGTCAATCCTAAAGGTGCTAACAAAATATGCAAGCTCCAGATCCATCTATGGACTGGTGCAAGCATCTCGAAGTTGGAATATATGCTTTGATAAGTTGATCAAAGCATATAGTTTCTCTACACTTGCGGTGAAGCCTGTATTTACAAGAAAGTGAGTGGGAGCACTACATCATTTTACGATAAGTATATGTGAATGACATATTGTTGATCGGAAATAATGTAGAATTATTCTGCAAAGCATGAAGGAGTGTTTGAAAGGAGTTTTTGAATGAAAGACCTCGGTGAAGCTGCTTACATATTGAGCATCAAGATCTATAGAGATAGATCAAGACGCTTGATAATTTTTTCAATGAGTACATACCTTGACAAGATTTTGAAGTAGTTCAAAATGGAACAGTCAAAGAAAGAGTTCTTGCCTGTGTTACAAGGTGTGAATTTGAGTAAGACTCGAAGCCCGACCACGGCAGAAGATAGAAAGAGAATGAAATTCATTCCCTATGCCTCAGCCATAGGTTCTATAAAGTATGCCATGCTGTACCAGATCTATTGTATACCCTACACTGAGTTTGGCAAGGGAGTACAATAGTGATCTAGGAGTAGATCCTTCAGACAGCGATCAAAATTATCCTTAGTGGAATAAGGATATGTTTCTCGATTATGGAGGTGACAAAAAGGTTCGTCGTAAAGGGTTACGTCGATGCAAGTTTTTACACTGATCCAGATGACTCTAAGTCTCAATTTGGATGCATATTGAAAGTAGAGCTATTAGCTAGAGTAGCTCGGTGCAGAGCATTGTAGACATAGAGATTTGCAAAATACTTACGGATCTGAAGGTGACAGACCCGTTGACTAAAGTTATCTCACAAGCAAAACATGATCACACCTTAATACTCTTTGGGTGTTAATCACATAGTAAACCCTTTGGGTGTTGGTCACATATTGATGTGAACTATGGGTGTTAACCACATAAAGATGTGAACTATTGATGTTAAATCACATGGCGATGTGAACTAGATTATTGACTCTAGTGCAAGTGGGAGATGAAGGAAATATGCCTAGAGGCAATAATAAAGTTATTATTTATTTCCTTATTTCATGATAAATGTTTATTATTCATGCAGAATTGTATTAACTGGAAACATAATACATGTGTGAATACATAGACAAACATAGTGTCACTAGTATGCCTCTACTTGACTAGCTCGTTAATCAAAGATGGTTAAGTTTCCTAACCATAGACATGAGTTGTCATTTGATTAACGGGGTCACATCATTAGAAGAATGATGTGATTGACTTGACCCATTCCGTTAGCTTAGCACTTGATCGTTTAGTATGTTGCTATTGCTTCCTTCATGACTTATACACATTCCTATGACTATGAGATTATGCAACTCCCGGATACCAGAGGAACACTTTGTGTGCTACCAAACGTCACAACGTAACTGGGTGATTATAAAGGTTCTCTCTGGTGTCTCCAAAGGTACTTGTTGGGTTGGCGTATTTCGAGATTAGGGATTTGTCACACCGATTGTCGGAGAGGTATCTCAGGCCCACTCGGTAATGCACATCACTATAAGCCTTGCAAGCATTGCAACTAATGAGTTAGTTGTGGGATGATGTATTACAGAATGAGTAAAAGAGACTTGCGTAACGAGATTGAACTAGGTATTGAGATACCGACGATCGAATCTCGGGCAAGTAACATACCGATGACAAAGGGAACAACGCATGTTGTTATGCGGTATGACCGATAAAGATCTTCGTAGAATATGTAGGAGCCAATATGGGCATCCAGGTTCCGCTATTGGTTATTGACCGGAGACATGTCTCGGTCATGTCTACATAGTTCTTGAACCCGTAGGGTCCGCACGCTTAAAGTTTCGGTGACGATTGTATTATGAGTTTATGTGTTTTGATGTACCGAAGGTAGTCCCGAGTCCCGGATGAGATCGGGTACATGACGAGGAGTCTCGAAATGGTCGAGACGTAAAGATTGATATATTGGACGACTACATTCGGACATCGGAAAGGTTCCGAGTGATTCGGGTATTTTTCGGAGTACCGGGGAGTTACGGGAATACGGGGAAAAAAGTATATGGGCCTTATTGGGCTTTAGGGGAGAGAGGGAGGCAGGCCGCGCCTGCAGACTAGTCCAGGTGGACTAGGGGGGAGGCGGCGCCCTCCTTCTCTTCTCTCTTCCTTCCTTGTCTCCCTACTCCTACTACTTGGAAGGGCTCCTAGTTCTACTAGGAAGGAATCCTACTCGATGGGAGTAGGACTCCCCTAAGGCGCGCCATAGAGAGGGCCGGCCTCCCCTCCTCCACTCCTTTTTATATACGGGAGGGGCACCCTTCGAGACACAACAATTGATCTCTTTAATCTTTTAGCCGTGTGCGGTGCCCCTCTCCACCATAGTCCACCTCGATAATATCGTAGCAGTGCTTAGGCGAAGCCCTGCGTCGTTAGAACATCATCATCGTCACCATGCCGTCGTGTTGACAGAACTCTCCCTCAAAGCTCGGCTGGATCAGAGTTCGAGGGACGTCATCGAGTTGAACGTGTGCAGAACTCGGAGGTGCCGTGCGTTCGGTACTTGATTGGTCGGATCGTGAAGACGTATGACTACATCAGCCGCGTTGTGCTAACGCTTCCGCTTTCGGTCTACGAGGGTACATGGACACACTCTCCCCTCTTGTTGCTATGCATCACCATGATCTTGCGTGTGCGTAGGAATTTGTTTGAAATTACTACGTTCCCCAACAGAGTCCTCATGGACGGTGGCAGCAACCTCAATCTGCTCTATCAGGATATAATGCGCAAAATGGGCATTAACCCATCACAGATCAAGCCCACAAAGACTACCTTCAAAGGAGTCATACTAGGTGTAGAGGCCAGTTGTACGGGCTCAATCACACTCGAGGTGGTCTTCGGATCTCCAGATAACTTCCGAAGCGAAGAGTTAATCTTCGATATCGTCCCCTTTCGCAGAGGCTATCACGCACTGCTGGGACGAACGACATTTTCTCGATTTAACGCGGTGCCACATTATGCTTATATCAAGCTCAAGATGCCCGGACCACGCGGCGTCATAACAGTTAATGGAAACACGAACGCCTCCCCTTTATCGGAGGAGCACACCGCTGCCTTAGCGGCGAGGCGTGAGCGGCCTTCTCAAGCGAACCTCAATTCAGCGGCGAACTCTCGGACACTTTGTCAAGAGAGTCCTGAATATTCTGCAGCAGGATAGCTCGGCTCGTCAATAGCTCGATTAGCAAGATGGCCTCCGTCCCAGTCCCGATCAAGTGGCGGCATTCGTACCACGCGTACATAACTACGCACTCAAAATACCATGGGCATAGACGGAGCATACCTACCTTGTGATCCACAATGCGGCTCGACGCTCCGGACTATATACTTTCACCGCTTCCTTTTTTCCTTTTCAGGTTTCTTTTCCACAGGCCTTCCCTGATGGCTTGATCGCAGGTCCTTTCGAAGGACAAATACACCAAGACGGCAGTCAGCTTGGACGTAGAGGGGAATTTCTAGGTGATTTCTTTAACGACCACTCTAGCTGTTTTCAGGACCCACACGCAGCTCTCCCTTGGTTGTGGCATGTTAAATAGCCTGTTGCTTATCATACTATTTGTATCAATGCGCTTTGACGTACCAATCAAATTATAATGGGAACAGTTTGCGGCCCAAAATTTAGGGCCCCAGCACATTACCTTTGCTCTTTTTCTGTTTTCCTTTTTCTATTGATAACTTTATCAGATAGCATGCGTACACTTTGGTACATTTCAATCTGCCAGGGGCTCCATAGCGCCCCACAATACGGCAACAAAGTCCGAACACTTTTTATAGTATAGTTCGGCACCCAATTTAGCATTATATGCATTGGCTCAATCATGTCTTTGGTCAATAGTTGGGTTGCCCGCCTGTGCTTGCTACCTTACGTTCCGCTATATCGGCTAGGGTAGTAAAGGAGAACTACTGCGATTGTGCCTGGTTTACAGCGATGAGCACCTCGAGAGAAAGCTGGCGAAACCGATCATTATGATGCGACAAGAGCTGGTCAGCTCTTCGGAGGTTTCGAATCGTTGGAGATTTTTTCCGCATTACGTGAGGGATCGGTACTCACCCAATCAGGTGTTTATAGCATCCTAGTTCAGATACTAGGGGCTGCACCCACATTTTTATTGTCAAACTCCTATGGCTAAGTGAGGGTGCTAAAGCCGCATAGTCTAATTGTCGGGTTCGTTGCGCTAAACACCTCCTTCAAAGACAAGACAATTGGATCAAGAGTGTTTAGATTACATCCCGAACACCCCCTTAACACCTACGTGGGGCGAAGCGGCGTGAAAGTCGTTATATCAACTAGAGGGGGTGAATAGGGGATTTTATGAATTCTTCAGCGAGGAATTTCGGGGTGAGGAAATTCCTAAGCGAAGAACTACTAGCAGCAGAATAAGTACTCAGATGCAAAAATAACAGAACATAAGCTGGGTCATCATGATGAAATGTAAACACGCACAGAGTACATAAAGCGTAAGCACAGAAAACAGGATGAAGACAAACAGACTGAAGAAATTGAACTAAGGAAATTGAGAAAGTCCTCAGTCAAAGTCTTCAAACCGATATGAACAAGCACACAACACAAAAATGAGTGATACGTCTCCAACGTATCTATAATTTTTGATTGTTCCATGCTATTATATTATCTGTTTTGGATGTTCAATGGGCTTTATTATACACTTTTATGTTATTTTTGGACTAACCTATTAAACGGAGGCCCAGCCCAAATTGCTGTTTTTTGCCTATTTCTGTGTTTCGAAGGAAAGGAATATCAAACGGAGTCCAAACGGAATGAAACCTTCGGGAACATGATTTTCGGAACAAACGTGATCCAGAGGACTTGGAGTGGATGTCAAGCAATCAACGAGGAGGCCCACGAGGCGGCCGCGCCTACCCCCGAGGCGCCCTCCACCACAGTGGGCCCCTCATGGCTCCACCGACCTACTTCTTCCTCCTATATATACCAACGTACCCCTAAAACATCAGAGGAGGAGCAAAAACCCTATTTCCACCGCCGCAACCTTCTGTACCCGTGAGATCCCATCTTGGGGCCTTTTAGGTGCTCACTTTGAGGGGCATTGATCACGGAGGGCTTCTACATCAGCATCATAGCCTCTCAGATGATGTGTGAGTAGTTTATCTCAGACCTTCGGGTCCATAGTTATTAGCTAGATGGCTTCTTCTCTCTCTTTGGATCTCAATACAAAGTTCTCCTCGATTCTTTGGAGATCTATTCGATGTAATCTTCTTTTGCGGTGTGTTTGTCGAGATCCGCTGAATTATGGGTTTATAATCAAGATTATCTATGAACAATATTTGAATCTCCTCTGAATTCTTTTATGTATGATTGGTTATCTTTGCAGGTCTCTTCGAATTATCAGTTTGGTTTGCCTACTAGATCGATCTTTCTTGCAATAGGAGAAGTGCTTAGCTTTGGGTTCAATCTTGCGGTGCTCGATCCCAGTGTGATGAGGGGAAAGCGACACATATTGTATTGTTGCCATCGAGGATAAAAGATGGGGTTTATATCATATTTCTTGAGTTTATCCTTCTACATCATGTCATCTTGCTTAAAAGCGTTACTCTGTTCTTATGAACTTAATACTCTAGATGCATCTTTGGATAGCGGTCGATGTGTGGAGTAATAGTAATAGATGCAGGCAGGAGTCGGTCTACTTGTCATGGACATGATGCCTATATACATGATCATACCTAGATATTCTCATAACTATGCTCAATTCTATCAATTATTCGACATTAATTTGTTTACCCACCGTAATACTTATGCTCTTGAGAGAAGCCACTAGTGAAACCTATGGCCCCCGGGTCTATTCTCTATCATATTAATCTACCGTTATCTCTATTACAGTTTATTTTTCTTTCTTTACTTTCACTCTTTATCATAATAATACCAAAAATATTATCTTATCATCTCTATCAGATCTCACTTTTGCAAGTGGATGTGAAGGGATTGACAATCCCTTTATCGCGTTGGTTGCAAGGTTCTTATTTGTTTGTGTAGGTGCGTGGGACTTGAGCATGGTCTCCTACTGGATTGATACCTTGGTTCTCAAAACTGAGGGAAATACTTACGCTACTTTTACTGCATCACCCTTTCCTCTTCAAGGGAAAACCAACGCAGTGCTCAAGAGGTAACAAGAAGGATTTACTCGCGCCGTTGCCTTGGAGTCTCGCTAAGTCAAGACATACCAAGTACCCATCACAAACTCTTATCCCTCGCATTACATTATTTTCCATTTGCCTCTCGTTTTCCTCTCCCCCACTTCACCCTTGACGTTTTATTTGCCCTCTTTTCCGTTCGCCTCTTTTTCGCTTGCTTCGTCGTTATGGCTTGTCCTTTATCTACTCCTTTGTCTCCCGAGTTCGAAGTTCTTCACTTCAAACAAAAATAAGGAGAAAATCTAAAAGATGCTTGGTATAGGATGATAGAATCCTATCGTGGTTGCACTATGGAGGGAGGTTTCAAGGTTTTACTTTGCAATTTTTATGTTGGGCTAACCGTATCCCATAGACAACTCCTTGATTTTGCCGCCAAAGGGAATTTTATTGAAACTGATCCTAGTTTTTCTTATGAAATTATAGAGGGGATAGTAGGAATACTTCCCCCACAAAAGGGACCAACTCTTACTCAAGAGGGAACCCAAATCTTGGTGTTAAACGATAGCGCTTGTTGGGAGGCAACCCAATTTTATTTTATTTTCTTGCTTTTTGGTTCTGTTTAGGAATAAATCTTTGATCTAGCCTCTGGTAAGATGTGTTTTTATGTTTTAATTAGTTTTTGTGCCAAGTTAAACCTATAGGATCTTCTTGGATGATAGTTATTTGATCTTGCTGAAAATTCCACAAACTTTCTGTTCATGAAAACAATTTTTTTTAAATCACCAGAACGTGATAAAATAGTGATTCCAATTGCAGTAGATCAATAAACAAATTACCTAGGTCATCCTATTTTGATAGATTTTTCTGAGTTCTAGAAGTTTGCGTTAGATACAGATTATTTCAGACTGTTCTGTTTTTGACAGATTCTGTTTTTCGTGTGTTGTTTGCTTATTTTGATGAATCTATGGCTAGTAAAAGAGTTTATAAACTATATAGAAGTTGGAATACAGTAGGTTTAACACCTATATAAATAAATAATGAGTTCAATACAGTACCTTAAAGTGGTGGTTTGTTTTATTTTGCTAATGGAGCTCATGAGATTTTCTGTTGAGTTTTGTGTTCTGAAGTTTTCATGTTTTGGGTAAAGATTTGATGTATTATGGAACAAGGATTGGCAAGAGCCTAAGCTTGGGGATTCCCAAGGCACCCCAAGGTAAAATTCAAGGACAACCAAAAGCTTAAGCTTGCGGATGCCCCGGAAGGCATCCCCTCTTTCGTCTTCGTCTATCGGTAACTTTACTTGGGGCTATATTTTTATTCACCACATGATATGCGTTTTGCATGGAGCGTCTTGTATGATTTGAGTCTTTGCTTTTTAGTTTACCACAATCATCCTTGCTGTACACACCTTTTGAGAGAGACACACATGATTCGGAATTTATTAGAATACTCTATGTGCTTCACTTATATCTTTTGAGCTATATAGTTTTTCCTCTAGTGCTTCACTTATATCTTTTAGAGGATGGTGGTGGTTTTATTTTATAGAAATTATTGATCTATCATGCTTCACTTATATTATTTTGAGGGTCTTAAACAGCATGGTAATTTGCTTAAATTGTGAAATTAGTCCTAATATGATAGGCATCCAAGATGAGTATAATAAAAACTTCCATATTGAGTTCATTGAATATCGTGAGAAGTTTGATACTTGTAAGTGTTTTGAGATATAAAGGTGGTAATATGAAAGTGTGCTAGTTGAGTAATTGTGAAATTGAGAAATACTTGTGTTAAGGTTGGCAAGTCACGTAGCATGAATGTATGGTAAAAGTTATATTCTGAGTTTGACGAGCATAAGGTGTTCTTTTATTGCTTTCCTTATGAGTGGCGGTCGGGGACGAGCGATGGTCTTTTCCTACCAATCCATCCCTCTAGGGGCATGCATAGTAGTACTTTGCTTCCAGGGCTAATAAACTTTTGCAATAAGTATATGAGTTGTTTACGACTAATGTGAGTCCATGGATTATACGCACTCTCACCCTTCTACAATTTTCTAGCCTCTACGGTACCATGCATTGCCCTTTCTCACCTTGAGAGTTGGTGCAAACTTCGCCGGTGCATCCAAACCCCGTGATATGATATGCTCTATCACATAAACCTCCTTATATCTTCCTCAAAACAGCCGCCATACCTACCTATCATGGCATTTCCATAGCCATTCAGAGATATATTGCCATTCAACTTTCCACCGTTTCGTTTATTATTACACGCTTCATCATTGTCATATTGCTTTGCTTAATCATGTAGTTGACATTGTATTTGTGGCAAAGCCACCATTCATAATTTTTTATACATGTCACTCTTGATTTATTGCATATCCCGGTACACATGGGAGGCATTCACATAGAGTCATATTTTGTTCTAAGTACTGAGTTGTTATTCTTGAGTTGTAAGTAATAAAAGTGTGATGATCATCATTATTAGAGCATTGTCCCATGTGAGGAAAGGATGATGGAGACTATGATTCCCCCACAAGTCGGGATGAGATTCCGGACTAAAAAAAAAGAAAAAAAAGAGGCAAAAAAAGATAAGGCCCAAAGAAATGAGAGAAAAAGAGAGAAGGGACAATGTTACTATCCTTTTTCCACACTTGTGCTTCAAAGTAGCACCGTGATCTTCATGATAGAGAGTCTCCTATGTTGTCACTTTCATATACTAGTGGAATTTTTCATTATAGAACTTGGCTTGTATATTCCAATGATGGGCTTCCTCAAAATGCCACAGGTCTTTGTGAGCAAGCAACTTGGATGCACACCCACTTAGTTTCTTTTGTTGAGCTTTCATATATTTATAGCTCTAGTGCATCCGTTGCATGGCAATCCCTACTCCTCACAATAACATCAATTGATGGGCATCTCCATAGCCTATTGATTAATAGCGTCGATGTGAGACTTTCTACCTTTTGTCTTCTCACATAACCCCCATCATTATACCATATTCCACCCATAGTGCTATATCCATGGCTTGCGCTCATGTATTGCGTAAAGGGTTGAAAAAGGCTGAAGCGCGTTAAAAAGTATGAACCAATTGCTCGGCTTGTCATCGGGGTTATGCCATGATGAGAGCGTTTTGTGTGTGAAGTTGAAGCATGGCCTAACTATATGATTTTGTAGGGATAAGCTTTCTTTGGCTATGTTATTTTGATAAGACATAATTGCTTGGTTAGCATGTTTGAAGTATTATTGTTTTTATGTCAACATTAAACTTTTATCTTGAATCTTTCGGATCTAAATATTCATGCCACACTAAAGAGAATTACATTGAAAATTATGCTAAGTAGCATTCCACATCAAAAATTCTGTTTTTATCATTTTACCTACTCGAGGGCGAGCAGGAATTAAGCTTGGGGATGCTTGATCGTCTCCAACATATCTATAATTTTTTATTGTTCCCTGCTATTATATTATATGTTTTGGATGTTCAACGGGCTTTATTATACACTTTTATATTATTTTTGGGACTGACCTATTAACAGGAGGCCGAGCCCAAATTGCTGTTTTTTTTTTCCTATTTTAGTGTTTCGGAGGAAAGGAATATCAAATGGAGTCCAAACGGAATGAAACCTTCGGAAACATGATGTTCGGAACAAATGTGATCGAGAGGACTTGGAGTGGGCGTCAAGCAATCAGCGAGGAGGCCACACGAGGCAGGCGCCTACCTGGGCGCGCCCTCCACTCCTAAATGGGCCCCTCGTGGCTCCACCGACCTACTTCTTCCTCCTATATATACCTCATTACCCCCAAAACATCGGAGGAGGAGCAAAAACCCTATTTCCACCGCTTGACCTTACATGCAGTGAGATCCCATCTTGGGGCCTTTTCGGCGCGCTCACTTTGAGGGCATTGATCACCGAGGCTTCTACATCAATACCATAGCCTCTCCGATGATGTGTGAGTAGTTTACCTCGGACCTTGGTCCTTGAAGTTATTAGCTAGATGGCTTCTTCTCTCTCTTTGGATCTCAATACAAAGTTCTCCTCAATTCTCTTGGAGATCTATTCGATGTAATCTTCTTTTTTGTGCTGTGTTTGTCGAGATCCAGATGAATTGTGGGTTTATGATCAAGATTATCTATGAACAATATTTGAATCTCCTCTGAATTGTTTTATGTATGATTGGTTATCTTTGCAAGTCTCTTGAATTATCGATTTGCTTTGGCCTACTAGATTGATCTTTCTTGCAATAGGAGAAGTGCTTAGCTTTGGATTCAATCTTCTTGATTGCTCGATCCCGATGTGATGAGGGAACGGCGACGCGTATTGTATTGTTGCCATCGAGGATAAAAAATGGGGTTTATATCATATTGCTTGAGTTTATCCTTCTACATCATGTCATCTTGCTTAAGCGTTACTCTGTTCTTATGAACTTAATACTCTAGATGCATCTTTGGATAGCGGTCGATGTGTGGAGTAATAGTAGTACATGCAGGCAGGAGTCGGTGTACTTGTCGCGGATGTGATGTGTCGTGGTTTTGTCACGGCAGATGTCCTCGTGAAAGGACTTAGTCATGGAACCATCGCTACGGGTTAACTTAAAGGGGTTAAAGCGGACAAGGGACGCAAGAGAGTTTTTTACTAGTTCGGCCCCTTACGATGAAGGTAAAGCCTACGTCTAGTTGTGATGGAATTGCTGGGGTTTCGATGACCCGAGGGAAGCGAATCGCTTTGCACGAGTCTCGAGTTGTTGTCTGTTGTCCTTGAACCGCCCGTCGAATTGCGTCCCTTATATACATGGGTTGATGCCGCTGGTTTCTGAGAATCCGAAATGGCTCATAAACGTGTCCGGCTCGTTCTTTGCTCTTTCTATCTTACAACACAAGTTTAGATATATGAATACCGGTTTATGTCTACATGCCTTAAACCGGTTCTGGGCCCTGGCCCTTCATAAAGCGCCACCGTCTGTCTTCATGGGCTTCAGATATAACGAACTACTAATGGGGTTAACCCAGCCTCTCCTGGCCGGTTTACACCCAGTAGTAATATCCCCAACATTAGGCCCCAGACTGATTTGAACTGGTTCATGTCAGTCCTGAATACTTTAAGAAAATTTCTTCTTCAATATCTTTACATAATTCATAAACCGCCATGACGTCACTTTCCAAGACCATGGTAAACCGCCGTGACCTCATCTATTATTTAAAATTGTGTATAATCCATCTTCATTAATGAGCCTCCGACAATCGAGGCGACAGCCCCGCCTCATATCCAAATTTCAGGCTCCTCGATTTTCACGCCTGACACTTATCTTGTGCCTTTATAATAAATAAGACCAGGGGGTCTTTCCATTCCCCCCCATATCTCTTCACTTCATCCTCTTCCTTGCGCTGCCCGACCCTTGGAGCTCACTTGCATACCGTCGACCTTCATACGCCTCAACCCGGCCTTTGCATCACCACGAGCGTAGGAGAATCGCGGCGCTTCTCCGCTCTTCCATCGGCATCGGTAAGCTCTCTTTCCTTCCACCATAGATCTGTCTCTAGGGTTTTCGGTGTTCGCCAATCGGTGTTCGGCCTTTGTTAAATGGTGTGTAATAGCTCTTTGATTCAAACCTTGATATCCATCTGTCTGGCGATAATAAAGTAGCCCTTCTTTTCCATCTAATGCATCTCGTTTAAGTAGAAGATCCCATCTGAACCTTCATCAACTGCTTGAGCATCAATATTTAGGTCTAAATATATTTTCATTTTCTGACATGCGATATATCCAAAATGATAATGCCAACTTGTGAAACCTGTTTTTCCTTCACTTATGCATCTTTGGACCTGTTTCTTCAATACCGGATTAAGCGGTTTTAACTCCTCGGAAAAAATGATGACCCGTAGATACCATTAGTCCCACTGAACCGCCAATGCACTTCACCATTATCTTGTCTCCATCGATGAAACTCGGTTTATGAACAACCAACTCCGGTTTAATAATATCTTGGCACCCTTATATTGCTGTATATTTGTCCACTTTGTAAATCTTAAGACGGCAACAATAATGTTTCAGATTTTCATTGCCATGGCCAAGCAAGTCTATGAATGCAATTGGGTCCCTTCTCGAGTGACCGAAGAACAGTTAAACAATCTTGTTAAAACGGGCGCTTTAGCCAAGAAAGACATCATCCACTGGAGAGTCCCTGGCCTGGAAAATCCTTCTACACCCAAGGATGGAGAGGTAGTTGTGTTTGTCGATCACTTAGGCCGGGGTTTCAGCCCTCCCGGTTCAACAATTTTCCGGGATGTACTGGCCAGCTTTCAACTGCGCCCTCAAGACATCGGTCCTAATTCTGTGACCAACATCTGCCACTTCCAAGTTTTTTGTGAGGTTTATCTACAAGAGGAACCTACAATAGAACTATTCAGGGATTTCTTTCACTTAAACCGTCGCACAGAATTCACAGATGGACCCAACACTGAATTGGGTGGAATGGCGGTTCAGAAAAGGAAGGAAGTTACTTTTCCTCATCCCAAGCTTCACAGTCACCCCAAGGGTGGAACCAGACCTGGTTTTTACTACAAGGATACATTCCACACGATGAAAACCCCCTGCCGGGTTACATACAAACGCTGAGCAACACACATCCTTTCCCTCGAGAGGTTGTTTGCCAAAGAAAGGGCCAACTATGCTCCTCAATTATCAAAGCTTAGAGCCTTCATGGCAAATGGTTTGTGAGGAGTTGATCTTGCTCGTTGTTGGATAAGTGGAGCATTCAGCCCTTAAGCCGGCGCTCGGTTTTATGTGTGAGTATCACGGGGAGTTTGAAAGATGCTTCGGTGACACATTGACATTCAGCTTACGAGATGAAGAAGTCAGCGAAATTTGTAAAAAGATGTTGAGCGAGCCGGAGTATGCGTACCCCAAACTGGGCTACACCCTTTCTGCACCTTCAACAAACCGCCAGCTGTAAGAATCATATAATCTTTTTATCTGAAGTTTCTTCTGTCCAAATATTCTCTGAAAGTGTGATTATTTTCTGACAGTTTGATGATCCATCCTGGAACAAGAAACCCCCACAGGACAAACCGGTCAAGCTAGTTCGTCCAAAGACCAAGGTTGTTAAAAAACCTGCCAAGAGAAGGACCACTGCATCCTCCGATCCACCAGCTGATGATGATGTGGGTAATGCGGAACAAGAGGTAGAACTTGATTCGCTTGGTTCATTTTTCATACACCTCACTGACAACGATTATTACGAGGACGAAGTTGAAGGTAGTCACGCTGATGATGTAGAGGTAATCATTCTTTCCTCCGATTGAGATCCTCTGCCAACATCAAAAATCCGTCGAGCAAATCGGAAAGTAAAATTTTCTCACCCCCTTGCTTACATGGACCCAAACTTTATTTTGAAGACACAACAACCGCGAGGCTACGCCGCACAACTTACAATGACCGGTAGTTACCTCCGCCCGGTTTAAGACAGCCAGGTTCGGAAAGCGCCCGATCAGAGGTCTCTTATCCTTGACACTTCATGCTCCAAAGCAGGTTGTTTCGCCAGCCTCTTAACCCATCCAGACTCAAATTATCGGTGCTTCTCACTCATCTTACGGAGAGTAGTACCACAAAGCTTCCACCCCTCAAAAGCAGTGCTTGGGTGAGTCATATCCTTATTTTTATCCTTGATATGTTATTTTAATATATCTTGTCTTGATCCTCGTTTTTATTTTCTCGATTGCTAAGCCCGGACCAGCAAGAAGGCTTGGCTGAATAAACCGGCCCGAGGAGGGCGTGGGTACGTTGAACGGAGAAAACTCCGGATCCTGAAGAGACCAACATTGATGACATCTTTGAATGACCCACCGCCTCAAGATCATGATTTACGTTCTTTGGCCAGGTAGAAGTTGACACCACAAGCTATCTTTGACCAGCCAACCAGCCCTGTCCGAGGCGACAACAAACGGCAAGTCCGGTTAAAAATCTTGACAAACCCGGCAACCCGATGGCAACTTTGCGGCGACAAAGATGGCGATGTTATGATTCACTTGCAGCGGCCATACCATTCACAGTAATCACAGCCGCTTTGTCAAAACATCTTATAAAGATGAACTCTACTTGCAATTGGCAAAAGGCAAATGGAATGCTGATTTGTCAAATTATGCGCATCTGAATGCTCAAGACCTTCATTACGGCTACGAACCGTCATGCAGCACCGGTCGTGACTATGAAACCGGTTTGGTAAATATGATGAAGGAACGATATGTGGTAACTTCATAAGTGTTTATCTCGTATATTTAATTGCATCTTATCAACTCCAGCAGCACCCAAGTGACGGTTTAAGATACCAATTTAAACCGGGACTTTAATAACAATTTCATGTTTGCAACAATGCATGTTAACTTCACTCATGAAGCCCCCAAGGGCCGGTTTAACTTTAGAAAAATGAACCGAGACTTTGTAGAAAAATTCCCATCTCAGCAATTTATGAGCAAATACACATTAGCCCCCAAGTGCCAAGCTTAATACTTGTATTGTGCTTGGGACTTGTAAAAATTTCTGATAAAGAACAAATATGCATTAGCACCCAAGTACTAAGGATATAACTTGTTGTGTGCTTGGTACTTCAAATATGTACTGTCAACTCATTATATATCTATCTCTGTATAGGTTGAACTGAGCAAGAAAAGAAAAGCCAAACCGCTGATCTGCAAGAGAACCTCAAGTCCCAACAAGCTGAAACCTCCAAAGCGAAGGAAGAATTGACCAGCGCTCTAGGCGCTATGGAGAAACTGAAAGAAGGCTTCAACAAAGAGCGGGCGGATTGGGGGACTGAAAGATCCGCTTTGATAAACAGGGCTGAAAAAGTAGAAGCCGCTCTTAAACCGGTGGTTGATGAACTCACCGGCGTAAAGCGGCAGATTCATGCCATGATTGATGCTGTGTTCGGTAAACATCCTTGACTTACGCTTTCAACATATCCTTTCATGGATTGCCGGTTTACTAAGGCTTGTAATGATGCGAGAACTTCGTATTAGCCATCTTGGCTCGATGTCTGAAGAAGTTAAGCGGCCTATACTACGATAGAACAATTTGTATACCGGTGCGCAGCGGATCATCTATACTGCTTCACACAATAATCCTCCGCCCACCTTGATCAAGGATACCTTAGAAAGGTTATCTATGCTTCCTGCTCGGGTAGACCAGCTAAAAAAGTCTGCCGCTAGAGCGAAGGCGCTTTTAGCGACCGGGGCGAACAAAAGCATGGGTACCTGACTTTGATCCAGTGGAAGCAGCCCAAGGTTATCCCAGTTTGAAGGAAGACGGAACAAAATTAACAATGATGATCTCGGAATCATAAACCGGGAAGTACGCCCATTGGCTTGTCAACTAGTTGAAGAAGCAGATCTTTCGTACTATCAGGCGAGTTATGATGATAAGAACAGACGGGTTGCGGCACCAATTCGAGCATAAAATCTTATCCCGCAATCCGTAAGCACACTTATGCCCCTGAGATTGAACCGTCCACGATAGCGATGAAGCTGTATTCCAAGCCCTAAGCGGGATCGATTGGGCAATTGTTGATTTCCAGCCCTTTAGCAGAAGAAGGAGTTGAACCGTGGCGAGATGATCCATAACCATCGAGGCCAAGCTGGTGACCAATCATGAAGCAGGAGGCGGTTTAGTCTTCTACATGCCGCAACATGTATTTGAGAAAACAATTATCCTTTTGGGCATAAGCGCCTTGTAATAGACTAGTTAAAATGCTTGATGCGGTATGCCTTCGTGCATATTTATACATGGCGATGCACCTTAATCCGACACACTTTAAGAGATGATAATCATAATCCATAATTATTTATTCAAAAGCTGTTCTTTTGTGAATCAAAAAGCTTAAAAGCGCTTGCAGGCGGTTTACTAGGCGAGGTCATGATACCCAAATACATACATATATATATATATATATATATATATATATATATATATATATATATATATATATATATATATATATATATATATATATATATACGACCAAGGTTTATAACCATGGTTGTAAAAGATAACCAAATATGGAAATATATGATACCTGTGACCTTTTGGCATAACGTTGGTTGACCAACTTTGTAATGAGGGGCATAACCCCAATCTGGAGTATAAGTAACTCATGTTATATGATGTTTGGTTTACAATAAAACCGTTTCGGGTTACAATAAACACCAGTTTATTCAATACTGGTGACTTTGAGTCAAAACCAGACCGGGCGGATAGTCTCCGGATTATGATTTGATCATGTAGTGACAACTTGTAGTTGACAGCCTAACCGGGTTGATAAACACCGGTTTTAAAAAACATCATAAATCTTATCAAAAGAGAGCAAAACTTAACCAAAGGCAAATAAAACCGTTGTAGTCGAAGCTTTTCACGGGCTACCAGGCCCCAAATTCGAGGCTTTTAAGTGGGCTGCAGACCTTTGAAGGTTAAACCATTTTTGCAAAGCCTTTTAGATGGTCCTCAATCCTTGACCAATCATCGTTTTAACTTGACAAGTTCAGAATGCGTATTTTTAGAAGTAACTTGACAAAGTTCGAAGGGTCATACCAGAGTTTACACAGGCGGAGTGACTTACTTAAAGAGCGGAGTTAACCGGGGTTTTAGGTGTATACACGGGCTTCCAAGCCACGACCATAGCCCATTACAAGTGTAGATTCTAAGTTCATTGCGATAGCAAAGAATCCCCTAAGTAAGGTTTTGAGCTGTGCTCGATGGGTGCCTATGTTTGAGTTGGTTTTTACAACACTCTCTTTGGCCTCAGATTGATTTGGCTTTGAGCGATCAAGAGGTGTATTTGTGGTTGGATATGACCAAGCCCCCAAGTGATCTTTGTGGCATTGCGCCGATCAAGAGGTGTAGCTATGGTTTTGGATACGACCAAGCCCCCAAGTGATGTGATATAATGCTTTGAAAAAGCTAAATCAAGGGAGTAAACCGGATAACGCTTTATAAGCGAAGCTCCATGTAACCACACATGATGTAAGAAAACAACAGATACCCGCTTTAGCTGAGGTTCGGTTTATTATATTGATCATAATATATACATTGTCATATAATATGTACATAAGCGAAGCCTATGGCTCCAAGTATAGTAGGGCCGAAGATGAGCAATATTCCATGACCGTTGGTCTCCTCCTCCGATTTACGTGAGTCTTTGCGCTCTCGAACATCGATTAGGTAGTACAACCCGTTGTGCAGATTCTTGCTGACCACAAAAGGACCTTCCCAAGGGGGGGATAACTTGTGCATGTCTGTCTGATCCTGGATGAGCTGAAGCACCAAATCTCCTTCTTGAAAGGTTACAGTTTCTATCCCGGCGGCTATGATAACACGCGAATCCTGGCGATAAATCGCCGAGCAGGCTGCCGCCATGTCCACGTTCCTCATCTAACAGGTAGGTCAAGAGCTTCCTGCCGTGCCTTCGCTGTTATCGAGCTTCAACATATGCCGCTACGAGGTGAGTCATAGCGAGATGTCACTAGGAAGAGCAACTTCGCTTTCCGTAAACCATGAAGAGCGGTGTATATCTGGCGATCTATTGGGTGTGGTATTGATGCTCCATAACACGAGAGGTAGCTCCTCAACCCAACAACTTTGGCATCCATTGCAAAGGAACCATAAGCGGGGTTTGATGCCTCTCAAGATCTCTTGATTGGCCCTCTCGGCTTGACCATTGGACTGGGGGTGGCGGCGGCGATAATCGTCAAGCGGATGTGCTCACGTTAATGAGAACTCCTTCATGGCACCCTTTGGCCAATTGGTACCATTATGCGCTATAATCTTTGTGTGGAAAGCCAAAATGGAAGATCACCTTTTGATGAATTGAACCGCCATGGTAGCTGCGTCACACTTGCTAAGCGGCTCTTGCCTCCACCCCGCCATTGAATTTATCAACACGCCACCAAAAGGTGGGTCTTCTTGTCCTTGGACCTCTTGAAAGGCCGACCATATCAGCCCCAAATGCATAAATGGCCAGGTGATTGGAATCATCCTTAATTCTTGAGCCGGTACATGGGCGCGCCTTGAAAATTTCTGGCAGCCATCACATCTTTTGACCAAGTCCTTGGCATCTTTTGAACCGGATTGTTCAAAAAAAAAAACCAATAAAAACCATGATGAAACGCCTTGGCCACCAAAGACTTTGAACCAGCGTGGTGACCACAATCTCCTTCGTGGATCTCGCGCAAAATTTCACAGCCTTCTTCAGGAGATACACATCATTGAAACGCCCCTGTCACACTGCGATGATGCAACTCTCCGTTGATAACAGTCATGGACTTGGACCGCCGGATTATCTGCCTGGCCAAAGTCTCATCCTCTGGTAACTCGCCCCGGTTCATATATGCCAGATAGGGAACCGTCCAATCCGGGATAACATGAAGAGCCGCTACCAAGCCAGGCTTCCGGATCGGGAATAGCCAAATCCTCTTCACCGGGGAGCTTGGCCAGACGGATTATCACAGAACATCCAAGAAGACATTAGGCGGAACCGATTTACATTGGGAACCCAGGTGGCTTAAAGCGTCCGCCGCTTCATTCTTTCGCTGGTCCACATGATCCACCTGATAACCTTTAAAGTGACCTGCAATAATATCCACCTCACGACGATATGCTGCCATGCGTGGGTCCTTGGAATCCCAAGTGCCGGACACTTGTTGAGCCACCAGATCCAGTCGTGAAGCACTTAACTCGGCTTAGGTTCATCTCCTTAGCCATCCGAAGACCATGGAGTAAAGCCTCATATTCAGCTCCATTGTTAGTGCAAGGAAACATTAAACGGAGAACATAACAAAACTTGTCACCTCATGGGGAAGTTAATACGACTCCAGCCCCCGAGCCCTCCAATTGCCTGGACCCATCAAAATGAATAGCCCAATAAGTGTGATCCGGCTTCTCTTCTGGCGCTTGTAGTTCTATCCAATCATTGATGAAATCCACAAGTGCACGAGATTTGATCGCCGTTAAAGGGGTATGTATTTCAACCCGTGAGGCCCGAGCTCGATAGCCCACTTAGCAATCCGGCGGTTAGCTTCCACTGTTGTGGATTATATCTCCCAAAGGCGAGCTGACCACCGTGATGGGATGACCTTGGAAATATTGCTTAAGCTTCCGACACCATAAAAACTCCATATACCAACCGCGATGCCGGTCACCTACCTGCCTTGGACTCAATAAGTACCTCGCGATATAGTAAATCGGACGTTGAACCGGATATTCCTTTCACGCCTCCTTGCGCTCCACCACAATGGACCGCCAACAAGCCCGGCGTTAGCTGCCACATATAGCAACAATGGCTCCTTGTCCAGCGAACAACAAGAACCGGCCGGGTTAGCCGATTGCCGCTTTAAGTCCTCAAACGATTCATTTGCGGCGTCACTCCAGACGAAGTTATTCGTTTTCTTCAGCATCTGATACAAAGGAATGGCCTTCTCGCCAAGGCGGCTGATAAACCGGCTCAACGCGGCAATTCGGCCTGCTAGGCGTTGAACATCATTAATACACTTCGGTTTGGCCAAGGAAGTAATGGCTTTTATCATTTCCGGATTAGCTTCGATGCCCCTGTTAGACACCAAAAAGCCCAAGAGCTTGCCTGTCGGTACAACAAAAACGCACTTGGCCGGATTAAGCATCATTCTGTAAACCCGCAGGTTATCGAAGGTTTCCTTCAAGTCCTCAATCAATGCCTCCTTCTTCCTTGATTTCACCACAATATCATCCACATAGGCGTGAACATTACGGCCGATTTGTTTATGAAGACAATTCTGCACACACCATTGATAAGTCGCCTAGGCACTCTTGAGCCCAAAGGGCATGGATACATAGCAGAAGGCTCCAAAGGGAGTTATGAAGGCTGTCTTCTCCACGGTGTAGCGCCATTTTGATCGATGATAACCAGAATATGCATCCAAAAGCTCAAGCGCTGCAACCCGCCGTAGCATCAATAATTTGATCAATGCGGGGAGGCGAAAGGATCTGCTGGACAAGCTTTGTTGAGATCTGTGTAGTCCACCGCATCGCTAAGTCTTAGTTCTTCTTAAGGACCAGCACGGATTAGCCCACCACTCGAGGATGGAATCTTGCAATGATAAATCCAGCCGCCAAGAGCACAGCTACTTCTTCTCCAATAGCCTTGCGTCTTTCTTCATTGAAACGGCGGAGAAACTTCTTGACCGACTGTTTATACTCGGGACCAACATTGAGAGTGTGCTTTCAGTGAGTTCTCTCGGTACACTGGCATCTCGAGAAGGCTTCCGCAAGATGTCGATTCTCACGGATGAACTTCGATGAAGCGCTTTCCTATTTCGGATCCAAGTTAGCGCTGATGCTAAACTGCTTGGACGAATCGCCAGGCACGAAGTCAACAAGCTTAGCTCATCAGCCAATTTAAACTTCAGGGCCAGATCATGCTCTGTAGTTGGTTTCTTCAACGAAGTCATATCTGCAGGATCAACATTTCCTTGTAAAATTTCAACTCTTCTATTGCACAAACCGACTCAGCATAAGCCGCATCACCTTCTTCACACTCCAGAGCAATCTTTCGGCTCCCATGCACGGTTATAGTTCCCTTGTGACCTGGCATCTTGAGCTGCAGATAGACATAGCAAGGCCGTGCATAAATTTAGCATAAGCCGGCCGTCCAAGCAGGCATGTAATCTACGGACTTCTGATTTTCACCACTTCAAAGGTCAAAGTTTACGATCTCGAGTCATACTCATCTCCAAAAGCCACCTCCGAGCTATCTCACCAACAGGATATGCCGGTTACGGGCACCACACCATGGAACACCGTATTGGGCCGATTCGAGATTTTTATCTGTTAATCCCATGCGACGGAAAGTTTCATAATAAAGGATATTGATACTATCCCTCCATCCATGAGTACCTTTGTGAACTTAAAACCTCCCACCTGAGGTGCCACCACTAGTGCCTGATGACCCGGATTGTCAACCCAGTTTGGATGATCGTCTCTACTCCACACAATCAGCTGCTCGGACCAGCGCAAATAACGGGGCACCGCCGGTTCAACAGCATTCACGGCCCTTTTATGAAGCTTCTCATCGCGCTTGTCCAGGCTAGTGGTAAAGACATGATACTGTCCGCTATTCAACTGCTTCGGGTTGCTCTGGTAACCCATTGCATTTCTTCTTGTGCTGGTTCCCCTGATTGTTATAACCACCTTGGTTGCCCTGATTGCCTTGATTGCCGTGCCTGCTCTGGTTGTCGTGAAAACCTGAACCGGAACTGCCTCCACCATAACCCGGCCCATGAGATTCGGGGCCTGAACCGCCATCCGGTCCATGATCATACAGGAAAGAATTAGAATTTTTAAACTCTTGCACGATGTAGCAATCTTTCCAGAGGTGTGTGGACGGAATCTCCTTCGTCCCATGTTTTGGGCAAGGCTGGTTCAACAGATAAGACAAGCGGTCCGGGTTAGAACTTAGTGCTCCACCGCGCTGGGGCGGTTTACCCTTACGCCGTTGGCCCTTGTCCTGCGTGCTGGTATTAGCCACGAAGTCTAAGCCATGGTCCGCTTTACGCTTGCCGCCGTTTCCATGACCTGCCGGGTTGTGGTGCGCCCCTTAAGCGTTCTTGCTCCTTTTTTCCCTTCCTGTCTTATCATCGTCAAACTCAAGATCCTTGGTACTATCGGAATCGGCATACTTCACCGAGAGCAGCCATGAGGGTTCCCATGTCATTACAATGACGTTTGAGCCGTCCCAACTTCAACCGAGGGGTTCAAAACGGCAATTGCCTTCCAATGTTAAAAGCTGCGGTATCGGCGTTGATGCGGTCCGATGAATGCAAAATTTCCGAAACTTCGGCGCATCCAAGCAGGTTGTTGACTCTCCTTCCTCCACAGACACGGGCAGCTAAGTCCACAATTGACATGGGCTGTTTGCATGTATCCTTCAAATTCTGGATAAACCAGGCTCTCAACTCAGCCCATGACCTGATAGAATTAGCCGGTAAACTCTTTAGCCAAGTACAAGCTGTCCCTTCTAGCATCATGGTGAAGTATTTCGCACACGCCGCATCATCCACATCTAGCATCTCCATGGCCATCTCATAGCTTTCGACCCATTTCTTAGGGGATAAATCGGCAGTGTAATTCACCACCTTACGCGGGCCTTTGAAATCCTTGGGCAGGCGCATGTTGCGCAACGCTGGAACGAGACACGGCACTCCCAAAGAACTAGAGGTAACTCCTGGCTCCACCAATGTGGTTGGACGAACCGGAGTAAGCTGACGGGCTTCATGCCGTGCCGCTAACTCGGCCTCTCTGCATGCCCGAGCCCGGTCCACCACCTCCTGAGCATCACCGGCACCACCCTCCGGGTTATTGCCACGGGGTGGTTCACGGTTCCGTGCATTGCTTGACAATGTCGGTTCATCCATACGCCTGCTGTAACTCCGGCTTGGATGGGAGTGGAATGAATCCGATCGCGACTATATGAATAAGCCTCCTGTTGAACCAAAGCTGTCTAAAGAAGCTCCTTAACCCGACGCGTCTCGACCGCCACCGAAGAATCGCCTTCAATTAGGATGGCCGCCAGCCATGAAGCGGCAGCGACAATGTTGTCCGTCGGGTTAGAGTAATGACCCGGTGGAGTTGGGACATGTGGTGCCACAATGTTGTTATAACGAGGCGGTTCCACCAAACGTGGCTGAACCGGCGCCCCTACCCCAGGTGCCTCCGCCCGGTTTACCACCGGCGGATTACTGGTCCTTGCTCCTGGAGTGTTAAAGAGGTTTCTAGCGTCATAAACCGGTGGCGAGCAAGATTGGTACCTCCTTTTCAGGACTTACGTTCGGCCTTTTCTGGTCGGCATAAGCCGGTAAGCACATGCATCCAGCGGCCCGTTCGCGGCCATCCGGTATCCTCCGGTGCCAAAGTCGGCTTTGGCACAGGTGATCTGATCTTTCACCTTAGCGATTTCCGCATTGTGTGCCTCCTGATCCGTGGGTTAACCTCCGCCATCAGCATTGCCAGCCGTCAAACAAATCGAGATAGAACACTGGTGGCGGTCGCATAGGGCCTCCTGCCCCGGCCGCTGTTGCTGCTGCCGATCCGGAAATCATCGCTGCTACGGTCGAAGAGTGGAGCGCCGGTTGTGTAACGGCCATGAAGATCGCAACCCGGTTTGGCAGATCAGAGGGGTCCGGAATACTGTCGTCATCGGAACAGCCCCCAATCCAGCCATCTTGTAACTGATATAACGACTCGGTCTCTCCGGTCGATGACTCGTCGCTGGAATAAACGACGGTTTCTCCACCAGATTCCGATCTATCCTCGGATTCCCCTCCATGGATGACTCCCACGAAGGCACGCTTCATAACAGGCTTGATCCAGGCAGATCTCGCACGCTGAGCCGTTTCGACGAGGTCGGTGCAGATGTCCGACTCGGGGCCAGTTCGCCGATCTTGCCAATGAAAGCGTGTATGCCACCAAAGGCATCGGTACCCGTACTCGATTGAGCGGCCTCGGGGCCCCCTGCATCGTCGATGTAGAGCTAGCCGACGACTCTTGGTCATCCGGCCCATAGCGTAACCCTTGAGTCCTTGAAGTTGCCCTCTAAGAACTTGAAACCATCGTATGCGATAGCCCACGGTGAGACCAAGCGTCGTGGTTTTGTCATGGCGGATGTCCTCGTGAAAGGACTTAGTTGTGGAGCCATCGCTCATCGTTAACTTAAAGGGGTTAAAGCTGACAAGGGGCAAGAGAGTTTTATACTAGTTCGCCTTACGATGAAGGTAAAAGCCTACGTCTAGTTGTGATGGAATTGCTAGGGTTTTCGATGACCGGAGGCGAATACGCTTTGCACGAGTCTCGAGTTGTTGTCTGTTGTCCTTGAACTGCCGCCGAAGTCGTCCCTTATATACATGGGTTGGCCTTGGTCGGTTCTGAGAATCCCGAGGCCGGCTCATAAATGTGTCCGACTCGGTCTGCTCTTTCTATCTTACAACACAAGTTTACATATGAATACCGGTTTATGTCTCAGCCTTAAACTGCTCGGTTACCTGAGCCTTCATAAAGCGCCACCGTCTGTTTTCATGGGCTTCAGATATAACGAACTACTGATGGGGTTAACCCGGCCTCTCCTGGCCGGTTTACACCCAGTAGTAATATCCCCAACATGATGCCTATATACATGATCATACCTAGATATTCTCATAACTATGCTCACTTCTATCAATTGCTCGACAGTAATTTGTTTACCCACTGTAATACTTATGCTCTTGAGAGAAGCCACTAGTGAAACCTATGGGCCCGGGGTCTATTCTCTATCATAATAATCTACCGTTATTTCTATTACCGTTTATTTTGCTTTCTTTACTTTCACTCTTTATCATAAAAATACTAAAAATATTATCTTATCATCTCTATCAGATCTCACTTTTGCAAGTGGCCGAGAAGGGATTGACAACCCCTTTATCGTGTTGGTTGCAAGCTTCTTATTTGTTTGTGTAGGTGCGTGGGACTTGAGCGTGGTCTCCTACTGTATTGATACCTTGGTTCTGAAAAACTGAGGGAAATACTTACGCTACTTTCTTGCATCACCCTTTCCTCTTCAAGGGAAAACCAACGCGATTAACTCAAGAGGTAGCAATGAGGAAATAGATGAGTTGAGGAAATGGAAACGATGAGGCTTGGTGAAGACAATGATTTGGTAGACCGGTTCAAGCTACTGTGACAGTTGTACGTCTGGTTGGAGCGGCTAGGTATTTAAACCTGAGGACACACAGTCCCGGACACAGAGTCCTCACCGTATTCTCCTTAAGTTAAGGTCACACAGACCTCGCCCAATCACTCATGGTAAGTATTCAGGTGACTTCCAAACCTTCACAAAGTCGGTCACTCGGCGATCCACAAATTCCTCTTGGATGCTCTAGATAATGACGCCTAACCATCTGGAAGATGCACAGTCTTCAAAGGTAACAAGCGTCGGATCCATGCAGAATCAATCTCTTCAGTGATGCTCAATCACTTTTGGTTTGTAGGTGTTTGGGTTTGGGTTTCCTCACTCGATGATTTTCGCACAAAGTCCTCGGAGGATGGGATGCTCTCAAATCACAAGTGTCAGTTTCTCTCGGAGCAGCCAACCAGCTAGTGGTTGTAGGGGGCGGCTATTTATATCCTAGGGAGCAGCCCGACATGATAAGACATAAATGACCTTCAATGATATGACCGTTAGGTCGTAGATATTTTGGGACAGCTGGCGCATAGCACAGCAACGGTCGGAAAATTCCTCAGGGCTATCATGTTGCTCGCTTGAAGGCAATCCGCACTGGCGAATTCCTAACTCCTCAGTCAGAAAAAATTCCTCAGAGACCAGAAGAACTTCGTCTCTCATCCTTTGAAGAAATTGGTAGGCTGTATGAGATTTCCAACGGCTTCACTTGAAGGGATTGGTAGGTGTAGGATTTTGAATTGAGCATCACATGGAAATTTTTCCTTAGTATTTCCTCGACCCCCTTTAACAGTACGGTGTTTCCTATGACTCATGAAAGAGAAAATGAAACAACGAAAAGAAAAGTCTTCACACTTCATGTTCCTCGAATGAATACCAAGTCTTCAAGGTCACACCAATTTCTTCACTTTCAAAGTCTTGAAATCCAAAGTCTTCATCGAAGAACTTCATTTTAGAAATTGACTTTCTCTATAAATATCAAACTCCTCATAGACTTATAGACACATGTACACTCGTGAATGCATCAGTCCCTTAACCTACAAGTCTTCAATACACCAAAATCACTAAGGGGCACTAGATGCACTTACAATCTCCCCCTTTTTGGTGATTGATGACAATATAGGTTAAGTTTTCAACGGGGATAAACATATGAAGTGTAAATACTGATGTTGGGGAATTTGATTGGAAGATATAGAAGAACTCCCCCTGAATATGTGCATAGTGAGGAATTTGCTTTTGAAGCAATGCACACTTGAAAAGTAGTATCATGGAGATCTCTCCCTATATCTTGTAATTCATACACGCATTTGACATATAATATGAAGAATTTGAAATGCATGAAGAAATATGGTGGTGATGTAATTCAAGATCGTGCATTAACATTAATGAGGAATAAGCATGCGTAAGAACACAACAAAAGTATCGAGACCACCATAGGGTTTAAGATTACAACTCGATCCAGCAAAGTCTTCAAAAGAACGAGAGTTGTAACTTAGCAAAAAAAAAAAACAAGCCCATATAGATAGACCCGCTTGAAGACTAACTCAAATTTCTCCCCCTTTGTCATCGAATGACCAAAAGGATCGTAAATGAGGACTAATGCCCCTGAAGAATATCATGTTGATGAAGGAGGCGCCTTGACGTTATTAAGGGGTTGTTTGTTGTAGTAGGGCCTACCGCAGTGTTGTCCAAGTCTTCATGCTCGTCCGTGTCACGTGATGAAGAATATGAGCTGGCCACCAAGGAGGGAACTTTGACCTTCTTGAATTTCTTCGCTGGTGGCTGAGACCAGTCAAAGTCCTACTTGAGACCTATTTGCTTCAGATCTTCCTCACCATACAGATGTGATAGAACAACCCAGGTGCGACCGAAGACTTCATAGAGGTAGTAATGGTTTTTCTTCCTTTGCATTGCGTGTATGATCATGTTGTGAAGAATAGAACCAAAGCGGCGCTAACCCATTTGTGGTTGCGATCGACCTTCCGGTGAAGGCGAGGGGAAGCTCACGATCAGTCATCACCCTTGGAGCTGAGGCTTGAGGATTTGGCTTTGAAGCATTAGCGGCAGAGTCATGAGTGGCAGAGTCATCATTGGTGGAGTACGATGCAGCTTTGCGAAGCTGACCATCCAATGGATGAATGCCTTCATCAATAACAGCAACGACCTTGCCCTTTTCGTCAGCTGAGGAAAATGTCCGCTTGAGGACTTCAATGGGGGGCAAGTAGCTGAGATGATTCTGAAAATCAGCCTTGTAGTTGAGTGAAGACCTTGTTCTGAGGAATCTCATAATCCACAGGGCATAAGGCTTCAACTCAAACGGAGAGAGTGCAACATTTGCTAGAGTTCTCATGAAGAAATCATGATAGTTGATAGGAATGCCATGCATGATGTTGAACAGCAAATTCTTCATGATGCCAACGACTTCTTCATCATTCGAGTCGTGGCCTTTGATTGGACTCAATGTCTTCGACCGAATGCGATAGACAGTCCTTGGCACATACTGCAATTCCTTCACGAGGAATTTCCTCCTTGGGGCTTGACCGGGCTTCAGCGGCTTCATTAACACTTGCATGGAATGAGCAGTAAGTTCAGGTTCATGGTACAGACAACGAGCACCTTCAAGGGAGGACCGACGGCAGGCATGAAGCAATTCAGAGGCCGGTGCTTTGAAGTGAGTATTTTCAGTCATCCAGTCCAATACCCAAGAGTTGACATCGGCAGCATCTCCTGTGATGTGCACGGTTGCATAGAACTGAAGAATAAGCTCTTCATTCCAATCAACAATGTCAGTGCAAAAGTTGAGCAGACCTGCATTGTGAAGCACACTGGGGATTGGGGTGAAGCAAGGCAGTGATTCCATGTCTACATGAGGAATATGCTCATGGTATAAGACTTTGTCTTTGTTCAAAAGCAGTGAAGAATAGAAGTTGGCTTGGCTGGCAGTCCAGAAGTGCTTCCTTCTAAGACGAGCAGAGTCATATGGGTTAAAGTCGGTGAAGAACACATGCTCGCCGAAGAAGTCATCAGCCTTGAATTTTTGCTTCTTCGAGAAGGGATCCTTTGGCTTGGGCTGAGGTGTATCAGCCAATTGCATCACAACCTCAGGAATCGCAATCTCAGGATCCACAGGCTGAGGAATTTCATGTACTTCTTCAGTGATAGCCTGGGTCTGCAATTCTTCAGCAGCAATTTCATCAGCACTAGTGGCTGGAATCTCTTCATGGATAGATGAAGTGGGGTGTGGTTCTTCAGATCCCATTAGGACTTCAGCATTTACTGGGGACTGAGGAATTTGTTTTAGAGGTGTGAACAGAGGAGAATTGGGGTGCTGACTTTCCCAAAAGTCATCGTTCATCACGGGTGTTGTGCACCCAATGTCCACATCCTCATCTTCTTCACTCTTTTCCTCAACGCCGGCCTCTTCAGCTGTGAACTGAGGCATGGGCGATGAGACGATTGGGGTTCAAGGGATTGCATCTACTTCAATTTCTTCACCCAACTGCTCTGACAAAGCAGCAGAAGGAATTTCTTCATCGGATCCGCTTGGGATCACATATTCTTCATCAAACGGAACACGTTCCTTTGATGGCATGCTTGAGACTGGAGCAGCATCAATTGGATTCTCGAGCGAGGTAGTCAATTTCTTCATCTTCTTCGGAGCTGAAGAATCTGATGAAGTTGATGCTTTCCTTTTCTTCACAGTTGCGCGCTCCGCAGCCTTGGTCTTCTTCACATCTGATGCAGAAGGAAGAATTGGACTTGGGGTAGGTGCATGAGGAGCAGAGGGAATTGGCTCATTTACTTCAGACACAACTGATGCAGTTGCCCTGGCATTTTCAGTTTCTTCAGGCACAACCATTGAAGCTTCAAATTGTCAGGACAGTTTCTTGGTATAACAATAGTGGTTGCCTGGCGAGTCATTAGAGGCTAGAATGGGTCATCAATACGACACTTGCGGTTTCATCGGCTGACTGATTTTTCATCACAAAGTCTTTGGCATGTATTCTTCTGAAGGCTGGCGAGATGCCTCGGCTGAGAATTTCTGTTGCATTGGGGCTGCAACATTTGTAGTGAACTTCTCAGTTATCTTCACAAATCTGACTTTGGCTCCAAGCCATTCAGCATAGTAGCAATCAAATTCATCACTCACTTGCTTGATCTCTGATTGCAGAGCTACAAGTTCTTTAGGTGAAAGCTTGAAGACGTTTTGCTTCAGAAAGCGCTCTTTCTTGAACTGCGCTTTCTTCACCTTCCTCCCCTGTTCATATTTCCACTTCTCCTCATCAATGAAGGCAGTCAGTACATGACTTTGACCAGGAGTGAGGTTCATTTCAGGAAGAGGAGTGTTGGGGTCCTTGTGCCATAGATCGATGAAGTCTAGGATCAGCTTTGGATCCAGCATCAATGGCACATTGCTGCCTTTGGCTCTAGCGGCCCTGTGCTGCCTGTCTCTGATGATTTCAGCAAGTTCTTCATCATCAGCTTCGTCGTCTTCGGACGGTACTTGAAAGGCGACCTGCTTCTTGTGAGGACTTGGTCGAGAACCTCATCCAGCAGTGGCCTTTGTCTTCAGCAGTGTGGTTCCTGTTGAGGAATTTGGAGGAGCTGAAGACCTAGCAGAGGCTCCTAAGGTAATAGAGATGCTTGTAGTCCTTTGGCACGAGGCAAGATGCACAGGTGCTGAGGATTTGGACGGATGAGCTGAGGACTTTGGAGGAGCTGGAGCAGCTTGAGGAATTGGCCGTGAGGGCTTTGCTGAGGAGCTGGGTCATGAGGGCATTGCAGATGAGCTTGACTGTGAGGACTTTGATGCAGAAGCCACGGGCTTGTGTGCGGGCTTCTTTGGCATGGCCTTCTTAGGCTTGCTTGCAGAGGCCTCAAGAAGGGTAGCAAAGCAAAGCAGAAGTCTTCATTGAATTTCCTCACTGCTTCTTTTGCCTGTTTGTCCAGTTTAGCTTGACGCTTAGCCCACTCCTTGGGAAATTCTTCACCTCTTCTGATGCTAGAGGGATCAGCAAATTGGCCAGGTGCCAATGGAGGTCTTGGGCATGGAGGGTGTACGGCGAATTTCTTCATGTACTTGGGTGTAACATAACGATATTCCCTCCATTCCCGTGCCCATCTCCTCTCTATCCTATGTATGCGCACTTTGCGCTGATTTTTAGTCTCCTTGCCATGTTTGGCCTCATCAGGGGTGCAATATTCCTCATAGATATCCTCAGGGATTTCAAACGCTGTGTTGACATCCAATTTCTTACCTCCCTTCTGAGGTTTCTTTCCATCAGCCATTTTCTTCAGCCGAGGGTTTTGAACTATTGAGTTCTCTGAGGAGGTGTGCAACTTTTCTACGAGGAACGCTGTAAATGAGTTAAGTTGATGAGAACCTAGTGATTCAGCAGCGGACATGTGTACCTGTGAACAAAATATAGTTGTGAAGAATTTGGAGAGGTCATATGCGTTCTTAGAGGTTTTTGCAAAAAGAACAAGTTTGAGGAATTTGACCACAGAGTCTTGAGGAATTTCGCTAAGCGTTCTTTGACTTAGGTTCTAGAGTTGTACAGATTTGAAAATCCACACAATTGAGGAATCTTGAAGAAAAATGTTTCTTAGGGAAACAGATCAAGAACAGATGATATGTGAGGTGTTTAGTGTGTGAAGATTTGAAGAATAAACACCTTTTGATGATTTTGTAGAAAACATCAGAATCAACAAGGGCAGTAAAAGTAATTTTTAATTACCCTTGACGAAGAACACGACGAGCTGGGAAGTGTAGATTTGAAGCTCATCAGTTCAGATCTTCCACGCCCTAACTTGGCTGAGGAAGACGTCTTCAGCGGCGGCGGAGTGAAGAAATCCGCAGCCGACGCGAGTACGACGGCGACGAGGTTGAGGCACTGAAGCTCTTCCTCACCGGCGACGATGGAAGTTGCGGCGGCGCTAGGGTTTGAGAGCTCGAGCGAGGTTGTGAGGTCGAGCGGAGTAAAACCGAAGTGAGGAAGGGGAGGAGTATTTATAGCCGAAGTGAAAAACTGCTCGCCCGAGGAAATTGGACGAACGTGCCCCTGACCCTTCTCATTCGCGCAACATGTGTCACCCACGTACTGAGAGGTGGCGATTGTGTGAGATCGTGGGTGAATAGGATAATGTATCGTGGAATGTGGTACGGTTTGAGCGGCAAACACCGAAAATTCAGATAAGATAAGTTTTAAATTTCTGTTCACAAATTCTTCAGTTGACAAGGACACAGTGAAGATTTTGAACGAGTTCCAAATAGAACGCACATGAAGAATTTATGAATAGACTAGGCTGAGTTTAGCATAGAGGGGGAAGGGTCCGATCACATTCACTTAGCAGAAAAAAGCAACTGAAGAAATAGCAATAAGTGAATGCTATAGAGGACATAAACTCATATATAAATATAGCCAATGAAGAACAACAACGGAAAGAGTGAAAACATTGCAAAGTTGAAGAAATTGAACAACTGAGGAATTTCAAAAATGAGGAAAAACTCAAATTGAAGATTTTCAATCTTTTGGTGGTGGCGTGACCCACCGCATAAGAATGATGATTTCAGACACGCGTACAATTGTCGTGGGGTTACGAGAATCAAATTCTTCGTTAATTTCTTCACACTTAGAGTGTTAGACTTCAATGATTGAAGAAAAACGTTTCTTCGTGTGTTGCACATCTAAGTCAACAATTTTGCATAAGTGTTAGGATGTGTGTCCTTTTCAAAGGACATTCTAAGATTCTAGGATATTTAGCTCACACCTCAACTTGCTAAATCTCTTCTCATCCAAGGGCTTTGTGAAGATATCAGCTAGCTGTTCTTCAGTCCTTACATGCTCA